>CM016625.1:107982635-108311286 GCA_005393395.2 Gossypium australe | reverse complement strand
GACATGCAATTATGCAACCCAACCTAGCCATCCATGCTCCTTTTCTACCCCGTGTGGTACCAAACCACTGGTGGTGCCAAACCACTGGTGACGTATAGTCACAATAAGGTGATGGGGCCAACCCATCGTGTGATACCAATCATCACTGGCGTCAATCCCGTATCTCAAATGTGGGGCCAACCCACGGTGGTACTAAGCCACAGGGACGAGACGCTATGAGGTGCCAAACCTCTGGAGGTACCAAACCTCTGGTGACCGTAGTCACAATGTGTTACCAAAACACTGGTGGTGCCAAACCACTGGTGACCCGAAGTCACAATAAGGTGATGGGCCAACCCATCGTGTGATACCAAATCACTGGCGTCAATCCCGTATCTCAATGTGGGGGCCAACCCACGGTGGTACTAAGCCACAGGGACGAGACGCTATGAGGTGCCAAACCTCTGGAGGTACCAAACCTCTGGTGACCGTAGTCACAATGTGTTACCAAAACACTGGTGTCCGTCGACACGAATATTACTCTCCTCTCATCAATCCCACCATCATCATGCTCATATTACAAGTATCATGATTCCATATATCATGCAATCGAATATAGCATAGCATTTTTCAGCATATGATGGCATATACAACAACATATATAGTAAATCGAGTAATAAGGAAAACTTACCCGAGAACCAAGCTTATGCCCACTAAGCCAAGTTACCATATGAGAGGTTATTAATATCATTAAATAACAGTTTATACTAATAAAGTGTGTAAGAGTTTACACACCTATTTAATCGAAGATTTAATTAGGATTCTTGTATCTATGCGTTATTACAAAAGTCCCGAACTTGTCCTCGTAATGTTCCTATATTCGGCCATCATAGATTATTAATAAGGGGTCTCGAGTGATTAACTAACAATCCAAAGGATTGGTCATATTTCAACAGAATAGGGCCTTAGGCCGAACCTTGATTATTACGAACTAATGTGACTTGAAATTTCGAAAACTTCTGGTTTCATAGCCGATGTAACCCCTAAAATCAAAGTGTATAAATTGGTCAGATATAGATATCGAAATAGCCCTTGGCCGAATGTTAATGACCTCATACCTTGTCTACCGAGGTTCTAAAAATTCCCTTTATGCTTTAAATAGTCAAACCCTTGAGAAACGAGACCCGGTGACACTTCCAAGTCCTTTTAGCGTCGGCTACACAAGGAAAATATACCATTAATATGGCCTAGCTCATTCGGCCTATCCATAAGGATCTTAACTCATGCCTTCGGCATGCATTAAGAGAAAGGGGGTTAAAACCGAAGTCAAGAGAAAGCTTACACTCAAATAAATTCGGCTAGGCCCTTCAATGGACGATGGAGAAGTTGGCCGCACGATGTAACACCCCCCTTTACTTTGATACTTACTAAGGTTCAAGAAAACGCAAAGAAAAGGCTAACAAGCAAGGTATTCGGCCAACACTTCAGTACCTCCTTAGCTAGCTCCTTAGCCGATTGTAGGGATCCTTAAAGTGAGCTTTATTTGGCCAAGAAAAATTTCAAGAGGGAAGGCAATACTACAAGGAGAAATTCGGCCATAGACATGCTAGGGAAGAAAACAAATCCCTCAAAATCTTGACCCTATATCATTCGGCCAAGCAATAGATTTTGAAGAGAAAGAAAAAGAAATAATTCTCCCTTGCAAACCTTCATGGCCGGCCAAACACTCCATCCCTCTCCAATTTCAAAGTCTCAAATTCCCATATTATTCTTCCTACTTCCAACAAATAAAATAAAGAAAGACAATTAACCCATGCTTCCACCATCATCTAAATTAAATAATACCTAGATAAAATAAAAGAACATGAGGCAGCCCATCAAACCTGGCTCCCCACGCGTGCATGTGCATGCCAAACCCCCCCCCACGCCGGCCAAGGAAGGAAAAAAAAAGATTTCACCCAAGTGCTGCGCATGGGTTTTCGAACCCCGGACCCGGAGCAGCATCCTCCAAGCGCTAGCCACTCGGCCAGCTTGTCTTTCATGACATAAAGCGTCGGGAATTTCTTTTAAACACTCGGTTGCTGGTCCCTGCACGCATTAAGCCCAAGACGAAAAAACAAGAATTTCGTTCATGCGCTACCCTCGGGTCTCGAACGCGAGACCTGAGGCAGAATCCCCCACGCTCAAACCACTCGGCTACCGGGTATTCATGACATGGGCGCATCATAAATTTATTTAAACACTCCTTTACTTCAATGCTAAAATAAAAACAATTAAAACCTGGTCATGCGCTATTTAGGAGTTTCGAACTCCAGACCTGAAGCAACATGCCCAAGCCCCCGGCCATCTTTGCTACTGAACTTTCATGCCGTAACTCATTGCGAATTTCTTTTTAATCTTCCATCTCTGGGCTCCCGTGCGCATTTAATGCCAGGGGTTAAAACAAAATACCTGACTGCTGTCCAGGGGTTTCGAACCCGAGACCTGGAGAGCTCCCTTAGCGCCCCAGCCACTCGGCCAATTGGGATTTCGTGACAAAACGCGCTGCATAAACCTTTTATCCTATGCTTTGCTGGGTCTTTATTAAAACAAAAGAATAAAATCAAAGCACTCGCGCACTGAACAGGACTCGAACGTGACCTGGAGAGCTTCCTATGCACCTTAGCGCCCCAAACCATTTGGCCAGGGCGCTCATTGTGCCATAAGTTTAACAAACTTATTCTTAAGCCTTCTCGTTAACTCCTCCTACACGCCAAAAATAAATTTCCTCCACGCGACTCGAACCCTCGCCTAGCCGCATTTTCTAGCCTTCTATCAATACCCTAACCACTCCGCCAGCCGTTTCTATGCGACAAGACTCGCCCTAATAAATAAAAATATTTATACCCTTAGCCTTTCCATCCCAAGCACTTAAGGAACTATTTAACCCTATACTGAACTCAACTCGGGATTTCTCACCAAGCCACAACACATACATTCATTTAGGCAAACACGCAGTAAATAAATACATTACAAACAACCTAGAGCAGGATGTTACAGTTCTACTACTCCCCTTAAAATAATTTCGTCCTCGAAATTACCTGGGTCAGAAGAGTTGGGGGTATTGCTGCGCCGCATCACATCCTCGGGCTCCCACGTAGCTTCCTCCACGCCATGATTCCGCCATAGGACCTTCACTAAAGGAACTGACTTCCTCCGCAAAACTTTCACATCCCGATCTAGGATCTGCACGGGTTCCTCTTCCATCGTCAAATCTGGACTCACCTCAACATCCTCAACTGCCAAGATGTGTGATGGATCAGAACGATAGCGTCTAAGCATGGAGACATGGAACACATCGTGAATCTGACTTAGTTCTGCAGGTAACTCGAGCTGATAAGCCACTGGTCCCACTCGTTTCATCACCTTAAACGGTCCAATGAACCTTGGGCTTAATTTGCCCTTCTTCCCAAATCTTAGCATCTTCTTCCATGGTGAGACCTTCAGAAAAACTTCGTCTCCTACGGCAAATTCTATGTCCCTCCGCTTGAGATCCGCATAAGACTTCTGCCTATCCGAGGCTTCTTTCAGTCGAGCTTGGATCTTCTTCACCTTATCCTCAGTTTCTGCAACCAATTCCGGTCCTAACATCTGTCGCTCACCCAACTCCGTCCAACAAGTAGGTGTGCGACACCTCCTACCATACAATGCTTCATATGGTGCCATCTTAATGCTTGTCTGATAACTGTTATTGTATGCGAACTCAGCTAATGGCAAAAATTCCTCCCAACTACCTCCGAAGTCCAAAACGCAGCCTCTTAACATGTCCTCCAAAATTGAATAACTCTTTCCGATTGCCCGTCAGACTGTGGATGAAATGCTGTACTGAAATCCAACCGTGTACCCAAAGCCTGATGTAGTGCTTTCCAAAACCTCGATGTAAATCTGGGGTCTCTGTCTGAGATGATCGACACTGGCACACCATGCAGCCTCACTATCTCCGCCACATACAACTTAGCTAACTTCTGGAGCGAGTAATCCACTCTTACCGGTATGAAGTGAGCCGACTTGGTCAGACGGTCCACAATCACCCAAATTGCGTTCTTCTTACTGGGCGTGAGGGGTAGCCCACTGACAAAGTCCATAGTGATCCTCTCCCATTTCCACTGAGGAATCTTCACCGGTTGAAGTAACCCAGATGGCAACTGATGTTCAGCCTTTACCCGCTGACATGTGAGACACCTTCCCACGAATTCTGTTACCTCACGCTTCAACCCTGGCCACCAGAACTGCTTTCGTAAATCTCCATACATCTTGCTACTTCCAGGATGCATAGCGTATGGGCTGCTATGCGCATCCTGAAGAATTCTTTGCCTCAAGCCCATATTCGGCATACAAGGCCGTCCCTGAAAACACAGCACCCCATCACCGGTCAAACTATACCCTTCCAAACCGCCATCTTGAACTTGTAGCCTCCGTGCGTTTAAACTGTCCTCCCCTGATTGTTTTTCCTTAATCTCCTCGATCCAAGTTGGCTTAATTTGCAATTCTGCTAAGAGACTTCCATCGTCGTATAGACTGAGGCGAGCAAACATCGCCCTTAAGTCTGTCACGACCTTTCGGCTTAACGCATCAGCCACCACGTTAGCCTTGCCTGGATGGTACTCAATTGAACAGTCGTAGTCCTTCAGTAGTTCGATCCATCGACGTTGTCTTAGATTCAAGTCCTTTTGAGTCAAGAGATACCTCAGACTTTTGTGATCCGTGTAGACTATCGACTTTTCCCCATACAAGTAATGCCTCCATATTTTCAAAGCAAAAACCACTGCTGCTAACTCCAAGTCATGGGTAGGATAGTTAACCTCATGCGGTCTTAGCTGACGGGATGCATAGGCCACTACCTTCCCTTCCTGCATCAACACACATCCCAACCCATCATGGGACGCATCACAATAAACCGTGAACAATTTTCCCGCCTCAGGCTGTACCAAAACTGGAGCCTCCGTCAGAATCTTTCTTAGCTTATCAAAGCTTTCTTGCTGCTTTTCTGACCAAACGAATGGGACTCCTTTCCTTAGCAACTTAGTCAACGGCGCGGCGATTAAAGAGAATCCTTCCACAAATCTTCGATAGTACCCGGCCAGACCTAGAAAACTTCGAATTTCCGCCACTGACCGAGGTGGTTTCCACTCCAACACCGCTTCAACCTTGCGAGGGTCCACTCTAATCCCTTCAGCTGACACCACGTGACCTAAGAAAGTCACTTCTCTAAGCCAAAATTCGCATTTACTGAATTTGGCATACAACTGCTCTTCCCTCAGCACTTGTAGAACTATGCGCAAATGCCTGTCATGCTCCTCCTCTGACTTTGAGTAAACCAATATGTCGTCTATAAACACCACGACAAATTGATCCAAGTACGGCTGAAACACCCTATTCATCAAGTCCATGAATGCTGCCGGCGCGTTGGTCAACCCAAACGGCATTACTAAGAATTCGTAATGCCCATACCGGGTACGAAATGCCGTCTTGTGCACATCAGCCTCCTTCACCTTAAGTTGATGATAGCCCGACCTAAGGTCTATCTTTGAGAATACCGATGCACCCTTCAGTTGATCAAACAGGTCATCAATCCGAGGTAACGGGTACCTGTTTTTGATCGTTAACTTGTTTAGCTGACGGTAGTCGATACACATCCGCATTGACCCGTCTTTCTTCTTAACAAACAACACAGGTGCTCCCCACGGAGATATACTAGGTCGAATGAACCCTCTATCCAAGAGTTCCTGAATTTGAGCCTTTAGCTCCACCAACTCCTTCGGTGCCATTCGATAGGGTGCTATAGACACCGGTGCCGTTCCGGGCAACAAGTCTATACCGAACTCTACTTCCCGATCTGGAGGCAGACCCGGAAGTTCTTCAGGAAACACATCAGCGAATTCCCTTACAGTTCGGACCTTTTCAACTGCTGACTCCTTAGCCTCCAAGGCATAAATCTGAATCAACAATGCTTCACACCCTTTTTTGATCATTTTCTCGGCCTTCAAGGCAGACACTACATTGGATAGATAATCTCTTCTGTTACCTATCATGACCACTTCATCACCCTCGGCCGACCTTAGAATCATGCGCTTAGCAGCGCAATCCAACCTTGCCTGATACTTAACCAACCAGTCCATTCCAAGAATTAAATCAAACTCCCCAAACGGCAGTTCCATCAGATCGGCCACAAACACTACCCCTTGGAGTTCCAGGGGTATATCTCTATATAGCTTGTTAACCATCACAGAGTGTCCTAGAGGGCTAATTACAGTCATCTCGCTAGGGGTAGTCTCAAAATCCAAGTTCATAGCCTCTACACACTACTGGCAATGTATGAATGCGTCGAACCCACATCAATTAATGCAACATAAGGGAGATCAAAAATTAGGAACGTACCAGTGATGACATCCGGTGCGTCACCCTCCTCGCGACGCCTCGCTGCGTAGACTAAGCCAGGCTGCCTGGCTTCGGTGTTGCCTACTCCTCTGCCCTGAGTTCCGCGACCTCGGTTAGGACCATTGCCTCCTCTACCACTTCCACGACCCCTCTGCGGTGGTCCCACATTCCTTGCTGGAGTACGGTTCTGACCCTCTGGCTGATTCCTCGCCATCTTCCGAGGACAATCCCTTACACGGTGATCCGGAGATCCACATTCAAAGCAACCCTTTTCACTGGTGTAACAACCTCCCCAATGTGACTTTCCACAGCGATTACACTGAGCCGGTCTCTGGTTAGAAGCCATGGGCCTTCCAGCCTGATTCGGCCCACTCTGTCTGGCCCTCTTTTGTGCATTAAAACCCGACCCAGATGATCCAACACCTCTTTTCTGCTTGCTCCTATCATAGCTCTGTCTCACAGACTCCCGGACCCTTTCGGCTACCTTAGCCTTTTCTACCAGGACAGCAAACTCACGTACCTGTTGTGGAGCAATCAACAGCCTTAAGTCATCCCTAAGTCCGTCTTCAAAGCGGACACAACGATCGTGCTCAGTTGACACAATTCCCTGAGCATAGCGGCTCAGCCTCAGAAATTCTGCCTCATACTCAGATACCGACTTATTTCCTTGTACCAGTCCCAGAAAGATTTTCCTCTGAGTATCAGTGTAACTGGTGCCCACATACTTCTTCTGATACATACTTTGAAGTATTCCCAAGTAAGGTCGTCTGCTGTAGCGCCGTTTCGAACCGTGAGCCACCACTGGTATGACTCGTCTTTTAGAAGCGACACCGCTCCCTTCAGCTTCTCCTCATCTGTTAAGTCGAGATCATCCATGATCCTCTCGGTTGATTCTAACCAATATTCAGCTGTACTGGGTGCGACACCTGACACACCCCGAAATACTTCCGCTCCATTGGATCGGAGCCGCTCAGATACAGACTTCCGAGCTCCTGCACTTCTATTGGTCTCAGCCATCATTTCTAGCACACGCAGCATAGCCTGCGGTACCGACTCGCCCCCCGTCTGATCCTGAGGTCCATCACCAAAAGTTGGGGGTGGTGGTGGAGGTGGTATTTCATTATCCGATCCTTGGCCCGATCTAACTGGCTCTGTCACGGCCATCCGGCCTCTACCGCGTCCCCGACGGCCGCGACCTCTAGAACTCATTTCTTATGGCGCAATCTAAAAAGTTTTATGAGTTAGTCAATGTTCCACTGATTATTAGCAAGGAATCTTATGGGCAAAATTAAGAAGTTGTTCTTTCGATCAAACAAGTGTCAAGTCTACTATCGTAATTCGAAGATACATGTTCACTTATTCCATCACTCTCTATGTCCAACTCTTAACCCGGGGGTATTTTCGTCTTTACCGTACAGGGGTATTTTGGTAACAAAACAAGGTAAGTTGTAAATCTTGACAAATCAAGGGAATGCCAAACTTGGGGTTCTCTTTTTAGAAAAAAATTTTCTTCCCAAATTGGTAGTGTTTCAAAACTTTGAAAATCAGGGTCATTTTGAAAATTTGCAATCTAGGGGCAAATTTTGAATTTTTCCAAAGGCACAATATTTTCGACATTTTGCAAATTAGGGATTTTAGGTATGCTTGTAAAATAAGGAAAATTTTGTTTAAAAAGAATTTTGGGGTAGTTTGGTAGAATTTTTAAAACTAGGGGCATTTTCGTAATTTACCCCTAAGGGTACTTTGAAATGTTTATAAATCAAAGGAAATTTTGTAGTAAAACTCTCATAAGTTTGAGAGAAGTCTTCAAAATTTAGAGTCTTTATAAAAATGCGGCTAATTCCCTTCCGGGTTTTAATAATAGAGGTTTAGCCCATGGGCAAGTCCCCACGGTTAGGGCGAACCGAAGCTACGCACCAGGTAGGATTCCTGCGAAGAGGAGGTGAGTCACTAAGACCACTTAAATACCAAGCTCTTCCGGATCCAATCCTAGACATGCGTACAAGGGTTACCACACCTTAACTCGGCGACTTAGTCATGGGTTTGTTTAATTTAGGCAATTAGAATCTTATGCGATTGTTTGGGGTAAACTAATCCTAGAGTTCATATTCCTTTCATACTATCTACGTCCCGTTTTCTACCCATTTTCAGATAACTATTCATACATAGATTAAAATATACTTACAAGAGCGGATCGGTGCCGGAGACTCGATGCCATGTTGTTCAACCAAAATCATTTTCAACGGGTTTTCAATAGCATATCTTAGCAAAACGTTTTCGGGTCTTAGGCCCTCACAGCCGAGTTTTTGAACCGGGCTCTGATACCAAAACTGTAACACCCCAAACCCGGCCCACGAGCCATGACCGGATCTGGTATGTCACGGAATAAAAGAAGTTTGAAAGGTTTGGATTTACAGTAGAAATTAAAAATATCCGCTAAGGGTATAAAACGGTGTTCGTTAAAAACTCAAGTAGTTTAATTTGGTAAATCCGATTGAGTTGAAAATCCATTCTTCCCTTTTAAAACCATTTGACCATTTAAGTTTTAGAACATTAGCATGATCAAAAGCTTAGAAAAATCTCGTTACCGATGGTAACATTTCCTTGAAAACGCGTACGAGTGCTTATTTTTGAAAACGTTACTTTTAACCGATTTGCATAACCGTCCGTAAATTCATCAGTTATAAAGTAAAGTAAAAACAACTACCTAACCATCCAAAATAATAAGCGGCCATATTACAACCCAATCGAATTGTAGTGAATAATTAAACTTAAAATGGGGCAAAAATAAAATTTCAAGTCCACAAAACCAACATGGCCGCTCGAGCTCTCCTCGGCTCCGCATCCGTGCTCTACTCACCTGCAAGATGATATGGGAAGGGGTGAGTCACCAAGACTCAGTGTATAAATCCCCAACCCGGGAAATAACACTCATACACAAGATATTAGTATGACATGCAATTATGCAACCCAACCTAGCCATCCATGCTCCTTTTCTACCCCGTGTGGTACCAAACCACTGGTGGTGCCAAACCACTGGTGACGTATAGTCACAATAAGGTGATGGGGCCAACCCATCGTGTGATACCAAATCACTGGCGTCAATCCCGTATCTCAAATGTGGGGCCAACCCACGGTGGTACTAAGCCACAGGGACGAGACGCTATGAGGTGCCAAACCTCTGGAGGTACCAAACCTCTGGTGACCGTAGTCACAATGTGTTACCAAAACACTGGTGGTGCCAAACCACTGGTGACCCGAAGTCACAATAAGGTGATGGGGCCAACCCATCGTGTGATACCAAATCACTGGCGTCAATCCCGTATCTCAAATGTGGGGCCAACCCACGGTGGTACTAAGCCACAGGGACGAGACGCTATGAGGTGCCAAACCTCTGGAGGTACCAAACCTCTGGTGACCGTAGTCACAATGTGTTACCAAAACACTGGTGTCCGTCGACACGAATATTACTCCCTCTCATCAATCCCACCATCATCATGCTCATATTACAAGTATCATGATTCCATATATCATGCAATCGAATATAGCATAGCATTTTTTTCAGCATATGATGGCATATACAACAACATATATAGTAAATCGAGTAATAAGGAAAACTTACCCGAGAACCAAGCTTATGCCCACTAAGCCAAGTTACCATATGAGAGGTTATTAATATCATTAAATAACAGTTTATACTAATAAAGTGTGTAAGAGTTTACACACCTATTTAATCGAAGATTTAATTAGGATTCTTGTATCTATGCGTTATTACAAAAGTCCCGAACTTGTCCTCGTAATGTTCCTATATTCGGCCATCATAGATTATTAATAAGGGGTCTCGAGTGATTAACTAACAATCCAAAGGATTGGTCATATTTCAACAGAATAGGGCCTTAGGCCGAACCTTGATTATTACGAACTAATGTGACTTGAAATTTCGAAAACTTCTGGTTTCATAGCCGATGTAACCCCTAAAATCAAAGTGTATAAATTGGTCAGATATAGATATCGAAATAGCCCTTGGCCGAATGTTAATGACCTCATACCTTGTCTACCGAGGTTCTAAAAATTCCCTTTATGCTTTAAATAGTCAAACCCTTGGAGAAACGAGACCCGGATGACACTTCCAAGTCCTTTTAGCGTCGGCTACACAAGGAAAATATACCATTAATATGGCCTAAGCTCATTCGGCCTATCCATAAGGATCTTAACTCATGCCTTCGGCATGCATTAAGAGAAAGGGGGTTAAAACCGAAGTCGAGAGAAAGCTTACACTCAAATAAATTCGGCTAGGCCCTTCAATGGACGATGGAGAAGTTGGCCGCACGATGTAACACCCCTTTACTTTGATACTTACTAAGGTTTCAAGAAAACGCAAAGAAAAGGCTAACAGCAAGGTATTCGGCCAACACTTCAGTACCTCCTTAGCTAGCTCCTTAGCCGATTGTAGGGATCCTTAAAGTGAGCTTTATTTGGCCAAGAAAAATTTCAAGAGGGAAGGCAATACTACAAGGAGAAATTCGGCCATAGACATGCTAGGGAAGAAAACAAATCCCTCAAAATCTTGACCCTATATCATTCGGCCAAGCAATAGATTTTGAAGAGAAAGAAAAAGAAATAATTCTCCCTTGCAAACCTTCATGGCCGGCCAAACACTCCATCCCTCTCCAATTTCAAAGTCTCAAATTCCCATATTATTCTTCCTACTTCCAACAAATAAAATAAAGAAAGACAATTAACCCATGCTTCCACCATCATCTAAATTAAATAATAACCTAGATAAAATAAAAGAACATGAGGCAGCCATCAAACCTGGCTCCCCACGCGTGCATGTGCATGCCAAACCCCCCCCTCACGCCGGCCAAGGAAGGAAAAAAAAGATTTCACCCAAGTGCTGCGCATGGGTTTCGAACCCCGGACCCGGAGCAGCATCCTCCAAGCGCTAGCCACTCGGCCAGCTTGTCTTTCATGACATAAAGCGTCGGGAATTTCTTTTAAACACTCGGTTGCTGGTCCCTGCACGCATTAAAGCCCAAGACGAAAAAAACAAGAATTTCGTTCATGCGCTACCCTCGGGTCTCGAACGCGAGACCTGAGGCAGAATCCCCCACGCTCAAACCACTCGGCTACCGGGTATTTCATGACATGGGCGCATCATAAATTTATTTAAACACTCCTTTACTTCAATGCTAAAATAAAAACAATTAAAACCTGGTCATGCGCTATTTAGGAGTTTCGAACTCCAGACCTGAAGCAACATGCCCAAGCCCCCGGCCATCTTTGCTACTGAACTTTCATGCCGTAACTCATTGCGAATTTCTTTTTAATCTTCCATCTCTGGGCTCCCGTGCGCATTTAATGCCAGGGGTTAAAACAAAATACCTGACTGCTGTCCAGGGGTTTCGAACCCGAGACCTGGAGAGCTCCCTTAGCGCCCCAGCCACTCGGCCAATTAGGATTTCGTGACAAAACGCGCTGCATAAACCTTTTATCCTATGCTTTGCTGGGTCTTTATTAAAACAAAAGAATAAAAATCAAAGCACTCGCGCACTGAACAGGACTCGAACGTCTGACCTGGAGAGCTTCCTATGCACCTTAGCGCCCCAAACCATTTGGCCAGGGCGCTCATTGTGCCATAAGTTTAACAAACTTATTCTTAAGCCCTTCTCGTTAACTCCTCCTACACGCCAAAAATAAATTTCCTCCACGCGTCTCGAACCCTCGCCTAGCCGCATTTTCTAGCCTTCTATCAATACCCTAACCACTCCGCCAGCCGTTTCTATGCGACAAGACTCGCCCTAATAAATAAAAAAATATTTATACCCTTAGCCTTTCCATCCCAAGCACTTAAGGAACTATTTAACCCTATACTGAACTCAACTCGGGATTTCTCACCAAGCCACAACACATACATTCATTTAGGCAAACACGCAGTAAATAAAATACATTACAAACAACCTAGAGCAGGATGTTACAATAATATTTGCAGCAGAGCTTTTTAAACCGTTATATGTTGAAAAATTCAGATTGTACTTTCGAAAAAACCTTTGATTTCGTAAAATCGTAATTTTATTCAAACGTCGCTATAAAAATAAAGGCATCACAAACCAAATAAAAACTTAAACAGTCCAGAGAGTCCAAATAATACAAAACTCCTGAAATTAACTATAACATCCTGGAAAGGGCCTATGCATTTCAGTTTAATTGTACGAAATGACAAGTTTTAAGTATTATGAATAATTTTTTTTAACATTTTTGGAAACCTGGAAATGCATGAAAATGAAAATGGAAATGAACATTTTTGGAAACCTGGAAATACATTGGACATGAACATTTTTGGAAACCTGGAAATGTAAGGAAATGATTCAAAAATGGAAAGTAAACATTTTTGGAAACTTGGAAATGTAAGAAAATGGCAAGTCTACAGAGCCGATCGAAAATTTTAGGAAACTTAGAAATAACCTAGAAATGTCGAATTTTAAAGTTGAAAATAGGGAATTAAAACAAGGTGGCTTTAAAAGAAAAAGTTTGTGAAATTCGGCACACAAACAGGCTTGGAAAAGTGGCCTGAAGATGCCACTTAGGGCCTCTGAAAATGGCGCCACATGCAAGGTGTTGGGCCTGGGTTCGAGTCACTTGGGAAGCAAATAAATGAGGTTTTATTTTGGCTTCCAGAAGGCTGAGGTGGACGGCACATGTTTCTAGAAAAGGAGGTGTTTTATTTTCATAAATATGTGATTAATAAGGTGATAAATAAAGGATTTTTAATTGGATTATTTTCAAGGGATAATAAAGGATTTTTAATTGGATTATTTTCAAGGGATAATAAAGGATTTAAATTGGATTAAACCCTTTTATTTATGATAATTAAAAGATAAGGTTATCAGATAGAGGAGTGGTGGCCAAGTAAGGGACTCCTTAGCTGATAATTTCGGCTATAAAAGGAAGTTAAAGGCTTTCCTCTCATCTTTTCTAAGTGTTGCCGAAAATTCCCTAGCAAACTCTCTCTGCCGTATTTTCTTCTCCTCTTTTCTTCTTCTTTTCTTTTCTACTGTCAAGCTGAAACCTCTTTGATATCGGTCTAAGTCTACATAGCCGAATCTTTGTGGTTTCAAACAAGGGTGACGTCGACTGTGGTGTTAAGGTAAGAATGGATTCTTGTTGTTTAATCTTTTTCAATCAAGATTTAGGAACTGATCTTTTTGGATGTCTGTTGGCCGAATATTAAAGGAGGAATTTCGGGATTTCTGATCTAAGGATTTTGGCCATTCAAGAAGAGAGTTTCGAGATTCAAGGATTTAAGGTAAGAAAAGCATGGTTTAGGCCATTTGATTAAGTTTATTAAGTGATTTGGAACGCAGATCTAACATATGTGTGTAGGGATTTCAACATCTCCATAACTAAGGGTCACTTTTCGGGATTTGGAATCACAAGGTATGTGTTTAAGATATTCGGTCAAGGTTTATTTTAAAGGTTTGGATTTATTATTAGAAGCCGAAAACTAACCTATGGAGTAATATAGTGTTTAGCCGAATTCACAAAGGAGGAATACAAAGATCTGGCATTTGATTCTTAAAATCAATTCGGCAACAAGGTAAGTAATACTAATCCTATTAGTATTTGGAATAATGGCCGAATGGTCTTTTAAATAGAAAGTGATGAATTTATGTAGGATTTGATATCTAAATCAGTAGATCGATTTTCGGGATTTCAAGGACTTCGTTAAACGAATCAGGTGTGTACCCCACACTACTTTATAATATGAATTATGGTTATATGCATTAAAATATGTGTTAATGAAAATATGAATGTGGCTAAAGTACCATGTTAAGGTACTAAGTACTCAGGTACGTTTCCTACTCCCACTAGGAATATGAAAAATGTTATTCGTAACATGGGAATATGATTAAGTTGTGAACTCTGGTATATTATGTATGTTAATGTATGGGCATATGGTTGTATATTGAAAGGGGAAGTGAAAAGTGGTGACCTAAGACCACAGTAATCTGAAAAGTGGTGACCTAAGATCACAGTAATCTGAAAAGTGGTGATCTATAACCACAGATGCGGTGACTTAAGCCCGCAATTTGGTGTGTAGCGGAAGGAGGGTCGACTTAGTAGTCCCCACGGTGTGTTTGGCAGGTACGGGGGTGTGTAGCAGATGGACAATTAGGTTTGGGTTTGGGAATGCATCATAACTTGTATTCATGGAACTGAATGTGTAACATTTGTATGCCTGATTCTGTTATGATTTAGTGTCGTGTACACATTGAGTCTGTTTGACTCACCCCGTTGTGGGAATATTTTATTTCAGGTGATGAGCAATAATGGACCGGGTCGGCAGGAGCTAAAGGTGGCCATGCATCGCAAGGAAAACAAATTTTATTATTTGGGACTTTTATTTTTATTAAGTACTTTAAATTTTTAGTTTGGGAATTATTTGATGTAATAAGGCCATAAGGCCCAAGTTGGTTTTCTTTATTTCTGTTTACTTTGAATTATTATGTTACAATCTATTTTTGATTAAAGTTATAGAAAATTTATTTTTTTTAAAATAAAACCTAAATTGTTTTGTCACCTTAATTAAATTGGATTTCCAAATAAAATAAATGGGTTTCTAATCTAAGCCCAACCCAAAACGATATTATTTTTCGAAAATTACACAAATTTTCTCTAAGTAACAAAGAACTCTGAAATCGGTTTACTTTAGGAACATACCAGATCCGGTTCAGGCTCGTGGGCCGGGTTTGGGGTGTTTCATTAACCTTAAAAGAAAATAAACCAAAACCCTTAATTAACTCAGTTCGTGGACTAGTGGTCACCGTAAGACTCCACCGCACTGATCCGCCTAGGTCTGTGGATTACCTGAACAGAACAGACAACAGATATGAGTTTACGTAAACTTAGTGTGCAACCCACAAAAATAAAAAATACAAGCATACAGATTTAGACACACAGTCAGAAGCAAATACAGTTCCAGATTCAGATTATAGATACATATATGCACAAGTCCTACCCCCATCCTCTACACACCATCTCTGACCATCCCACCACACCATGTGGGGTTTAAAACACCCACCCATCCCTACACACCATGTTGTGCCTTTAAGACACATATCAGAATGTATATGCAGCCAAGCTGCTAGAATATAGGTGATCAACGCCTATTAGATACTTCCTCCATACATATAAATCTCCACCCCAATAATAGATATAGAAATTAGATGCAAATATAACATGCTCAACATGCTTAATACAGATATCGAATACATATACATCAATATATTCAAGCATACATTCAGTATCCTACACAGTTCAGTCTATCAGAATGTTTTAGCATACCTACAGTCGATCGAAGTGACCCGTACAACCTTAGGGAAAATTTTAGAAATTATGGGCCGACATGCCCGTGTGGGCCCATACGCCCGTGTGCATACACGCCTAAATTGGCCTTTGTCCATGTGGCCCACACGGCTTGGCCCAAAATTCACACACCCGTGTGGGCCTACACACCCAGATTGGCTTTTGCCTGTGTGGCCCACAAGACCACACTCGATTCACCACACGACTGTGTGCTATTCACGACCATGCCTTCATTGACCACACGGTCGTGTCTCGCACACGGGCGACGACAAGCCCATGTGCCGTCGATAGTTTTATTTTTCAGCTTTTGCCGAATCCTTATTTTTTGCGTTTCGGGTACACACATGGTAGCGTTTTGATGCGAATACTATCCCGAGCCTTCCAAGACCTAAAAACAGCATACCAAACACCAAATTAGCGACTACATTTACTAATTTGTTGATCATAAACTGGCCAAAACTCGACTTACCGATGAAAAAAAACACTGTTAACACCGATCCAGCAACTGAAATAAAAATCACAGTTCGTCGACTTCTCCTACACCATAAAATACTGTAACGATTCAAGCTTCAAAAAATAACGATAAGAAGAATACAAACGGAAACCCACTTACCAATTACCCGAAAAAAAAAACAAGGATCCGTAACACCCCAATAGCAAGGATTAACAATAGAAGCAAGAACGGAACAAAAGTTTACTTCACCAACGAGAGAAGAAAACGACAAGAACAGAAAATAGGGATTTTGTTTTTTGGAAAAGATAAGAACAACGTCAAAAGCCAAGGGAGTTTTGGGAAAACAACAAAAAAATAAAAAAAAATCAATTTTGATATGCCCTAACTTCCCACTAACCCCTTAATCTCAACCACTTCAGCATTTTAATTCCACCAAAACTCTGTCTGAAAACTGAGCAAAAGTAAATACCCACGCTAACGCAAGGATTCAAACACAAGACTTCTAACACACCAACTCTCTTACCACTTGAACCAGTAGGCTCATTCTGATATGGAATTACATGCAATTAAATATAAGCCCACTGAATAGAGATAAGGCATAAATCCAAAAAAATAACAAAAATTGCTAAAGGTAAGGCTTGAACTTGGGACCTCTCCCACACACCCAGAACACTTAACCACTGAAGCAAACAGATATTTGTGTAAAAAATTTACATAAGCAGGAATAAGAAAATTAGGGCGTTACATCAGTTGTTTAATTTCTAAACATTTCAAACTCCCCTGGTTTATTTGTTTATTTTTTTAGCAGGTCTGTTTGGATTTGTGGGCACGACTATTGCCATGACTATCGACACGACAAAAATTCTGATCACAAGTTAAATGCGAGAGTTGATCATAATACCAATCCATGTGGACTCGACCCTACTACCACTCTTTACTACTACTTAGAGTTATTTTGTAGGAATTATTTTTGGTGATTTCGACACCCATCAAATTTTGGCGCCGTTGCCGGGGATTAGAAATATTTTTCTAATTTTTGTTTGTTCACTTTATGACCAGATCAGAACCGAGAACTCTAGAGTTTAAACCAGAAATTGGGAAATTGGCCTGACAACTATGAAGAGAATTCATTTGACGCCAAAGAAATTTTTTCATTTGACGAACCAGACGAGATGGTCGAACAAACCATATGCCAACTCGCAGCAGCATTGGATTAACAAAAACCCTTATGTATAACCTATCCAGAAGGAGGTACGCCGTTCGAGTTGAAGCCGGGTTTGATTCATTTACTACCCACCTTTTGTAGATTACAGAATGAAAACACGTACACCCATCTCAAAGAATTCCATATGGTGTGCACAAACATGAAGCCTCAAGGAGTAACCGAAGACCAAATCAAACTTCGTGTTTTCCCTTTCTCATTAGTCGACTTTGCTTGAAAGTGGCTATTTTATTTACCCTCGAGATCTGTCAACACATGTCTGACATGTCTCGTTTATTTCTTCACAGGTTCTTCCCTACAACTCGAGTGGCCGAACTAAGGAGGGACATTGTAGGAATCCGTCAGAAGGAGACTGAATAGCTCTATGATTATTGGGAGCGATATAAAAAGTTATGTGCAAGTTACCTACAACATGGACTAACTGAACAATCACTCTTGTAGTATTTCTTTGAGGGGTTGCTCCCAACTGCAAGTGGAGGGGCACTAGTTAATATGACTCCTCAGAGAGCACGAGAGTTGATTTCGACAATGGCTGCTAACTCTCAGCAATTCTGACCGACCACAAAACCCACGAGACGGGTTCATGGGTTAAACTCTGTCTTTAGAAGATAAAATTGATAAGCTGACTAACGTTGTTCAAAATTTGCTTACAGATAAAATGGGCCCAGCAAGGTTGTGCGGAATCTACGCAAAGCCAGACCACCCGACGGACTCATGTCCAATTTTATATGAGGATTCAACAGAACAAGCAAATGTTGTCGGGAACTTTTTAGGACAACCCCAAAGGCGATATGACCCCTACTCGAACTCATATAATGTGGGGTGGAAGGATCACCCAAATCTAAGTTATGGGTCGAATCCTCAATTCAATCAACCTTACCAACAAAGATCACCTCCAAATCAACAATTATCGCCCCCAAAGTCATCTTTGGAAGCCACAGTGGAAAGGCTAACCAATAGTACGGAGAAGTTTCAACTAAAAACTGAAATGCATTTGTAGGAGTTAGATAAGCAAGTGAGCAAGCTTGCACTCACGGTTAGCCATTTGAAGTCCCAAGGTAAGCTGTCGTCTCAAATTGAGCCTAATTCTTGACACAATGTAAGTGTTGTAATAGCACAATTTTCAGTGGTGACGGAGCAGTGGTTTTAGGACCACAAATTTCTGTTGTGTCGACTCGTAATTATTATTTTTAGAATATTTATAAATTTATTAAATCTGTATTAAAATTTGGTTTAGAAATATTAATGTTTAGTTAATTAAAGAAAAAATGACTAAATTGAAAAAGGTACAAAACTTGCTAATTATAGCAATTAGGTGATGGAATGGTGTAATTATTAATTGGAGAAGGACTTAAGTGATAATTAAGCCCTAAATAAGATAGTAGGATGGCAAATTGATGGAAAATGGCAAAATAATGAAATTATAATGGCAAACTTGTAATTTTGTTGAAATTAAAACAAAATTAAGTAAAAGAAATAGGTTTGTTTTTCATTTTACATTGCCATAACTGAAATTCATGGTTTTTCAAGCTAGGAGAATCGACCAAGCATATTGTTATGCATGTGAGTGAATTTCTTACTCGTTTCTTGTAATTTTTATGTTTTTGATATCGTTGCAACTAGGTCCAGTTAGCCCGTACCGCCGTTTCTAATTCTGTTAAAAATTTTGGAAGTTTCCATTGTTGAATATTAGATTTTTTATTGTGTTGTGTGATGATTTGGTAAAGTGATTTTGGTAAAGTGATGATTTTGGTAAAGTGATTTTGGTTAAATTTTGATTTTTAGGATTAAATTGTGAGAATGTCAAAATAATAGGTTTGGTAGTGAATTTTAGGTTTATTAGGGGCTTTTTGAGGGCCTAGAATATTTGTATAGATTATTTATTTGATTAAATTAGTTAATTTAATGAATTAACTAATTAGGGGATTAAATTACAAAAATTGTAAAAGTTTAGGGTAATTGTGTAAATTTAAGAAATAAAAGGGTATTAATTGTAAAATGGATTGGAAATGAAATATATGCTAATAAATGAGTAATTTTATATTTTAGATCAAGATCCGGTAGATACTCGTGGAAAAGGAAAAATAGCGGAATAGTTCTTAAACTTCTGCAATTACTACAATTCAGTCCATTCGTACGGTTAAAGTTTAGCATTTGTATAAATTGATGATTGGTATTATATATATATATATATATATATATATATTTTTTTGTTGGAATTAAATTATTTTTGGAAATATATTATTGAATTTAATACTCAGTTTGAATTGAACGCGAGATTTGAGTACATTCGTGATTTGGTGTATGACAGGGGCTTGGAGTGGAGATGGTACTGGAGGGAGATATCGACATTTTACCCAAGTAAACCAGGGTTCAAAATTTATTGCGAACTCTCGTGTTTTACTTTCTGTTTGGCGTGATTGGGTGGATCATCTCTCACGAGCTTCTGTTCAGTTTTCGAGCTTTTGTTGGCTCATTCAGGAGGACCAGCTCTTATTAGCTTCTATTGACTATGTACTTTTACCCATAAGTCATTCTTCGAATGGAAAATCTCGGTAAGGTAACTTGTTTAATGAATTTGAAAGATATGTTAGTTATTTTTGTATTGATTTGAATACAGATGTATTTATCGATTGAAGTTATGAATGACAGAGAGTTCTCTTTGATGATTTTTATTGTTTGAATTATTATAGTTGGTTCGGTAAGATTTATTGTTTAACTCGTCGAACTTACTAAGCTTTATTAAGCTTACTTGTGTTGTTTAATGTCATTGTAGATTTTCGAAAGGTTGGACGATTGGACCGGCATTCAAGTCACACTATCCAGTTTATCTCGGTAGTTTTTGAAATGTTTAATTCAAATTATATGGCATGTATAGGCTCTTATGCTATTTTGGTTAACGTTTGGCTTATGTAAATGTTATGAATGATATTTTGTGCAAATAACCAATTTGCTAATGGTTTGAGAATGAGGTATAATTGTTATGCTAGTATGTGTGGCTTACATATATTTGATTTTCGTGATTGTGGTAACTTTATTAGGTATATTGATTTGGTATTTCTTGAATCAGTTGATGAATTAGATTAATGTGTATTTTGAGGTAAAGTTGTATATAATTGTGGTACCAATGAGGGTACACTGGTTAGGCACATATTAGGTTGGTTTTGATGTGTTTTTGACCCTATTAATGTCATTTTGATTTGGTATTTTGGTTAGTATTTGAGTTTCTTAAGGTCCAAGCAATTTGAAATGGTAAACTTGTATTTTAAGGTTCAGTTTGGGGCCATACGGCCTGAGATACGAGCGTGTGTCTCAGTTGTGTCCCCTGTAGGTTCAATGCATACAAGTCAGTCTATTACACGACCTAGCACACAGCCTAGCACACAGCCTGGCACACGGGCGTGTGAGATTATTTCGAAGGGTACACGATTGGCACACGGGCGTGTGGCTTGGCCACACGGCCGTGTGACCCCTACAGTCCAAAATTTTTTCTTTTTCTTAAAATTTCCAAATGTTTTCAATTTAGTCCCAGATTGTTTCTGTAGTATTTTTAGGGCCTCGAGGGCTCGATTAAAGGACATTATGGATGTATTTGAATGAAATTTGATTATGTTTGTATTAATGTATGATTTGAATGGTTTAATATTTTGTTTGTCCGATAATGCTTCGTAACCATATTCAGACAACTGATATTAATTAGGGGTGTTACATTTAGATTGAGCTATAGTTAGATTTGACGTATTCGGAGGAACCAATGAGAATTTTAGCTCGGGAAGTCAAAGAATTGCGGAATAAACGAGTTTTGTTAGTAAAAGTATTGTGGCATCGTCATGGTTCAAAAGAAGCCACTCGGAAAATCGAAGAATCAATGAGATTACAATATCCGAATCTATTTTCAGGTAACAATTTCGAGGATGAAATTTTTTAAGGGGGGAGGGTTGTAACAACACGATTTTCAGTTGTGACGGAATAGTGGTTTCGGGACCACACATTTTCATCGCGCCAACTCGTAATTATTATTTTTAGAATATTTATAGAGTTATTAAAATCATATTAAAATTTGGTTTTGAAATATTAATGTTCAGTTAGTTAATTAAAGAAAAAAAAAGACTAAATTGAAAAAGGTGCAAAACTTGCTAATTATAGCAATTAGCTGATGAAATGGTGTAATTATTAATTGAGGAAGGACTTAAGTGATAATTAAGCCCTAAATAAGATGGTGGGACGACAAATTGATGGAAAATGGCAAAATAATGAAATTATAATGGCAAACTTGTAATTTAGTTGAAATTAAAACAAAATTAAGTGAAAAGAAATATGATTGTTCTTCATTTTACATTGCCGTAGCTGAAATTCATGGTTTTTCAAGCTGGGAGAATCGGCCAAGCAAATTGTTATACATGTGAGTGAATTTCTTACCCATTTCTTATAATTTTTACGTTTTTTATATCTTTGCAACTAGGTCCAGCTAGCTTGTACCTTCGTTTCTAATTCTGTTAAAAATTTTAGAAGTTGCCATTGTTGAACATTAGATGTTTTTTATGAATATCATGTATTTGGAACTTTGATTATGTTTGTTTTAATGTATGATTTGAATGATTTAATATTCAGTTTGTTCGATAATGCTTCGTAACCTTATTCTGGTGACAGATACGGGTTAGGGGTGTTACATTTAATGGTATCAAAGCTACGGTTTAGTCGATTCTCGGAATAAATGTAGCGTGTGAAATGTCTAGAATTACATGCCATATAAATCTGTGATAGTGTGATGTGTTTGATCTGATCTAACCTTCGTTTTCTTATAGATTGTAAAGATGTTAGACGGATTTGATCGTTTTGACAATGATGAGGTTAACAGTAACGTACTGACTTCTGATCATGGGACAAGTAGTAATGTTCCGATTCCTCTGGCTCAGGAACATGAGTTTAAAAATATGTTCTTTGGGTATATGAACCAGTGGTTCAACGAGTTTATGGAAGTGAAAAATTCGGCTTAGTGACTTCCACCCCTATTGTACCACCTGTTGTACCTCCGGTTGCACCTCCACCTCCTCCAGTGATTGAACCTAATAGACGTATTTCAATTGAGAAACTTAGAAAGTGTGCTGCTGAAAAATTTCGGGGCAGATCCGAGGATGATCCAGTTAAAGCTGAGTACTGTCTTCAAAATACATTACGGGTTTTCGAAGAAATGGCTTGCTCTCCTGATGACTTTCTTAGATGTGATGTTTCATTATTAAAAGAGGAAGCGTATAGTTGGTGGTTGACGATAGTAGTGGTGGTACTGAGGGAAAAAATTTCCTGAGAATTTTTAGACCGAGTTTAAAAAGAAATATGTCAGAAAAATGTATTTGGATAAGAAAAGAGAGGATTTCTTGAATTACATCAAGGAAATAGATCGATAGTTGAATAGGAGAGAGAATTTATATATCTTAGTAAATATGACTGAGAAATTGTGCCTACTGAAGAAAAAATGTGTATTCGGTTTGAAGATGGCCTGAATGATGAAATTCAAATGATGATCGGAGGTAATGAAATAAGAGAATTGGTTGTCTTGTCTGATCGTGCACAGAAAATGGAATAAATGTACAATCGCAAGATACAATGGGATAGACAGATTCGAGAATTTAACAACAGAGTTTCTTCCAAGTCGTTTTCTACATCACCGACGAAGAAGACTAGAGATGATTTTAGCTGAGCTACCACAGTGTCTGAGCATCCGAATAAAAACAAGATGATTCAATATGATTTCAGAGTACCTACTAGACCAGATAATAGTGTGGGTAGTGAACAAAATGCTCTGAAGCCCAATTGCAGATATTGTGGGAAATATCATCTTGGCGAGTGTAGAGGTAAATCGGACGCCTGTTCTAGATGTGGATCGTCTGATCATTTTATTCGTAATTCTCCTAAATTGCCAAAAGATGATGAAGATCAAAAAGAAAAACAAATGTCTACCTCTCAGAAAAGTAGATGTCAGAGCCAAAATAGTGTAACACCCCAAACCTAGCCTAAACGCTACGACCGAATCTGGTATGTTACAGAGTGAAGTGAAAATGATTTTTCAACTACTTTGGGAAAAAAATCGTAGTTTTGAAAAAACCTTTCAGTTAAGGCGGTGTCTTGAAAACTAAGATTTGATAGTTTAGGAAGAATTCCAAATTTCAATTAATCAATTATTTAGTTATACTAAGTGAAATTTGAAAGATAACATCCATTTTGTGAACCCGCTTTTTGTTAAAACCCCACTTTTACAACTGTGACCAAGTTTGCATAGCTTCAGGTATAAATATTAAATAAAACCAAATATCAATTCAGAAAGGCCTTATTACATCAAAAATCCCCAATTAAAATTAAGTTAAAGTAGTAAAAAGTTTATGAAAAGAAAAGACTTTATGGCCCCCACGAGTCTGCCTCGGCTCTCAAATCCACGGTCTGCTGATTACCTGCAAAGTTAGGAAAAGGGTGAGTCATAGAGACTCAGTATGTTAAACCATCAAAACACATAACACGGCTCACGGCCTACAACCCGATATTTAGCCCATACATGATATCATACAACTACATGCATGCATCAAGCCCAGCCCAACCTAGCATTTTTCCATCCTCTACACGTCATCCCGTACCTGCCATCACACCGTGGGGATTTTTACAATCAACCCTCAATTCGCTACACCCCATCTCGACAGTCATGCTATCAGTTATAATGCCGATCACTATATGACCTTATAATCAACTGTGGCATAGCCACCGATCACTATGTGACCTTATAATCAAATGTGGCAAAGCCACCGATCACTATGTGACCTTATAATCAACACTTCCCCTTTATCATCATATCCATATCCCATGCACAACATATATGTCATAATGAATGCAACATGCTATTATCAAGGCAATAGATTATCACATACGTCCAAACTCGTAATAAATTGTTATAGTTACATACCTGGCACTCTTTGTCTTACCCACAAGGGTATCTCGACTGTATACATAGCCTTTTCCGGCTTTTCAGCCCATACAATCAATATTACAGTTAAAATAAAGTGTGTCAGGGTTTACACACCTGGTAACACACAAAATAATACTCTCTACGTCGACATTATCGATAGCAGAAACAACTGCTATCTGCCTACGACTCTGTTCTGAAGTCGGTCCACAACCCGGTGGCCAATCTCGGACTGTTGACACCGCACGCTTCTTAAACTTAGGGGCTGGGTTTACGGGTCCAACCCCTTCCCTTGCCTGATCGGTATTGGATTCCATCCAAAGATCTTGTCAGATGGTACTATAAGGAAATATGGTTGTTTAACAGCAACACAGGGTTAAGGTAGCGATTAAAGAAGAGTGAATCTAAACAAAAACCTAAAGAGACAACCCCTTACCTTGAAATCCCGAAAAGAGAGATAGGGTTAAGAGATTAACGACTTTCGGGCTTGAGACTCAGATGATTCGATTAGCTTGGATTCCCGGAATAGGCGCCCCCAAAGAGAAACAAGAAGATAGAAAATTATAAGTCCAAACAATAGCCTCACCAAGCCAATTAGCCATTCGGCTTTGGCTTTCAAAAAAAACCAAAAGGGGAGATAAAGAAATAGAAGAAATCGCCACTTACCTTAACACAGAAGATTCGAATAACACATAAGAGAATTCGGCACTAGCACAGCAGTAGAGAAGATTCGGCAATGACTATGGTAAAAGAGAACAAGGTGAAAGAATCAGAAATGAAAATAAAAGAACTTCAAATGGAGGCTTAAGAGTTTCGGCTTTTAGAGAGATTGAGAAAAGAACGCAGGAAAGAATGGCTAAGAGATTCGGCCTATAGAAGAGATTTAAAGAAGAGAATAATGGGGCAAGGTGTGTTCGGCTTTAACAGGAAATGGAAAAGGGTTCGGCTTTTAGAAAGAACAAATAAAGAAGAGAAAAGAAAAAGAGATCACAGACGAAATGGTGGGTACTTTCGGCTTTGGGTGATACAAAAGAGAAAAAGAATTTGGGAAGTAGGGAGAACAATAGGAGTTTCGGCTAAAACAAAGAAAAGGTTTAAGAAGGAGGCAACAGGTTTCGGTTAAATGAAGAAGAAGTGGAGAACAAATAAGAAAAGAAGTGAAAAGAGAAAGAGTTGAAGCAAACCAAAATTCGGCACCTATAACCCCCAAAGCTGAAAATTGCACAAAACAAAAAGAAACTAAAGGTTCTATGGCCTAAGTGAATTTCGGCACACCCCAACACAAGCCAAAACCGATCCCCCCTATACCAAGGGCTTGAAATTCATCCAACACCTTGATCACATGCCCATCCATTTCTTTTCTCCTTAATTCACTCCCGAACACTCATTTGAATTAATTTGAATGTTTCAAACTCCCCTTTTTCCTCTCAGCTACTCATTCAAATTATTTGACTCAGTCCACTCTCCCATCCGGAAGTGTTCCAGTCGACTTCTGCTTTTGCTCCCCTTGACGCCAAAAAGACTCCCAAAATGTGCTTCATGCGACTTGAACCCGCTCCCCCTCTGTTCCCTTGTGGCGTCACCTTCCAACCCTTATGTGGCGTCACCTTGCCACTTTACCAACATCTTGCTTGTGTCAACCCAACACAACCAATATCCCTTAGGTCCTATTCCAGCCAGCTCTTCTACCAAAGTGCCTAAAAAGAGAATTTTGGCCAGGGCTTCAGCTTATCCCCGGGCCTTTCCTAGACTCTCATACACCCTAAACTAGCACATTACACAAAGCATACACACAAAACACATCAAATGCATAGCCCCTAAATCAGGATGTTACAAATAGTACTACCGGGACTACTCGTATGGGAATAAAAGACACTGTCGTTAAGTCAGAGGCTAGAGCACCTGCTTGCACCTATGTCATTCGAGCCAGATAGGAAGCTATTGCTCCAGCTATGATTACTGGTATATTCTATCTCTTTGATGTTACTATGTATGCATTGATTGACCTTGGGTCAAATCATTCTTATATTTGCACTGCATTAGTAACGGAAAATAAGTTACCTGTTGAATCTACTGATTATGATATTCAAGTTACTAATCCACTAGGTCAGAGTGTGATAGTTAACTTAGTTTGTCATAATTGTCTACTAAAAGTTAGGGGCTGTGAATTCCCTGCTGATTTGATATTGTTACCTTTTCGGGAATTTGATGTTATTTTGGGTATGGATTGGTTATCTTTGCATGATACTGTGGTAAACTGTAGACAGAAACGAATTGATTCGAAATGTCAGACAGGAGAGATGATTTCAGTTGAGTCTAAGAGTCAGAAATATGTTGTTAGAATTATTTCAACTTTTATTGCTCAGAGATTGATTCGAAAAGGTAACGAAGCATTTCTAGCATATATCCTTGATACCTGAGATTCAAAATCGAAACTAGATTAGTTACCAGTTGTTAGTGAGTTCGTTGATGTATTTCCTGAAAAGTTGTCGAGTTTACCTTCTGATCGTGAAGTTGAGTTTGTGATTGATTTGATTCCTGGAACTGCACCAATATCAATATCACCGTATCGTATGGTACTAGCTGAACTAAAAGAATTGAAAGCACAGTTGCAAGAGTTATTAGATCGAGGGTTTATTCGACTAAGCATGTCTTCCTGGGGTGCACCTGTATTGTTTGTGAAAAAGAAAGACGACTCTTGAGGTTATGTATAGACTACAGATAGTTGAACAGAGTCACGATAAAAAATAAATACCATTTGCCACTTATTGACAATTTGTTTGATCAATTGAAAGATGCCACAGTGTTCTCGAAGATAGATATCAGATCCGGGTATTATCAATTAAAGGTTAAAGATTGCGATGCGTCAAAGACTGCTTTCAGAACTATTTTAAGGTCATTATGAGTTTCTGGTAATGCCATTTGGTTTGACTAATGCCCCTGCTGCTTTTGTGTGTTTAATGAATCGAGTTTTTCAACCTCATTTGGATAGATTCGTTGTTGTGTTTATTGATGATATATTGATCTATTCCAAAACAGAATTCGAGCATGCTCAACATATGAGAATTGTACTACAGATTTTGAGAGAAAAGCAGTTGTACGCAAAATTTAGTAAATGTGAATTCTAGCTTCACGGGGTTGGATTTTTGGGTTACATAGTATCAGCCAACGGGATTCGAGTTGATCTGAGTAAAGTTTCTGCTGTGATGAATTGGAAGACTCCGAAAAATGTTCAGAAGTGCGAAGTTTTCTTGGTTTAGTAGGTTACCATCGACGTTTTGTTAAAAAAATTCGATTATTGCTTCGCCGATGACCAGATTATTACAGAAAAATGTTTAGTTTGTTTGGTCCGATAAGTGCCAACAGAGTTTTGATCAAGTGAAGAAAATGTTGACGAAAGCCCAGTCTTGACTTAGCCTGAATCTAGAGTAGCGTATGTCATTTATAGTGATGTGTCTCTCAGCGGTTTGGGTTGTGTGCTGATGCAGTCAGGAAAATTAGTAGCCTATGCTTCTCGATAGTTAAAGTCGCATGAGAAGAATTATTCTACTCATGATCTCGAGTTGGTCGCGATTGTATTCGCTTTGAAGATTTGGAGACATTATTTATATGGCGAGAAATGTCACATATTTACAGATCACAAAAGTTTAAAGAATTTAATTTTGGCGCCGTTGCCGAGGAATTTGATGGGCTTCGAAACCATCAAAAATAATTCCTACAAAATAACTCTAAATATTAGTAAAGAGTGGTAGTAGGGTCGAGTCCACAGGGATTGGTATTATAATCAAATTTCGCGTTTAACTTGTGATCAGAATTTTTTTCATGTCTATAGTTGTGGCAATAGTCGTGCCCACGACTCCAAAAGGACCTGCTCAAAAAATAAACAAATAAATCAGGGGAGTTTGAAATGTTTAGAAATTAAATAAATTGGAAATAAAAATAAATTGGGAAATAAATTTGGATTTTGTAAATAGTGATTATAAGTCTTAGCCCTAGACTCGGTGGATTTCGGATTTAGAATCGATCCTCGAACATAAATTTTCTCCTCCAAACCATAAGCTGGTTATAGCAATTAAGAACGTCCTAACCGCGTAGGTCGTTTAAACCGATCACTTCTCCCTTGATTTGTTCTCGGAGATCCGAATACAACACGGTCGACTCGTTTCGCCAACTATCAACAAACACGACTCCAACCCAACGTGTACTTTTTGACTTGAAATCGAGTTAACTTTAAGCGATGGGTTGTCAATCCCGATACTTAGGAAAAATGTGAATACCGATTGGAAGGATTTTTAGTACGGATATGTATCTCACGATTCTTGACCGGAAAGAATATCGGCCTAAAGTTAAGTTGATATTTAGTGAAGCATGAAATTGTTCATGCCTTGGTTGGTTATGGAGTGGATTTGAATGAAAATGGTAGAAGTTTGGAAGGGAAAGGACTTGGAAAACAATTAAACAGATTTTTTGCAAAAATAAGGAAAATGAAATGGAATTGCAACACATGAAATTGAAAAGAAGGGAATAATTCTTATTTAATTCCAAAATGAAATCAAATGTCAAGTGTATCTTCCAAGCTACCTTAAAGCCTTATATCACTTACTAAATTTGGCTTAACCACCCAACACATAATTAAAATTTAATAAAAAATAAAATTAGATTTTTTTTTAAATTTTAGCTTTTACAAATTCAAAAGAAATATGATAAGTCCTTGGCTATTTCCAAATTTTTTATTCAACCCCACTTTATTGATTATGTTGTAAATTGGTCATTTTCTGCTTGTTTTTAACTCATAGCATCTCAATTGCATCCTTGACAATATTAAAACATAAAATCACTAATATAGGAAGGATCAATTCAAGAATTAACCGATTAAACACAAAAAATAATTCAAATTTAACATGTTATCATTTACCAATATTTATGAGACTTTACCAAAATTTCTATGATTTTACCAATATTTTCAAAATTTCTAAACCCCATTTCCCATACCAAGTCTTGACAATTACCAAAATTTCTATTGTCTTACCAATATATCTAACAATTTACCAAAAATTTTAAAGATTTACCAAAATGTCTGATGAGTTACCAAAATTTCTATCGTTTTACTAATATTTATAAGATTTTACCAATATTTTCAAATTTTCTAAACCCTATGCCAAGTCTTAACAATTACCAAAATTTCTATGACTTTACCAAAATATCCAACAATTTACCAAAATTTCTAATGATTTATCAATATATCTAACGACTTGCTAATATTTCTAAGGATTTATCAAAATATCTATCAATTTTCGAGTAAATCTATCGGTTTTCCAAAATATCTAACGGTTTACCAATATTTTAAAGGATTTATCAAAATATCTAACAATTTACCAAAATTTCTAATGTTTTACCAAAATATCAAATGATTTATCAAAATTTCTAATGTTTTACTAAAATTTCTATTAATTTACCAATATTTATGAGACTTTACCAAAATTTCCAAGTTTTTCCAAATATCTCCAAATTTTCTAAACCTTATATCAAGTCTTAAAAATTACCAAAATTTCTATGACTTTACCAAAATATCTAAGGACTTATTAATATATTTAATGATTTATTAATGTATCTAATGGTTTATCAACATTTTTAAGAATTTAGCAAAATATCTGACAATTTTTCAATATTTTCAAAGATTTACCAATATATCTAATCATTTACCTAAATATCTAACATTTATCAAAATTTCTACCAATTTATCAATATTTATGAGACTTGACCAAAATTTATAAGATATTACCAATATTTTCAAAATTTCTAACCCTATACCAAGTCTTAACAATTATTAAAATTCTTAACTTCACCAAAATTTCTAATGATTTCATCAAAATTTATATGAATTTATCAATATTTCTTTGGATTTACCAAAATTTCTAGAAATTTTATCAATATTTCTATGAATCTACCAACATTTATATGAATTTATCAAAATATCTAACATTTTACCAAAATTCTTAAAACTAAACCCTTTTGTTTTTTGTTTAACTCACAGCCAAAATATCTAGACACTTTTTTATTTAGGAGCCCATAGTAGAACTCCTCACTACATTCAGCAGCTTTCCTGCTAATAATGGCGCGGGCCCCCCTTTTTCTTCTGCAATCAATTTTCACTTAAAAAATATTTGAAAAAAACTGCTGGTCGACGTGGTCGTTTAAGGTTGAGCATAAATCATGTGGAGCAACCTTTACGGAAACGGGGCCGAAAAAGAAAGCCCATTGAGAAATGCAGATTCCAGTCGAGAGAAAAAGAAATTGAAGTTTTGAACCCCTATTTGGTCGTACACAAGAAAGGGGGAAAAACGTTAAACCCTAGAATTTGTTAGAGTGAAATTGAAACGTGTGTTTGTTTGGTTGAAAAATAATGAGTGAAAGGCAAGAGCTTCAACCCGATCCGCAGATTCAATCGCCCCAGGGTTCATCAAGAGATGACATGATTTCCTGGGTGGTGGCGTTAGAGACGGCTTTGCTCCCCTGCTTGCCCGCCAGAGAGCTTCAAGCTATCGACCGTTCTCCGCACCCTTCTCATCAGAGTCAGTTGCCTTCTCTTTTTCATTCCCCCCCCCCCCATTTACTTTCGATATTTGTTCCTAGTCAAACAGATACTGCATCAATTAATGAAATATATAGATAGATGCCCTAAATTGAAGCTTTCAGTGTTTTAGAGTATCCCATTTCCGTTGCTTGGTTCCTCCTTTTTCTTTTTTCTTTTAAAGGGTGTTTACATTTGTAATTGCTGTAGTTGATGTGGAGAGACATGCTAGAGATTTCATGGAAGCTGCCAAGAAGCTTCAGTTATATTTCCTTGGCTTGCAACGCGAGGATCAGCCAACCAAGGCTGAAATGCTCAGAAAAGTAAACCCATTAAACTTCTACTACTATAGATGATTGATATGCGTGATTTATTGATGAATCCTCTGCAAAGAACCCTAATTTGACGTTGTAACAGGAGATTGCAACAATGGAAGAAGAGTTGAAAACGAAGACGGAGATGATGAAGAATCAGGAGAGACTGATCCAGGGATGGAGGAAGGATTTGAGTGACCAACTGGACCAACACACTACTGAACTGGAGAGAGTATAGTTGATTGGCAATACTTGTGTGCTCATAATCTCTGGGGTTATATTTTGTTTGAGATTGATCTTAGGGTCTAGCTTTACCACCAGTCATGTTGTTGCTTTGTACTGGCAGTGAAGCATTATATCTACTGCTTGAGTAACTGCAGAAAGCACAAGTAATACAATCCTTCCATATACTAATTTTGCCCATGTGAGTTATTCTTTTTGATATAATCATATTCGGATATAGGAGTGAGTTATTCTTGATATAATCATATTCGGATATAGGAGTAGGATTGCATTTTGCCTTACTCAAAAATAAGCAACTTGATTCCTCTTTGTTAGATTAAAGAGTAATTTTAAATGTAATGATCAATTTACTCTTTAATTTAATATATAAAAATTAATTTATATATTTTTTAAGTAAAGGGGGCAAAATACAATTCAATAAGCATACGATAGGGCGTGGAACTCTGTTTCAGTGATGCAACTAAAGAAATGAAGTTGATTTTATCTGCTTTGGCAGGAAAATGGAGCACCAAACAGCACAAATCTGTATGCATACAAAGATAAATAATCCAAAGTCAAATCAAAAGCTTAAAATATGAACTAAAAATGAGGTAAGCATAAAAAAGACGAGTAGAAAAGGGAAATTGTTGCGGAACATAAACTGATCAACAATCTACAATTACTATTCTCAAGTTCTAGTTAAAGATAATACATCACATAAACAGCTATTAGATCTGAATGGCAATTGGCATCTAATTGGCCACCCATACACACGGCCCTTCTCAAGTTGGAAGCAACATAAAAGGACCCTTTGGGTCTTTTATCATCTACTTCTTTGCGTAAGTAATCAACATCTGGTTTTGCTGTATCTTGAAACCTTGCAGTGCCTGCATAGCGACGGTTGATTGCATCTCATTTTCATACTCGACAAAGGCTATACCTGGTTTTGTTTCCACTGTTCTGACATCCTTTAAACCGGGGTATTGATTGAAGAGCATTTGCAGCATCATTGTGGTTGCATCATGAGGAAGATTCTGAACAAAAAGGATGTTATTTGGTGGTGCAGGAGCTTCTGGAACAATTGGTCTAGCACCCAGGTAGGGTAATTGTGATAGCTGTAGCATTTCAGAGAAAAGAGAGGAGCAAATAATGAGAAACATATACAGGCCTAACTTTAAGCAAAAGGACCAGTTTCATTCAATTACAATTCAAAAGTATCCAATCTTTGACCATCATGCTGTGGACCACCACGAATCTCGTAGGGTCTAATGTTAAAGAATGGTCAAGTTCAATTAGCATCAGACTTTCATGAGAGCAAATAAATATGCAATAAGTCTTCAACACAGCAAACAGAAAAATTCCATAATGTATCAACAAAAGATGCTCTCGTCAACTCTTTTGACTAGCATAAGGTTTGCAGCAACTAGATTTAAGCAGCTCAAAAGTTATAAATGTGGCCACAGGCTGAAATATATAACCTTCTAAATAATCCATATTAATATCATAATTGCAAGATTAAGCAAAGTTCATTTCAACCAGAGTCCATTGAGAGGAAAAAGAGAGTTAATCCATGATAAGATACTATATTTCGTATCACTTACAGGAGGTGTTGCACCATAAGCACCCGCATAAGCTGGATTCAAACCTGCTGACGCTTGATTAGGATCAAGTTGCTCTTTCCGTTTTTTCCCTCCTACATTGAGACAACATATACAAATCTCAAGAGACAAACAGGAAAGAGTAAAACAGATAAGACAGTATGCCACGTATGTCAAACTAAGCAACATGACAGTGAATAAGAGAGAAATAACTCATGTTTAGTACCAAACATCTAACATAAGCATCCCAACTTTTATTCTCCATCAACACCTTGATGTACACTACCTCGAAAATGAGTTTATAGGAGACAACGAGAACCCAACAAATTACATTAGTGGTGGGGTGAAAGAAAAGAAAAGTGAGAAGCGGTAGACAGTGAGGTTTAATTCGACATTAAGGCATCTTAATGTGCAATCTAAAACGATTCAACAGTAAACATATTTGCTAGGAATATCTCAATTGACTGTTGTGCAAAGCTCCAAGCAGGATCCTAAAAGACTCAAACTTCGAGATCCAAGTAAAATAATAGATGAAATAATGATTACCAACAACAGAGGCAATACTGGTTGAAAGTACAAATATAAACAAACCGCATACAACAACAATAATGTTACTTGCTAAACTGTTAGCTTTTACAGCAGAAGATGAGGGATAAAGAGGAATGTACCCTTTTCTTCATGCCTCTTCCGCTTCTCTCGGGGTACAAAAGTGCCATCTGCTTTTGCTATTATATCTGATTTAGTCTTTGCATATTGTATTCTCTGCAAATATTTAAACATTGTTTTCATTAGTTATCAGTAGCATATAACACCTTACGGCAGTACAGAACATGGTTTGTAATCAAAATATCAAGAAAATCCAAATATATCTTCATAATACATTTCAAATGCAAATTGAGAAATTAAAAGCTAACTTCAGTCAATTGTTGCATCCTCCATTAATGACAGTACCCAATGAAATTAAAATCTAACCTTTCATGTAAAAAATAAAAGGCTACTAAACTAATATCAGTTGAAAAACAAGAGAAACAAAGATATAAACATAAACCCAGTTTTAAAAAAGTCCTGAAGTTATAGAAATTTATTGAATCATACGCAAAAATAAATATACCATTTCCTTGTCATAGAAGGGAAAGCCTTGCATTCGCCTAAGAGCATTGGTAGCGGAGCTAACATCCTCGAAAATAACCCAAGCTTGACCTTTGTGTTTCAAAGTCTTGAATGCTAACACATCTAGTATCTTCCCGAATTGTGAAAACACAGCGTGCAATGACTTCTTCAACTCTGCAAAAATCATTCGAGAAAAAAATTAGTGAAAAAAGATAAGCAATGCAAGCCTTTTCTTGGGGGGGGATTTAGAGAGCTGAAATAAGTACGGTCGATTTTGATCTTCTCGTTGAGATTGTTGATGTATAGTGTCATATTTGGAGGAATTTCGTCTGCCTGACTAATCTCAGCCATTGTTTTCCCCTGGCTCTGGCTCTAAAGCTAAAGCAAAAGGAAGTGAATCAGTGATAGAGATGAGTGAAATGGGGTTTAGGATTCAGGGTTTTATGGGTAAATGCCCTAATTGGATTTGCAGATCAGTCGATGGGGAAAGCCGGAAAGGTCGAGACTTCGGCGCAGATATTGATTCGGGATGGGTCACCTTTGGGCCGAGGTTGTCCATGAGTACTTTTTCAGGCCCCTTCCGTCAAATCCAAATCTGAATCTTTAAATTTCCGGTACAATTGTAAATCATATTGGTTAAATTAGCCATATATGTAAATAAATAAAAAAAAGAATGTTAATTGGCTAAATAGGGCTGTTTTTTGAAATTTTAAAGAAATAGACCATTTTAGGGTTTTGTTATGGTTTGTTTTTAGGGTTAATTTTTTTAGGTTTAAGTATTTAAGATTTTTATTATTTAGGGTTTTAAGGGTGATACCGTGAAAATTTATAGATAGATTTGAGGGGCCAATGATGCGATAACGCGTCTCAAAACACATACATTTATATGTTGTGTCCGGATGAGATCATTACTTCAGAAACCCATCTTGTGGAAGTCGGGTTCTAGGGTGACAGTGCTTTATACGGTCACGAGTCGAAGTCTAAGTAGAGGTCCCATTTGACGATTGTTATGTGGTCACAGGTTGGAGTATAACTAGGGGTCCATTGACAGTCGTTTTAAGTCACGAGTTCAAACTTTTTGGATACCCGATGATGATGCCTTATATATGCCATATGTAAGATTGAAACCATAATCATAGGGAAAAACGATGTAATTAACAAAAAATTTTCCACTTCCAAGCAGTCAATATCTTTAACCTTTCATTCTTATTCGATGGCTAACACTGGTGTGGATGCAAGAGGACTCTCAAGAGGAGAGCAAATATTTCAGCGTAGTAGAGGGCAAACTCAAGTCGATGCGACAACTATTTTAGTTATTAATGAGTTGTTTAAAAACAACAACAATTGTCACTACAAAAAGAACATCACCTTTACTTCATCATCACAGTTGCTGCCTCCTAAGAGTCCTCTTGCATACACGGCAGTGTTGGCCTAAGGATAAAAAGGAAGGTTAAAGATACCGACTGCGTGAAAATGGAGAAAAAAATTATACAGATTATAGTGGGAAGCCCCTCAGGTTTTTCCTATGATTATGCCCTTAAACTTATGTATGATATTTATAAGGCAACATCTTCGAGTATCCAAAAAGTTTGAACTCGTGTATGCATAACGTTTGTTAACTGGCTGCCCAGTTATACTTTAATCCATGACCACATAACGACCATTGATCGGGACCTCTATGTAGACTTCGACTCGTGATCGTATAAAGCACCGCCACCTCGGAACCCGACTTCCATAGGACAGGTTTCTAAGGTAATGGTTCCATCCCGACACGGCATATGAAATGTGTGTGTCTTGGAGTGATATTGCATCGCTAACGACTCAAGAATACCTCAAACAAGAACAAAAATTTTCGACAAAAAATTGAACATTGAAGCAAAAAGAAAATCGAGAGAGAGAAATATTGTAAAGTTAAGAGATGATAGCCGGGAGAGATGATGGGTTTAGGGATGACGGAGTATGGAAGGAGAGCCCCCCTTTTATAGGTGTGGGGGAGGGTTGAGATTGAAAAGAAAAAAAAACAACTCGTGCTTGAAAACGCTTCTCAAAAGAGGCGTTTTCATCAAATATCAAATATAAGTGCCTCAAATCTTACCTGGGATTCTCGGGCTTAAGGCATCTTGGCAAGCTTTAGAATAGTGGTGGATAGAAAACGCATCCAGTTGGGCGGGCTTTCCTACTGACATGTCAGGGAAAGTTGGATGCGCCTTCCTATAAATACAAAGAAAGCACGTCCAACTAGGTGCGCTTTCCCTGACATGTCAGCAGGAAAGCTCACTCAGCTGAACGCACTTTCTGTCCACCACCGCTCCAAAGCCTAACAATGTGCCCTGCCCTCAGGAGTCTTCGGTAAGTTTTCAAGCACAGAAGACCCTTTCATTATTATTATTCGATGAAAATGTGTCTGCTGAAATGCATTTTCAAGCACCTCTGAAGCTTTCATTATTATTATTCGATGAAAACGCGTGTTCTGAAATGCGTTTTCAAACACTCTTCCCTCCTTCCTCGTTCTTTTTTGCTATTAAACTACGGAAGTATTCAATACTGAGACACAAGCAAATTCGTTCTTTTTTGAAGAGTTGCATTGCGAGTGTCATCTCCATTTCTTTAGATAACCATCTGAATAGTTTTTTTGTTCTAAATATTTAATTCGTTTTAAATTGAAATGAGTCGACGAGTGAAATTCATAATTTATTATGACAATTAAATTTGCAATACGGACGTCATGGTCGTATTTGTAGGAGCCCAGCCCATGGACTTGACTTTCAATCGTAGCATTTAATTGCGTGAACTACGAACAAGAATTAGGAGGAAAGTTGGAGGTTCAAATTGAGGAAGAATTTCGAGCTTGAAATGTAGATATCTGACCTCACTGGACCTCTTTAAGTATGAGCTATTTGAAATGTAGACAACACTCTTGTGAATGAGCAATATTCTCCTTCTTAGTCACTTTGAAACATCTTTATGTGACAACCAAACTGCACTTCAACAAATTTCTGAAAATGGATGAAATACTTTAAGGCTTCTGACTTGTTCTTGAGAAAATAGAACCAAGTATACCTGCTGTACATATCAACAAAGGAAATGTAATACAAAAATCCATCTGATTTTGTTTGTGCCGACCTCCATAAATATAAGACTACCAGTTCAAAAGGAAAGGAATAAATTGTTTGAGAAGGAAAACAAGTTACCTTATGAGCTTTGCCTAATTGACATGCTGAACAAACTTGTGGCAACTTAGTTTTATTGAAAACAACATTACAGTTTTGCAACACTTGAGTGAGTACTCTAGTACAAGGATGGCCAAGTCTTTTATGCCACAACTCAACAACATTGTCTACTTCAACATTATACACATGTTTTGAAATAGAAGAGTCACCAGAGACACATGAACCTCCAAAAGAAGTGTGTGTTGTAAGCGAAGTGTCAAACCTATACAGTCTTTTATGCATGTGGCCCACCAACAAAGTGACCCCTTTCTGTATGTCCTTCACAAAACAATGGAAAGGGTGGAACTTAAAATAAACCCTATTGTCTTTTGCAAATTGCCCAACTGACATTAAGTTCTTACAAACATTTGGCACATGAAGAACATTTTTGCGTTGTAAGACCTTAGAACCAGCAATTAGAGCAAAATAACCTATTTGAGCAATAGGAACAGAATCACCATTTCCCATAGACACTTTACTTGTACATGTATATGGCGATGCAGTTATGGGAGTTGACGTGTCAGCAGCGATATGATTTGTTGCTCCTAAGTTTAGATACCAAGCTTGATCATTACTTTTGTTGGAGTGACCTCGTAGACTATTGATTTGAGAATGCCCTATTTGAGAAGGCTATTGTGTGACTGGTATAATAGAACCACAACAATGCCGCAGATTGAAATAATGTGACATTTGACTAGAACAATTTTGACTATCGAGATGATGATAGTTGACTAACATTAAAGACCCCTGATCAACATCAGACACCTCAGAGAAATTTTCATCAAATCTATAGTAGTATGTTTGCACAACATGGCCAACCTTGCCACACAACTGACGTTGAGGCTGAGAACGAGAGAATTAACCACCATGATCCCTGCCATGATAAGAGCCTCTATTTTCTCTGGAGTTTTTTTTAAAACCCTAACTGTAAGTCCTAGAATAGCCATTTGATGATGCTTGCTTTGAGTGAACACCACATCACCTTTCTGTTAACTCACTAAATTGGCTTCCATAGGAACATCAGAAACCAACTCTGATAGTCACGAAACTAACTAAAAATACGACAAAGTATTTATACTAAAAATATTAAAATAAATATTTCCCAACAAATTAAAAATAAAATTAAAAAAATATTTATACTTAAAAAACACTAAATAAGTGTAACTTAACAAACAAATGTCTCTAAAATAATAGCAAAATTAACAATAGAATAATAATTATACAATATCCAAACGACAAAATAGTAACAATATAAGAGCGAAATGACAACAAAACAGTAGAAAAAATAGCAAAATAGTAGCAAAACACAACAACTTTTTTTTCCAAATTCGGGCCGGGCCTTAACAAAAAAAACTTACCTTAAGCTAGGCCCGTTTAAAAAATGGGTCTTATTTTTTTTACCAAAACTCATTTTTCGAGTTTATATTTTTTCTAAACTCTCCCACTTTTCAGGTTTAGTCACCATGATTAGATCTATATGTATAATAAAAATTAAATTATTTAAAACCATTTGATATTAAAAAATAAATAAAGTTATATTTATGATAATAAAATTTATACATTTGTTAACTTGTTGTATTTTTTGACACGAAGTTTGACATAGAAATTGAATTTGTTTTCATATAATAAACCTTCAGCTCATAAAAGAGAAATTTGTGCTTTTGTTGGACTTGAATTTGTTGGAAAATATGGACACCACATATATAATAACTATCATGATAGGTTAGCCCAAATTAAAAATGATCTAATTTGGTTAAAATTTTATTGGGCTTTAATTATTAAATAAAGTATGGGTCAAATATGTATAGATACTCTAGTAATTGAATTCTAATCAAATTCTGATTAATGATGAGCTAATTAGAATTTGATTAGAATTAATATGCCAATGTTATAAATATTTGGAAGATCAAATCCCCAAGACCCCGTAAAACTTTAAGGAATTCATAGATTTCCGCATCTAGTTTTGTTTTTAATTTATTCTTGATGATTTGACATGATAAATTCTAATTTATTCAGTTTTATTTTAAATTTATTTTACAAATTTAACACAATTTATCAGAAAATAAAAAAAGAAAAAGAAAAAAAGAAGGGGGTTATACCGGGAAACCACCTTAGCAGTGCGGTGAGAATATTTAACCACATCTCACTATTAGTTATCCAAACATATAGGCGGTGCAATGAAAAAAGATATTTTGTAAATATTTTCATCTCACCATCGGTATTTTTACATCCAAAAGGATGGTGACAAAATATATACATTCAAATCTCCGCTTAATATCAAGTTAAAATTTAATCTCAATCTTATATTATGCGTTTACAATGTTTATTATAATTTCATTATTTTTTTAATATAACAATGATATGAATCTAAATTATTTTTAAAAAAATTGAAAAAGTATACATTAGATTCTTCGAAAGATAGATTTTCATATTGAGACTGTTGAAGATCAATTCGTATATGCAACTAGAAAATAAAAGTAAAAGTAGAGAATATCAAACACGCAAATATTTACATAAAAAAATTTCTCAAAAGAGGATAAAATACTACAGACAAAAAAGACTTCATTAAATGAGCAAAAATCGGAAAAGTACAAAATAGAGATAATTTTAACAAATAGCCCTAAATCTTGAAAGAACAAAAGACTCTAGCTGAAACTTGAAATTTTTCAAAACTCACAAAACTCTCTCAATCTCAAGAATGATGATGATTATTATTTTAGGTTACAACAACCCCTTTTATAAGCTAAATTCGTAAATTGAAATGTAACTAAAATAATCTATACTAATTAGAGTTTAATTGAAAAGCAATAATAGAAAACTTGATTGAATTGAGGAACACATCGCATGCACCTTGTCGGGACGCCATTTTTTACGCCATCGGGATGTTATCGTCGTCTCGTCACGACATCGGCACATCAACTCATAAATAAGAGGTACACTCCACAAATACCAATCTTTTTGGGGTTAATTTCGTAAAAACATTTTGATATGACCTAATGATGTCATGTAGACATATATGGGGGGGCAAAATTTTTCCACTAATATATTAGTACTAATAAAGGAGATCAAACAGTAGGTTCAACAACTGCATATATATATATATATATATATATATTGTCTTTTTAACCAAAAAATGGTACTCAACTCGGTTCATCTTCCTAAATATATATTTTTATATTGAACAAAAAATTATACACTTATTATATGATTTATTTTAAAGGAGAGATGGCAGGTTAACTTGTGCTTACAAAACGCATGCTGTAGTTACACCTAATGTTTAAATGGAAATTAGTATCAAATGGATAGCAAATTTGAGAGTACACATCACGTAACTGAATCCAATTCCTACCTAAACTATTTCCTGCTGATTAAAAATAACTTAAAACTTGCATGCATGATTGATTGCCAATATCAGCTCACCTACACCAAGGAAATTAGTTTCCCATTGGTGTCCATATCATCCAAAAACAGCAACAGCTCAAGCTATTTTTCATTGGAAACTATGAGTTATTATTCATCCTCAATAATAATATTTACAAAAATAAAATGGTACATTTGATGATTTTTCTTTTTTCTTTTTGTTGTTTTAGTCGGTAAAAATACCATGGTGCTAGTATAGTAGCAGTTAAGTAATTAGTTGAAGTAGTTAGCCAGTTAATGAGCAGTTAAAGAAGTTAGTTTGTTAGCAACTAGCTTAGCAGCCATTAATATCTTGTATAAATATACAAACCCAAGTGTACTTTGTAAATAGATGAGTTCAATGTAAAACTTCTCTTTGATATTTGTTACTTGCCTAGTAATGCTTGGTATAGTCAAAACATGTAAGCTCATGTACTAAAGGTTAAATTGTATTTTATCCCGTTTATTAAAAAATAGATAAATTAATTCCTATATGTTAGATCAAATAATAAAATGATCATTTCTATTAAAATTTTCATCCATTTCTATAGTTAAAATTTGGTGTGACTGACAGAATTACCAAACAGTTACCCGTCACATACAATGTGTACATCATGTTGACATATAGGGACTAATTTTTAATTGTAGAAATAAACAAAATTTTTAACAAAAGAACTAGTTTACTCTTTGACCTAATGTACAAGGATTAATTTACCTATTTTTGAATTGAGAGACAAAATGCAATCCGACTCCTAATATAAGAACCTCAATGATACTTTTACTTGTTTTAGCGTTGCTTCGTCCAAGACTGTCTTCCTAATAAAGAGCAGAGACATTTGTCAAGGAAGGGTTTATACAAATTACAATGATGTGAATCCACACTTGAACTACAGCAAAAAAGCAGTTATGGAGTCTAGGCATGGATTTGCAACATCTAGCAGTGAATTAGTCTAAAAGCTATCAAGCATCCATCTTTGTCCAAGTCCTTATCAACTAATCCATTTAGAGAATTTTCTTCCATCTTGGTTCAACAAAAGAAACATTCTCAAGATTGTTGAAAGTTACAGCAATGTGATAGCTTCAAGTTAACCTGTTACAACTGGATTTAAGAACTTTAACCATCATCTCCAATATATCGAATGCATAAAGTTGTTCCCATAAGCCTAATTACCTTCCAGGTCTAAATGTTCTTATAAGCCATTTTAAACATGATGCAGACTTGCCTATGATCAGCTAATATAAAATAACCGAGTCAAACTAGCAGAACCATCATTTTTAATCACTTCAAAATGACCATAAATGGCACCTTGCTATGTAATTTCAATCGAAGATGCATTGAGCAACAAAGCTATAGCAGTTTGAATTATCCAATTCCATGTTTTGAACCTAGCATGCTTTAAACAATAATGTGATCAGTGCTTTCATCATATATGCAGACCAGAATAGTGCAGAATACTACACAGCATGTGCATTTTAGGTAACTGAGAACTCCACACCATGCAAGTTCAAATGAAAACTTCTCTAGTTGAAACTATTGAAGTTCTCCACTAAGCTTAAAGGGTACTACTTGCAGAGTAAGTAACAAAGAGCCTGCCTTAGAACTAGATCGTGGGAGTCGCGTACGTATCAACTAGCACTCGTGTTGAGGCATTGTAAAGAGTTTTGGCTAATGACTTAACTAAGATTCAAACAAATCATTGAAATTCTCACTAGAAACATTATAAATCTTTCTACTTCCAGCTATCATGTTCAGTTAATACCATACCTACTTCACCAACAAAACTTACTGTTCTCAAGTCTGCTCTAGTCTTCCTTTCTGCCCTTTCCACCCACTTTCTTTTTGGTAGATCCAAAGTATCCTCTAAGTCCGTTTTACAGTCCATAGACACTAATCCTTTCAAGATTTGTGACCAGCCCTCCCAACAATGCTGTATCCAAAGTTTGAACTAAGTCCCTTGAGAGTGCAATGCACCTTACCATTCCACCTAACACTTGTCCTTTCCACCACTTTCTATTCACTCAATAGTTGCTTAATAGCAACATAAATTTGCAGTTCACAATCATATACAGGAGATAATCTTGCAAAGCATAGCCTTCTATTAACACCCTGACTAACATTCATCGTCCAAAGTGAAGATATAACAGTATAGAAACATGTCCCAAGTCCCAACCCTGGGTTTAGGATTCTAACAGTCTAACTCATAGCATTAAAAAAAATATTAGTCGATCAATTCAATCCTTCCCTAGGCAATGAAACAGAGACCAACCACAAAAACAGAAACAAATACATATGGGTTGAAAGTAAAAACGCGTAAAAAAAGTTTAAAACCCTGCGAATTTCAATAAATAACCAAGAACCCACTTCAGTTTTCAAGCCAAGATGAAAACTTAAACATTCGAATAACTTCAATATATTTTGTCCCCTGAAAATTCCTCTAAAATGAAGAAAAAGAAGACTTAATTCTAAGCTTGCTTACTCTCCCATTACCGCAATCCAATCCACAACCACACTGCGGACACTCATAAAAGTTATCAATCGGAAAGCTTGCAGAGGCAATCCCTACTGAAAACTCCAGCTCGTCATCATCTCTAATAACCTCCACGATGTTGAGCCATACAAAAAAGACCTTAACGCTTATTCCACTAAGGTCTTTGAGCCTGTTATTGGATATAATTCCGCTGATCGTTGATTTGTATTTGAGTTGATAAGACCCTTCTAACGAGAAACTACACGTATCATTTAAGTAGGCATGGAATCGGCCCGTGGATTCGTCTAAATCGTACTTTATTACTCCTTTGGGAAGAAGACCGACGGGGAAGTTGTAGCCTTGGAGGACATCGTAAGCTGACGGTGCGTCGCCAGTGACAGCGAGAGGCGATTGAACGAAGAGGAAGAGGAAGAGGAGGAGGAGAGATATGGGAATGGCGGTGGTGAGATGGAGAGCCATTTTTTGTTTCTTTTGTTTTATTTTTTTTATTCGTGTGACTGGAAACTAATGAGGAAGAAGATGGGCGGTGAAATGGGGAAAGGGCAGGTGAGTGCTTGACTGGTAGAGGGACTGTAGACTCTCTAGACAGCACGTTAGTGGCAAATTTGTCAACTTCAAAAGTTAGACAACTGGGACGCAGTTTTCTAGTTTGGAATAGTGGTTGGTGACCGCCACGGTGCGGTGGGTGACCGGAGAATTTAGTTTTAAGGTATTTAGAACCGCACCTCTGATGGTGACATTACTATTTTTCGATTTGATCCATTCGTTAGTTCATTCAATACCATTCCATCAATTAGTATCAGCATTTTATTTGAAATTGACAACTTAACCGATTTCTGATTTAATCGATTACTCGATCACATTTTAAAAATAATACCTTAAATCATCAGTTTTATAGATATTAAATAAAAGGCTTAAATCTAAATTTGCCCCAAACTATATTGTTTTATTATTTTGGATAATTAAATTTGAACTATTAATTTTGTCTCATTTTATTCAAAATATAATATTAATTAATAAAAATATAACACATGATATATTATTGTTTAATGTTGTATTTTTCTTTTTTGATAAAATGAGAGGATATTATCATTTTTAGTTAAAAACATTTAATATTTAAGTAAGAATTTTTTGTATTTAGAGATCAATTTTATAATTAGGCCTAAAAACTAATTTAGGATAAGAGACATCTTTGGTGTGAAATATACTTTTTATAGAAAAATACTTACTTACCCTTTTAGATTTTTGAAATATCAAGTAAATTCAATTGTGATGTATTTAAATATTTAAATTTTAAATGAAAAATAATTATATATAGGAGGATAATTGTACGTTATTCTACACTAATAACAATGTAAATGCCAATTAAACTAAGACTCAATCAATAGTAATTATGTATTATTTAAATATCAAACTAAAGCTTTAATCACTCTCCAAACAATTTTTGACTAAAATTAAATAATTTAACTTATATTAAACTATATATTAATATTCATTAATTTTTTAAAATTAATTAATTATCTCTTTTAGAAAGTTTTAATGAAAATAAATTGATTAAAATATGAAAATAAATGGAAAAAGTTGTCTCAAAGCTATATTATGAGTAAACTACTAAAATAGTCACTTTTATTTTCCTCAGGTTACATTTTAATCATTTTTGTTTAAAATGTTACTTTTAGTCATATGTTAACATGTTGTAACATTTTAGTCACTGAGCCATTAATTGTCGTTAACAGTGTAATGGTAAGCTGACGTGGCACGTTAAATCATCATTTCAAACAAAAAATTTAGGTTAAATTATACAATTAGTCCCCATATTTTTTTTATTTTGAGCAATTTATTTTTTTCTTTTATGTTCTTTTAACTTTCTTTTTTTTTTCGTTCCTTTCTGCTTCTCATTCTATTTTCCTCTCTTCTCCATCTCTTTTAATGTAAAAGAAAAAAAAATTAAATTGCTCAAAACGAAAAAAATATAGGGACCAATTGTATATTTTAACCTAAGAATTTTGTTTGAAATGTTGATTTAACGTGCCACATCAGCCACATCAGCTTACCGTTACATCGTTAACAATAATTAACGCTCAGTGACTAAAATGTAACCTGAGAGAAACAAAAGTGACTATTTTGATAGTTTACCCCATATATATTTGAATTAAAATTAAATTTAAAATAATTAACATGCATTTGCATAAAAATATTTAAAAAAATGTAAAAGAGAGAAAAAAAATATAATTATCATTTATGATGGTTTTTATCTATGAGTGTTAAGCAGGGGAGAGCATAAGTTGGTTAAAATCAATTTAATTATTAATTTGGTTAAGTTGATTTTAGTTTAGATGGTTAAATCGATTGTAGGATTAACTTATTATGTTTCAAAGTCTAATAAAATGAATAGTTTAGTATTTTTCTTCATGTAAAATTATTGAATTTGCCCACGTCAGAGGGTTCATCGCTTTAATCGAGTCAGGTGCAAGTGGGCTCAATAAGGTATTTGATTAATTTTTAAATTTGTATTTGACTCCATCTGAAAACTGGATTTAATTTTTTTATTTAAATCTAACGCAATTTAAAAAAAGTAAACTTAAATTTGACTCAGCCTATTCATTTAGATTTTTAGATTAATTTTTATTTAAAAACAAATTAAAAAAATGTAATACACTTAATGCACTAAAAAAATACTAAAAATAAAAAATTTCTAACATATTAAAAATACATTAAAAATATTTATATTAAAAAACACTATCATAAATATAATAAATGTTTTATCATATTAAAAAACAAAAAAAAAACAAAAATAAAATAAATATTTTATTGTATTAAATGTAATTTTTAAAATTTTATATTCTGAGTTGAGTTTTTTAATTGGGTAAATTTTTTTTAAGTTTTGAATAATAAATTTAATTGTTATTAGATTAGTGATTTAATATAAATATAAATATAAATATATATAATTAGTATAATATTTTTTATAACATGATATATTCGAATCAAACCAGACTGAGTTCAAGCCGAAAAATCTTGTACAAAATCAATTCATATAAATAAAATTTTAAATTTTACCTAAACTCATTTTCCGAATATATATTTTTATTAAACCCTCTAAATTTTCTTATTTTTCGGCGGTTGCCACTGCCCATTTCAGCTCTTGTTTTAAAATTTAACGTACAAGAATTATCCTACTGAAAGTGGCTATAGGGTAGATGAACTAATTTTGTTCCAAGTATGACGTAAAGTAGATAATTAATAATGGTGAAAAAAAATTGATACCTCCTTTCCTCTTAAGTTGAACAGTGAGTTTAACTTAATCGCAAGCATCTCAATCATACATGACAGTGAAATCTTTGATTAAACCCAAAACAATGTAACATAAACCTTAAACTCTCTTAATCAAAACATACCAACTTAACTAAGCAGAGGATATCAGCTGATGATCGGGTTTAATATTCTTTCCGCCATTAACAGTATCACAATCGAATCCACATCCACAAGTAGGGCACTCACTGAAATTATCAACGGCGAAATCAGCGGATGCTACCCCAACTGAGAATTCAAGCTCATCGTCATCACGGGTTACCGACTGGATGCTGAGCCATAAAAAGAGGACCTTGACCTTGATCCCGCTCAAGCTGCTTAGCTTGTCCTTGGATATGACCCCAGTTATTGTAGACTTGTATTTGAGCTCGTAGTTGTCGATTGAATAGCTGCAACTACCGTTCAAATAGACGGAGAACTTGCCAGTGGTATCGTCTAGCTCGTAGCTTGATACACCTTTGGGAAGGAGACCTATGGGGAAGTCATATTGTTCAAGGACTTCATAAGCGGTAGGTGAATCCTCGCCGGTGGCGGATGAGATCAGAAAGAGAAGAATCAAAGAGAGAAATGCAATTGATGGAATGGGTTTTAGGTGGAGAGACATTTTCCTTTTGACTGTCAGGTTTAAGCTCTAATTCAGGTTCTATGGAGTTATATATACACACACACACACGTGTGTGTGATGTGATGGCTACTATTTGGTTACTACTTGTGTAATATTAATATGATTTTTACATATTTTCTTAAATTTTTATATGATTGATAGTTTAATAATCTAATAATTAAAATTATCAATCATATATATAAAATTTTGAATGAGTTTGATATTCCAATCATATTAATTTAAAATATTGTCTGCATTAATAAATATGTGATAGTTGAACGCTTTTTACATAAAACAAATGATTTAAAATTTTATTCTTTACTCCGAAATTGACATACATGATTTATATGAATAGAACATGAAATATAACGGTTGAACTATTAAAATATCAATTGTAAAAAAAATTACGGAAGTGTGTAAACAGTGTTAGTTTTACATTGGTGTAAGTGGATCACTCCCTTATATTTAATATTTATTATTAATTTCGATTAATAGTATATTTTAAAATGAAATACATAATATTTAAGGTCATTTGGTTCATAAAATATAAAACTACTTATGTAAATAGGGTTACCAAAATGTAAGATCACTTAGCAATTAACACATTATTAGGTATATAATATTACCTTGTTTGGATTACTTAAAAACATATTTCATTAAATTATCATCATAAAATTTGATCATTATTGTTTCCAGCACAAATGTTGAAGCTTATTATATTATTGATCATAAGGACCAAATTAAATTAGTCACTCCATTATTAAATATATATATAAATTTAATTATTTTATTGTTAAAAAGAATTAAATAAGTTCAAATTGTAACAAAGCTAACATTTACGGTGTCACACCCCACACTCAACTCGATTGACGGATCCGAATGCGTAATGACACATTATGTTGCCGAAGCAACCTAGATCATCTCAATCTGATTATGAAAGAATCAAGCATATATGTAACACCTCTAACCAGTCTCCGTCGCTAGATTGGGGTTACAGAGCGTTACAGTACAGATCATTACATTTATCATCAAACAGAAATAAAAATATAAAATAAATGATAACAATCAATAGCTTATAAAAATTAGGGTAAAATAAACTTACAGACCTTAAACCAAGCTTACGGGGCCCTAAAAATAGTTTGGGAACAATCTGGGAACAAAAAAATATGCAAAAATTTAAAAATTTTAGAAACAGAGGTCACACGGCTGTGTGACCAGGCCGTGTGGCTTCCCCACACGCCCATGTGGCCAGACGTGTAACTAACTGTGACCGTGTGAAAAATCCTGTACCTAAAAATTAATAAGACACATGGTCGTGTGGCATAGCTGAGGCTGTGTGCACCTTAAAAAGCTTCCAAAATAAGACAAAACTTTCATCCAACACTTCGGTTCCAAGCCAAATCAAAATAAACTATTTCCATACTTCAAAAATACATTTAAATAAGCCTAAAACATTCCAAAACAACAACCTATGTGCCTAACCAATGTGTCCTTATTGACACAATAATTCAATTATCAACCTCAATCACTTGACACATCAACTAATTTGCATTCAAATTCATAAGTTTATATATAAAACTTGTAACACCCCATACACGAGTCTGAGGCTAAGACTGGATACGAGACATTACCATGCTTGAACTCACTTAAACATGTACTTACGGGCTATGAAATTTTGTTCCGAAATAGAAACTCTTCTTTCTTAGTCAAAACGTACATATCATGGGCCTATGAGGCCTTAAACACATAGCTGGGAACTTTCGGAATTCAATTGGGAACTTTTCCTCGAAACAGGGGTCACACGCCCATGTGGTTTGGGGCACGCCCGTGTACCCCTAAGACACGCCCATGTCTCCCAACCGTGGTCGACACTGACTAGTTTCACACGGTCTTGACACGCCCGTGGACTTAAACCGTGTGTTATACCTTGATATACTGACTTATTCATACGGCCTGGGCACACGCGCATGTTCTAACCGTGTATCACACACGACCTAAACAAACGGCCGTGGGATTAGCCCGTGGTCTATCCTGACTTAAGGTACCAAGGTGCATGGTGCACACGGCCTAGACACACGCCCGTGTGTCCATCCGTGTGGGCACTTAGAGGATATTTACCAAGCCAATTTCCACCCTGAAATCAAGACCAAACCCATGCTCAATTCAACAACTCAATTTAATAAATCTAACATGAACAAGGATGCATACTTCATTGATAAATAAAATCATACATACTTAATAATTCATGACCAATCTCTTTGGCCATATACAAAAAGAATACTAAGCTTGATAGCCAACACTTTGGCTAATTTTAAAACATAGCTCAAAATGAAATGTTTCCTATACATGCCATACTTAATATAAACACTTGGCTATACCAAAATATTGATTGATAGTGTGTTCCGAGCTCCGATGACAATGATCCATGAGATTAGCTTGGCGGGACTACATGGAAAGAAAGAATTAAAGACGTAAGCATTTAGCTTAGTAAGTTTGCATGTAATACTCATAGCAATATATTTGCTTAACATTAACCATTCATCATAAACAATGGCATTATAAATCTCAAGTATATAAACTTACTTACACTTATTGATTCTTACATATCTCATGGTACTTACTATTCTCATGCTTGTACGATAAACAAGGTACCTGTATCACTTGTTCACGTAGATCAGCATACTTCGCTATGATAAGCATAATCTCAACTTCATCATTCATAACAAGAATAACACTCTTAGTTAACTTTAACTAACATAACTTGATAATAGCTTTACTTACTAAAATTTTTGACTTTCTCATTTAATCTTTACTCTTTTGCCCGATGAATTACTATGAATAACAGATGATACTAAATCTCATCTCACATAACTCAATGCCAAGGTCATATCCTAGATAGGGTCTTACATGGAATTTCTCATCTTGGTTTTGAGGCCATGTCTTGACATGGACTTATACAAAGTCTTTCTCAAGAGTTCCCTTGGGAACTTACCATTGCCATGTCTTGACATGGTCTTACTTGGTATCTTTACTCATGAACTGGTCAATGCCGAGCCTTGGCTTGGACTTGCATGAAATCTTCCTTGTTACTCACCAATGCCATGCCTTGGCTTGGACTTACATGGGATCTCTATCTCTTGATAGCTTTTCAATGCCAAGACTTGTCTTGGTTACATGACATCTTTGCTTAGAGACTCACCAATGCCATACCTTGGTTTGGGCTTATATGGGTCTTCATCTCATAATAACTCTTCAATGCCAAGACTTGTCTTGGTCTTACTTGATAACTTTTCTTGATTGCCGATGCCATGCCTCGGTTTGGTCTTATACGGACTTTCTCATTTCATGTGATAGATCGAGTATCCTAGGTAATTCAACTTCAATCGGGACTTTCTCATGCTTAATCTTATTAATTTCTTTGTTTAACATAACATTAAACATTTTCATGATAATATTGTACATTGTGCTAAGCAATTCAATGATAAAAATCATAAAACTTAGAAATCATACAAACTTACCTCAATATACAAAATGTATGTAGATATGCAATTTAGTCCTCGACTTTGTTCTTGCCTCGGTTTCGATCCGGGCTTCGTTTTTCTTGATCTATAATAATAATTAGATCATTTAATACTCACATTGACTAAATTGACTCTTAACTCATACTTTGGCAAAATTACTATTTGCCCCTAAACTTTCTCATATTTGCACTTTTGCTCCTAGGCTCGTAAAATGATTCTCATTCAACTTTCTTAAACATCATGCTTAGCTGATTCATTTTCTCTACTATAACAATCATTAATTCTCACTATTTCTAATATGTATGACCAATTTCATAATCATTGCAAATTAGTCCATACTATCATTTTTCATGAAATTCACTAAGGAAAAGATGTTTATCTAACATCAAACTCTCATAATCTTCCATGAAATATCATTTTACAAGCATGTCATTCATGGGTAGATTTTTGAACATGCATCTTAGCTCATTTTATAGCTAAAAATAGCTAATTCATAATACGAGAACTGTAATATCCTAGATTTAGGGGTTATGCGTTTATGCATAATTCAAGTGATAGTGGGCTTAGTGTGTGTTTCGATATGTTTTAAGGGTTTTTAGAATTTTAGAATGTAAAGGAATGCCTTAGAAAAATATTAGATTTTTAGTCTTAGAAGGGAAGCTAAGCAAAATTGGCCTTAAGAAAATTAGTTTGAGGTTTTAATCACAATGAGTCAATTGGTAAAGTGGCAAGTGGAGTGTGGAGTGTACTAATGGTCTTAGGTTCGAATCCCATGGATGGCAATAAGGTGAATTTTATTTTTGCATGTGTATGGCATGTGTCGGTCAACTCTAATTAAGATAAGGTTGGACTTTATCATTTATGGATAGTAGACTAAGGGAATAAGGCAAGTTATTACTTAAGGTATGGAATCAAGAAAATATGGTATGATAAGGGGACAAAAGGCATGGATTAAGGGATGAGGTTTGGAAACTTTTTAATGGCATTTTGTCCATGAACATGGACGGTTTCATGGACTAGGGGGAGTTGGCTTAATTTTGAAAGTGATTAGGAGGAATTAAAGAGGAAAATAGGGATTTGTAATGAGTATGTGAGTTGGCCGGCCAAGAAAATATCTTTGTAGATCATTTCGGTTTTTGTGGGTAGAGGGGAGTAGCCGAATTTCTCTTAAGGAGTTTAGGTGTTTATTCTCGGGTTTTCTTTCTCCTTCTCTAGTGTGGTGCCGAAATTCTAATGCCATCAAAGTGCCGTTTTGGCCATTTTCTTTTGACAAAAATTTGTTCCATTCTCTCTTAAACCTCAACCTTTTCTTTCATAAGTTGAACCACATCAAAATTTACCATTTATTTTTCATTTGTACAATTTGGCCGAATCACTCTTTGACCATAGGAGTCATTTGTTACTTTTCATTTCTTCTCTCTTTCTTCTCATCTTTGCCGATTCTATTTTTGTGTTTCATCTCTATTCTTTTTCTTTTCTTTTACCTTGTTAAGACCGAAATTTCTCTCTTCCATTTTCACCATTGCCGCAACACCATAAATCTCCTATCTTTCTTTTCTTTTTCTTGTTTTGTTGTTAAAGCCGAAAACACATCACCATCTAGCCGATTTCTTCATCCATTTCTTCCGTGGACGTTAGATTTTGGGCAAACAAATGGGTTTGAAAAGAGCGGTAAATATTGTTTGGAAGAGGGGTGGTTCTGCTATACCCTCAAATTTCAAACGAAGGGCTGTGTCGGGAGTCCGAGACTTTCCATCGGGTTATGGACCCTCTGCTGGCGAAGATCGATTATTTGAAGTCGTACGTACCCCCGATCCATTATTTGTTCGTGGTTCTTCATCGGGTTATGAACCATCAATCGGAGTGAAATCGCATATAGTTGTTGTTCGGGATTCCGAGGGTATCGACGAGCGGGAAAGTATAGTTCTCACTGTTATCAGGTGTGTAGTTATCGCACTATCTCTTGATTATTTATATGTGTTATTATGTATATGTGATATGATGTGAATGGTAGCCGAAATAAGGGCTAAAATGGTGGATACCCATGATGGGTAATCGAATACCAGGTCAGTATTTTATGACGTTAATTTACTTATGGTAAATGTATGCAATTGTGATGGCATGTGATGTTTATTTGTTCCAATGATATGTTGTCATGATACATTTATGTGCATGGGAATTTGAGACATGATTATTGAAGGAAAGGGTGTACATTATGTACGTGGTCTAATGTTAGCCTCGTGCTACATTGGCGCTTGATGTTAGCTATGTGCTTCATCAAGGGAGGTGTTGGCTAGGTGCCACATCTCGGCGGATGATAGCTGTGTGCATCACCGTGGATTGAGGATGACCTCGAGTCACCTCGTGGATATTGACATGTGGGGTCACTTAGGTGATCGGTGGCTTAGCCACGGCCTTGGGCAGTAGGTCTGCCAAGGTAAGATATGTGGGATCACTTAGTTGATCGGTGGATTAGCCACGGCCTTGGGCAGTAGGTCTGCCAAGGTAGGTGTATTGGATGGACTCTAGGTTGGGTTGGGATGCATTTTTGCATGACTGATTATGTGGATCAATGTGGATATGGGCCAAGCCCAATATGTGAAATTATATGGATAAATTGCCTTACCATCTGATATGTGATTGATTTGTGGATGTGGGCCAAGCCCATGTGTGGAGGCATGTGAAATAATTACACACTGAGTCTGTTGACTCACCCAAATTTTTACCAACATCTCAGGTGATGCATAAAGCTTGGACCGGGTTGGAGTGGATACGAGGCGGCCCATGCAGAAGATATTTTATTTGTTTTACACATTTTATTTATGAAAGGTTATTTATTGTAATAAGGGCCACTTTAAGTATTTAAGGGTTTTTATTATGTTTTAAGTTGGATTGTCGATTATATTATTATTTGAAAATGTTTTATTTTTAGCAACTTATATTTTAAAATATATGTTAGAGTTTTTAAATCGAAGAATTTGTAATAACTTAAATTTATTTGGAATTTTAATTATACAATGTTTTAGTAAAGACAACAAATTTTTATGTTTTTACTTTTAAGTTAAAATCTTTTCAAACATTTTCCGCAGTGGCATTCTAAATTCGGCCGTGGCGTATGGGCCGGGTTTGGGGTGTTACAGTTTGGTATCAGAGCCTGGTTCAAAACTCGGCTTTGAGGGTTTTGGGCCCAAAAACATTTTCTTAAGATGGGCTTTTCAAAAATATAGGCTTTCATGAAGTTTTCAGGTTGATTCTGGCATGGCACCTGTATCTCCGACCCGAAGTCCACAAGGTAAGTACCTCTAATTGTTGTGTGAATTATTATATGATTGGTATGTGGGTATGATGGGAACGTAGATTAGTATATTAAGTTATTGAACTTTAGGATTAGCTTACTCCAACACAGAATTGCATAAAATTTTAAAGCCTAATTAAACAAACCTATGAGTAAGTCGCCGAGTTAGGGTGTGACAACCATTGTGCGCATGTCTAGGATTGGTTTCGGTGGGAGCTTGGTATTTAAGCAGTCCTAGTGACTCACCTCCTCTCCACTCGAATCCTACCTGGTGCGTAGTAACGGTTCACCCTAACCAAGAGGACTTATTCACGGGCTAAACTCGATAATTAAAACCCGAAAGGGACTAGCAATACTGTTTTATAAAAAACTTAAGTTTTCAAAATTACTCCTTTGATTTGTAAAACCATTTTATACTTGGAAAATTTTTCGAAATATTTCCGATTTACAAAATTACCCAAATACCCCTGGGTGTAAAATTACCAAAATGCCCTTGGTTTATAAAATTACCATACTACCCACGACTTTTGTAAAAACATTCTTACTTTACAAAAATACCAAAAACTCCTATTTCACAAAATAGTAAGATACCTTGATTTGGGAAAATTTACTAAAATGCCCCTAACTTCCAAAATTACCAAAATAACCCCGATTTCCGAAATTTCTACAATACCATTGATTTGGTAGAATTTTCAAAATAGCCTCGAGATTTGTATATTTTGGAATGCCTTTGATTTGTAAAGATTTTCAAATTGACCCTGATTTATTACTAAAATACCCCTGTAGGACAAATGACGAAAATACCCCTGGGATAGGAACAGAAAAAAATGTTTGAAGAGTGAATGTGTATGGTAGATACTACTGAATGGATGTGTTTCTGTGAATTAAGGTAGAAGACTTGAAACTTTGATTGATTGAAAGAACTACTATTAAGCTCTTTTCATAAAATTGTTCGCGGATAAACAGTGGAACCAAAAGTACTAATGCATAAAATTTCTTAAATCAGACTAAAGCACGATCGTAGACATGAGCTCTAGGGGACGTAGTCGTAATGTGCGAGGACGTGGTAGAGGCAGAATGGCTGTGACGGAACCAGTTGGGTCTGGTCAGGGATTCCAAGATTTAGTAGAAAGTATGTTAGTTTTATTAAGATCAGAGTGCGCAGCAGTAGCGTAGTGTGGTGAGTTAGGATGTACGATTGTTCGTTAGTAAGTAATTTCGAGGACGAAATTATTTTTAAGGAGGGTAGAACTGTAATATCCTAGATTTAGGGGTTATGCGTTTATGCATAATTCAAGTGATAGTGGGCTTAGTGTGTGTTTGGATATGTTTTAAGGGTTTTTAGAATTTTAGAATGTAAGGGAATGCCTTAGAAAAATATTAGATTTTTAGTCTTAGAAGGGGAGCTAAGCAAAATTGGCCTTAAGAAAATTAGTTTGAGGTTTTAATCACAATGAGTCAATTGGTAAAGTGGCAAGTGGAGTGTGGAGTGTACTAATGGTCTTAGGTTCGAATCCCATGGATGGCAATAAGGTGACTTTTATTTTTGCATGTGTATGGCATGTGTCGGTCAACTCTAATTAAGATAAGGTTGGACTTTATCAGTTATGGATAGTAGACTAAGGGAATAAGGCAAGTTATTACTTAAGGTATGGAATCAAGAAAATATGGTATGATAAGGGGACAAAAGGCATGGATTAAGGGATGAGGTTTGGAAAATTTTTAATGGCATTTTGTCCATGAACATGGATGGTTTCATGGACTAGGGGGGAGTTGGCTTAATTTTGAAAGTGATTAGGAGGAATTAAAGAGGAAAATAGGGATTTGTAATGAGTATGTGAGTTGGCCGGCCAAGAAAATATCTTTGTAGATCATTTCGATTTTTGTGGGTAGAGGGGAGTAGCCGAATTTCTCTTAAGGAGTTTAGGTGTTTATTTTCGGGTTTTCTTTCTCCTTCTCTAGTGTGGTGCCGAAATCCTAATGCCATCAAAGTGCCGTTTTGGCCATTTTCTTTTGACAAAAATTTGTTCCATTCTCTCTTAAACCTCAACCTTTTCTTTCATAAGTTGAACCACATCAAAATTTACCATTTATTTTTCATTTGTACAATTTGGCCGAATCACTCTTTGACCATAGGAGTCATTTGTTACTTTTCATTTCTTCTCTCTTTCTTCTCATCTTTGCCGATTCTATTTTTGTGTTTCATCCCTATTCTTTTTCTTTTCTTTTATCTTGTTAAGACCGAAATTTCTCTCTTCCATTTTCACCATTGCCGCAACACCATAAATCTCCTATCTTTCTTTTCTTTTTCTTGTTTTGTTGTTAAAGCCGAAAACACATCACCATCTAGCCGATTTCTTCATCTATTTCTTCCGTGAACGTTAAATTTTGGGCAAACAAATGGGTTTGAAAAGAGCGGTAAATAGTGTTTGGAAGAGGGGTGGTTCTGCTATACCCTCAAATTTCAAACGAAGGGCTGTGCCGGGAGTCCGAGACTTTCCATCGGGTTGTGGACCCTCTGCCGGCGAAGATCGATTATTTGAAGTCGTACGTACCCCCGATCCATTGTTTGTTCGTGGTTCTTCATCGGGTTATGAACCATCAATCGGAGTGAAATCGCATATAGTTGTTGTTCGGGATTCCGAGGGTATCAACGAGCGGGAAAGTATAGTTCTCACTGTTATCAGGTGTGTAGTTATCGCACTGTCTCTTGATTATTTATATGTGTTATTATGTATATGTGATATGATGTGAATGGTAGCCAAAATAAGGGCTAAAATGGTGGATACCCATGATGGGTAATCGAATACCAGGTCAGTATTTTATGACGTTAATTTACTTATGGTAAATGTATGCAATTGTGATGGCATGTGATGTTTATTTGTTCCAATGATATGTTGTCATGATACATTTATGTGCATGGGAATTTGGGACATGATTATTGAAGGGAAGGGTGTACATTATGTACGTGGTCTAATGTTAGCCTCGTGCTACATTGGCGCTTGATGTTAGCTATGTGCTTCATCAAGGGAGGTGTTGGCTAGGTGCCACATCTCGGCGGATGATAGCTGTGTGCATCACCGTGGATTGAGGATGACCTCGAATCACCTCGTGGATATTGACATGTGGGGTCACTTAGGTGATCGGTGGCTTAGCCACGGCCTTGGGCAGCAGGTCTGCCAAGGTAAGATATGTGGGATCACTTAGTTGATCGGTGGATTAGCCACGGCCTTGGGCAGTAGGTCTGCCAAGGTAGGTGTATTGGATGAACTCTAGGTTGGGTTGGGATGCATTTTTGCATGACTGATTATGTGGATCAATGTGGATATGGGCCAAGCCCAATATGTGAAATTATGTGGATAAATTGCCTTACCATCTGATATGTGATTGATTTGTGGATGTGGGCCAAGCCCATGTGTGGAGGCATGTGAAATAATTACACACTGAGTCTGTTGACTCACCCAAATTTTTACCAACATCTCAGGTGATGCATAAAGCTTGGACCGGGTTGGAGTGGATACGAGGCGGCCCATGCAGAAGATATTTTATTTGTTTTACACATTTTATTTATGAAAGGTTATTTATTGTTATAAGGGCCACTTTAAGTATTTAAGGGTTTTTATTATGTTTTAAGTTGGATTGTCGATTATATTATTATTTGAAAATGTTTTATTTTTAGCAACTTATATTTTAAAATATATGTTAGAGTTTTTAAATCGAAGAATTTGTAATAACTTAAATTTATTTGGAATTTTAATTATACAATGTTTTAGAAAGACAACAAATTTTTATGTTTTTACTTTTAAGTTAAAATCTTTTCAAACGTTTTCCGCAGTGGCATTCTAAATTCGTCCGTGGCGTATGGGCCGGGTTTGGGGTGTTACAAGAACTTCAAAAATACGAAGAATATTAAAAACGGGGCTAAGATGAACTTACTAGCAAGCTTGAAAGATGAGCAAACCCTAGCTATGGGGTTTTTCAAATTTTCGGCACCAAGGAAGAAGATGAATGAGATTTTTATCATCTTTTTCCTATTTTAATCATTTAATTGGTAAATGACCAAAATGCCCTTCTCTCAAAACTTTTACAAATTACTAACTCATGTCCAATTTTGTCCAAAAATTATAATTTGGGTAAATTGCTATTTAAGGACTTCTAATTACTATTCTAAGGCTATTTCATACAAAAAGCTTCTAGAAACTCATATTTTGCAACCTTTGCAATTTAGTCCTAATGGACCCTTTAATGGAAATTTTCATAAAATTTCCACATGAAACTTTCATACTATCATGAAAACATTTCAATTATCATAAAAACTCATTTTACTAATTCGGATTTGTGGTCTCGCACCACTGTTCTGACTAGGCCCTAAATTGGGCTGTTACAAAACTCATACCAAACTTATCATTTCTTCTTGATCATTCATATTCATTCATACCATGATTCAAACACTTAAATAAGGTTTATATCATATGACCAAAACAACTTTATATGAACATATTCACACCAAGATTAAAGCCACATACACAAGTAAGCTGATGGGCATTGAAACCACCAAAAATAATTCGTACAAAAATAACTCTAAATTGTAGTAAAGAGTGGTAGTAGGGTCGAGTCCACAGGGATTGGATGTTGTAATCAACTTTCGTGTTTACTTATGAATAGAATGTTCGTTGTGTCAAAGGTCGTTGCAAGAGTCGTGCCCACGAATCCAAACGTACATACAACAAAAATAAACAAGTAATCGGGAGGTTTCGAGATTGTTTAGAAAGTAAATAATCTATCAACATAAATAAACAATTAAATAATATTAGAAATAAATTTAGTTCGGGAAATAAATTTAGAATTTTTCAAATAGAAATAATATGCCTTAGCCTTAGACTAGGTAAATTCTGTATCAAGAATCAATCCTCGCAAATAAATCTTCTCCTTCAATGATAAGTTGGTTATAGCAGTTAAGAACGTCCTAACCACCAATTCTTCCTCTCATAGCTAGTCCCGGAATGACCTGCAAACCAACCCTTACCGATTATCTAATCGAGATACACGAGTTCCCGATTCAAGATTCCGGCAGCCTTGCGTTCTGAAGAACCCAACTCGAAATTAACGGCCTCAACCGCATAGGTCGTTTAAACCTGATCACTTCTTCCTTGATATGTTCTCGGAGATCTGAATACAACACGACTGACTCGTTTCTCCAACTGTCAGCAAACACGACTCCAACCCAACGTGCACTTTGACTTGAAATCGAGTTTAACCTTAAGGGATGATTGGTTATCTCGATATTTAGGAAAAAAATGAATATCGATTGGAAGGATTTTTAGCACGAATTTGTATCTCACGGTTCTCGACCGAAAAAAACACCGGCCTAAGGCTAAGATGAAATTTGTAAACTTTGGAAAGTGGTTTGATGATTATGGTGAAGAAAGGAACAGAAATGACTTGGAAAGAAATTAGCCCAATTTTGTAAAAGCAAGAAAAATGCAAATGAAAGTAGCAGTATGCTCACGCCAATTTGAAAGACAAAAGAGAATAATTCAATTCCAAATTGAAGTAGGAAGGTAGAATTAAGTGATGCCTTTCCAAAGGACATTAAGGCCCTATTTATATACATAGAATTCGCTATTTTTGGCCTTAACTAATTTAACATAAAATAAAAATAAAAATAAAATAAGATTTTTTTTCTTTTTTTGGCTTTTACAAAGTCAAAAATTCTGATGAGTCCTTGGCTTTTCTCCACATTTTTGATTCAGCCTCATTTTTATTGATTATGTTTCAATTTGGTCATTTTCTGCTCGTTTTTGTATATTAGTGTCCCAATTGCATCCCTGACAAGATTAAAACATAAAAGTACTAATTTAGCAGGGATCAATTCAGAAATAAATCGAATTAAACACAAAATAACATGCAAATTCATATGTTATCAAATTCCCCCTACTTAGCTCATGCTTGTTCTCAAGCATATTGCTCCTTCAAACACTAGAAATTATTCTACAATTTATTACAAATCGAGCCTCTTTTCCACATCCATAATCAAAGCAAACAATATAGGAAAAAAATAAACAAATGCTTAGTATATATAGTTTAATCAACAAGTGTCATAAAATTGAAATATGTGAACTAAATAATTTCACTAAATTGAGTTTGAATCCAAAATTTGCAAGGCATTATTAATTTTTTTTTAAACATGGCCAAACCTTTTTACACGAACTAGGATGACAACCCAAGCACCCTATCCCGGTTACTCAGTTCAAACAGTTTTTTTTAGGGATTCGGTTAGCGGAATGTTTTCAAGTTATCGACTTGTCACTCGAACCTTTTTACTTGAGATAAAATGACAACCCAAGCACCCTATCCCGGTTACTCAATTCGGTCACATTTTCGAAAATTTCACTCATAACTTGAACCTTTATTTATTTATTCATTTTATTTATTTATTTATGTACAAGCAAACATTTTTTCAAACAATCAATTTATATGAAAAATCTTGTTACATATATCAACCTTAAAACACAAATGTCGACTAATCTAGATGCTTTGAACACTTTAATTCAAAATTTTCCCAATTGTCCAAATTGACTAAGTAATGAGATTAGAGGCTCAATGTCGGAATAAACTATCGAATAATTCTAGCATAAGTTTGAAAATATGCAAAAGAGAGACATGTAGCCAAAATCATGCATATATACTTACAATTTTCAACCCCCCTACTTACTCTATGCTTGTCCTCAAGCATATTTTATATGCAATAAAGTTCAGTAACTCAAACAACAAGCAAAGAGAAAAGTTAAGAATGCTCCCCATGTGTTTCTAACAATGTTGTCGGCTTTGGGAAATAATTGTCAGCATTTAGCACGGCGTGCCCACGCGACCATCAGTATCTATTTTTGGAAAAATTGACAGCCTCTATTATGTACCTGGAAATAGCACATTAACCTGATTAAATAATAATCTGGTTATTATTCATTTTATTTTTAATCCAAATAAAACTGAAATTAAAAAAAAAATCAATAATTTAAAAATAAATTTGGGTTGCCTCCTAAAAAGCGCTTTTGTTTAACGTTGTTAGCTCGACAACCATAAATGTTATCCGTTTAGCTCATGGAGAATTAATTTTTCCATCTCGTGCACTTGGATCTTCTTATAGATTTTGACCTTTGCCCACTATCCTTGTAGCCCTTCCTGGATTCCCCTATCATTAGTGGATTGAGGGTTTTTCAAGATTGTCCGTTCAATTTTGCATTTTTCTCTGTCGGAATTCTTGTACGTTCTGAAAATAGTTTTAGCTCTAATTTCGAGGCTTTCATGACAGCTTCAAGTATTGATTTTTTGATCATCGATAATTCATCTTGCTTAACATCAAGATCTACATTCCTGCAAGGCATGATTTGTAACTTATCATTAGGATGTCTCATATCCTCATAAACATTAAACTTAACCATTTCTCTGTCAAATTCCATAGTGAGTGTTCCACTCCAAACATCAATTTTCGTTCGCGTGGTACTCAAAAATGGTCTCCCAAGAAGTATCTCGGATGAATTGGCCGAGTTATCATCCTCCACGTTGATGATGTAGAAGTCTCAGTCCGTTTACCTTAACAAGAACGTCCTCCTGCACTCCTTTCGGATGCACTATAGATCTATCTGCAAGCTGAATTATAATGCCCTGAATCTAGGCCTAGAAGGAAATAGGTCTTGAGCGTGGGAACACATAAAAATTTATGTGTGCAAGGAAATGACAGCTTGCTTGTTTGCTTTGGTGGCTAAGTGATTTAGGAAGAGTTGGGAGTGTTGGAGAAGTCCTGGGTTCAAACCTGGGCTTTAGCAAAAAATTTATTTTTAGTGAATAAAATCATTGGGATCTAGATAGAAGGTTCTTAAATATTTGTGGTTAAATTATGACACAAAAAGAGCCTGTGGTGTAGTGGCAAGGTGGCGTGTGGAGTTCTCTTAAGGTCTAAGGTTCAAGCCATGGCAAGGTAAAAAGAGTATTTATTTTGCTCTCTTGCCATGTGAGAAGCAGAAGTCGACTAGAACTCTGCAAAGTTGGAATTTGAATTGGTCAAGGAGAAGTTTATGGAGAGGATTATGGAGGAATTTGAATGAAGTTCAAATTGGATGGTTGAGTGATTTGTGGAGGAGATTTAGGAGAAGTTTGTGGAGAGGATTATGGAGGAATTTGAATGAAGTTCAAATTGGATAGTTGAGTGATTTGTGGAGGAGATTTAGGAGGAGAAAATCAAGGAAATTCAAAAGTTGGTGTGTTGTAGCCGAACAAGGAGTCTTGGGCATGCAAATTCGACTAGGGGGTTTCTGAGTGCTTTTTTCTGCTTTTGTTCGGTTTTGGGCATTTCTTTGTTGTTTTTGGGTGTGCGAATCGTGACTTTTGGCAACCTTTAGCACGTTTTCTTTCTTTTTTCTTTTTGTATAGCCGAATATTGCATTTAGAGTGATGGCTATCGATTCCACCAATATAATCCTACACTTAATTTGCAAATTTAAGCAGTATAAGGAATAGGGTCGATCCCACAGAGACTGGGTTTACTGAAAATTGTTTCTCTCTTGACCAGATTTATGTCTGGGCAGTTTTCGTGCCCACGAAGTATGGGGGAATAAAATATGAAACCTGAAATAAACACAGAAAAAAACGTAAAAAGTAAAAGATGAAATAAAAAAAAAAATGAAGTAATCTGAAGAAAAATCAATTAAATTTAGTTTAGCCTTAAGCACGGGTTTCTCCGCCTTTGAACCGATCCTCGAAATTAGATGAACTCCTCTTTACAATAAGCTAGTTATAGCTACCAAGGACGCCTCGGACACCAACTCTTCCTTGTGTAAATTAGTTATGGAACGTCCTATAACTAACCCTTACCGACCGAATAACCTACGAAACATTCGTGATTTAGAACTCCGGCAGCTTTGCATTCTAGAAGAGCCTAGCTCGAACCAATGCCCTTAAGTGCGTGGGACATTTAAATCTGGTTACTACTTCTCTTAACGGAACCAAACAACAATCCCCACTTGTCAGGCCATTGTGTTCACGGAAAACCGATTAGACAATCGATCCTTTCGGAATCCCAACTGTACATCTAACCACACTAACTCAAACGACGTCTTTTTGACTTAGTGTTGATTTGACTTTGTGAGTTGACGAAGTCATACTCTTAATCCAGAAAAATAATAAATATTGGAAAGTAGGGGCTAAATAGCTCAGGTTCGTAACTCACGGGTCTTTGACGGGGTTAACACCGGCTTAAATCTGAAAGGGGTTTAGTGTGGCATGAATTTAATCATGCTTGAAAGATGTGGAATGTAATTTGGCTTTGTGTAAAGGACAATGGAAATTGGAAAGGAAAAGGGGCTGGAAGGCAATTAAACCAATTTTGGAAAAACAAACAATTGGAATGGAAATAGGCAGAATACTTGACGCCAACTTGAAGGAAAAAGGAAATTCTATTCTAAATTGAAATAGGAAAAGACAAAGAGAGAAATAAAACTCCGAATAGGAATAGGAAAGAACTAATTGATTGATGATTTTCTAAGAACAAAAAGCCCCTATTTATATACTTGGGGTTTACTAAAAATAACCTAATTTAATTTAATATAAAATCTAAAATAATAAATATAAATATAAAATAAACTAAAATAGGATTTTCTATTTTTGGCTTTTTACAAAGTCAAATTATTTGATGTGTCCTTGGCTTCCTCCATCTTTTTTATTTGGCCCCATTTCCATGATTTTCTTTCAATTTGGCCATTTTCAGCTTGCTTTTGATCAATTGCATCCCTGACAAGAATTAAATCATAAAAATACTAATTTAGCAGGGATTGATTCAGAAATAAACCGAATTAAACACAAGAAACCATGCAAAATAATCATGTTATCAAATCCCCCTACTTAGCTCATGCTTGCCCTCAAGCATGTTGTTCTTTCAAACATTGGAATTAATTCTACAATTTATTAAAAATCGAGTCTCTTTTCTGCATCCATACTCAATGTAAACAACATAGGCAAAAATAACTAGATAAATGCTCAGAACATATAGTTTAATCAACGAGTGTCATAAAATTTGAAATATGTGAACTAGATAATTAAATTGAGTTTAAATCCAATAATTTACAAGGCATTATTAATTAACTATGCTTTAGAAAATGTTAGACATGATCAAACATTTTTACTTGAACTAGGATGACAACCCAAGCACCTCACCCCGGTTACTCAATCCGGTCACGTTTTCGAAACTTTCACTCATAACTTGAGCCTTTATTTATTTATTTATTTATTTCTTCTTTTTTTTTGAATTTTTTCATGCACAAGCAAATATATATTTTTTCAAACAATCAATTAAAAAAAATCTAGCTGCATATATCAACCTTAAAACACAAGTGTCGACTAATCTATATACTTGAACATTTAAATTCAAAAAATTGCCCAATTGTCCAAATTGGCTAAGTATGAGATTAATGGCTCAATGTCAAATAAACTATCGAATGAATTCAACGTAAGATTGAACATATGCAAAAGAGAAACATGCAGCCAAAATCAATTAACCATCTATGCATACTAAGCCAAAATCAACCATCCATGCATACTACCATTTTTATCCCCCCCACTTAATCTATGCTTGTCCTCAAGCATGTGTCATATAATAGAAAAGAAAAACAGCAGCTCAAATAACAAATAATAAGAAAAGTTCAGAGTACTCCCCATGTGTCCTTAATGATTTTGTCGGTGTTGGGGGTAACGACTTTGCAGGATATCAAGGATTTTGGAGACTTGAGTTTCCATTGTTCCAAGTCTCGCCTCGATTTGGCCTAAACGTGCCTCCACAGATAGAGGTTGTTCCTCTTGCTCTCTAGTATTGATGTGTGGACGTTGGCGAAAAACCATATTTTCACGAGAAGTTCGCGTACCTGGAGGAACAAAATAACACGAAGTAGGGGTGCCGGCAAGCAATCCCATAGAATCCAAACAATATTTATCTAGGCTATCCATACTATATGCACATGTGAAGGTTGAGAAATCAATTCCAGTTTGAAAAAGTCGAGAGGTTAAATATGAAATATATGACCCAAGTATTAATGGACGATTGTAACGCAAAACAGCATGAAAATTTCGTGCAAATAAATATCCTAAATTAACTTTAAAACCCGAATGCATGCATCACAAAAAGAACAGTTCAGTCTTAGTCAGAGCAAATGATGAGTCATTTCTACCTGAAAAACTAAATGACAAAAATCGGTGTATATATCTCAAAGTAGGTTCATGCACCAAAAAGTCTTTTGTGGTTTTCGGATTATAAAGATGATCAGAATTAGTTAAAACACGATAAACATGTTGAGCATCAAAGTTGCTCGGAATATCTAATAGAGCAGAGTGATAGGAATCGGATTGAATATCATCATGGTCAATGAAACTCATGGCAATGTTAAATTCTGAAATTGACATCCGAAAGTCCCTCCCAAGCAAACGAAAACATACATTATTTTGCGTTTCAACAGTTCGCAATGCATTTATATCGAAGCTAAATGTTGTGTAGAATTCATAAACTAATTCATAATATGCATTACAAGTAATATTAGCAAATAAATTCCAACCAATAGCATCAAAATAATGAAGCATAGCATCATGAATATTTAAAAGATCAAGAGTTGGAAAATCGTTTTGCTTACAGATCGGGAGCGAGCGTTGTCAGATGGTGTTGTATCGTGTTTGATGCTCCGATGTCAAAAAGTCCAGAAATCCTCGCAAATGACTTTCGGTAGGAATAGTGTTTGCTCGACTACGTCTGTTGCATTGGCTGTCTCGGGATGGTCGAACACGTTTGTTGGGCTAGTCGGGTGGGCTTGCACCTTCAGTAACGTCAGTACTGCTGTTATTTGTCACCAAATTAGCATGTCGTGCCCGCGCCATTACTATTATCTGACTTTCGAAAAAAAATTCATTATCTCCATTATGTTCCTGAAAACATCAAATCAACTGAAAAATTTATTTATTTACACCCTAAATCTTACTAAAACTTAAAATTAAATAAATGAAAAGAAATTTGGGTTGCCTCCCAAAAAGCGCTTTTGTTTAACGTCGTTACCTCGACGACCTTAAATGTTATCCGTTTGGCTTATTGAGAATTAATTTCTCCATCTTGTGCACTTGGATGTCCTTGCAGAAAGGTTTAGACCTTTTTCCACTATCCTTGAAGCCCTTCCTGGGTTTCTCTATCTTTAGTGGATTGAGGAGTCTTTGAGCTTCTTCGTTCAAGTTTGCATTTTTCTCTGTCAGAATACTTGTACATTCTAGAAATGATTTCAGCTTTAATTTCAAGGCTTTCATGACAGCTTCACGTATTGATTTTTGGATTATCGATAATTCCTCTTGCTTAACATCAAGATCAACATTTCTGCAAGGCACAATTTGTAACTTATAATTGGGATGTCCCATATCCTCATAAACATTAAACCTAACCACTTCACCATCAAATTCCATGGTGAGTGTTCCACTACAAAGGTCAATTTTCGTTCGCGCGGTACTCAAGAATGGTCTCCCAAGAAGTATCTCAGACGAATTGGCTGAGTTGTCATCCTCCATGTCGATAATGTAGAAGTCTGCAGGAAATATCAGCTCGTTTACCTTAACAAGAATGTCCTCCAGCACTCCTTCCAGATGCACCATGAATCTATCTGCAAGCTGAATAATTACACCTGTTTCCTTTAAAAGACCCACATTAAGTAGTTTATAAATTGACAAAGGCATAACATTAATTGATGCGCCTAAGTCACACATGGCCTTTTTAATACTGACACTACCTATTTTGCAAGATATGGAAAACATACCTTGGTCCTTACATTTAGGTGGTATTTTCCTTTGTAAAACAGCGGAGACATTTTCTCCGACACTCACCTTTTCATTGCCCAAGAGCTTCCTCTTACTTGTGCATAATTCTTTTAAGAATTTTGCATACCGTGGAATTTGTTTAGTCGCATCAATAAAAGGTATGTTGATTTCTACCTTTCGAAAGGTGTCGAAGATCTCCTTCTCTTCTCGCTCATTCTTGTATTGGACTAGTCTTCTAGGAAACGGAGGTGGTACTGCAAATAATTTTTGTGGTGTTAACTCCAAATGAGTCTTTTTGTCAAGTTTATTCTCATCTCGACCAGCGTTACGGGCACGACTCATGCCAGGTACGGGCTCTAAAGCCTTCCCACTCGTTAACGTCATAGCACTTACATTGTGTCGAGGATTATGCTTAGTTTGGGACGGCAGCTTACCTTGAGACTCCAAGCGATTAACTGCCATCGAAAGTTTTCTAACTTGATTAGTTAACTCTTGTATTGATGCGTCTGTCCTCTGTTGATATTTTGCAGCATCGGCGGCAAGTCTTTCCATAATAGCTTCTAGAGATGTGCTCGGCTTGTGTTGTTGTTATGGTGGTTGTAGAGGTCTCGGTTGGTATGATGGATTATATCGGGGATTAGCTCCGTAATTCAAGTTGGGATGATCCTTCCACCCGGGATTGTAAGTGTTGGAGAAAGGATCATAGCGTATTTGCGGAGGTCCCGGAAAATCTCTGACAGTATCAACATGTGCCGTTGAATTATCGTTAAGGATTGGGCACGAATTTGTTGGATGTTCAGACGTAGTACAAATTCCATATAGTTGGGTTAGATTCTTCTTTTTTGTGAGCAAAGATTGAACAACATTAGTAAGCTTATCCAATTTATCTTCTAAGGATGAAATGTTTACCCCCTTAACCCGTCTTGTGGGTTCCGAATTCGACCGATACTGTTGAGAATTTGCCGCCATGGTGGATGTCAGTTCTCTTGCCCTTTGAGGAGTCATATTGACAAGCGCCCCTCCATTAGCAGCATCAATCGTCTTCATTTCCATAGGGAGCAAACCCTCGTAGAAATATTGAAGAAGTGATTGTTCGGTCAACCCGTGTTGAGGACAACTTGTACACAGTTTTTTGTACCGCTCCCAATAGTCGTAGAGCGATTCACTCTCCACTTGGCGAATTCCCACTATGTCCCTCCTAAGTTCAGCTGCTCGCGATGCTGGAAAGAATCTGTCAAGAAATACATGAGATAAGTCATCCCATGTTGTGATAGAACCGGGGAGTAAGTAAAATAACCATTCTCTTGTTGTATCAACTAAAGAAAAAGGAAAGGCCCAAAGTTTGATTTCATCTTCGGTTACTCTCTGAAACTTCATGCTTGACCAGGCCATGTGGAATTCTCTCAAGTGAGTGTGTGGCTTTTTGTTCTTCAAGCCTCGAAAAGTGGGCAAAAGGTGAATCAAGCCCGACTTCAACTCGAAAGGGGTTCCTCCGGTTGGATAGTTGATGCATAATGATGTTTGCTCGTTAGAAGCAGCGGCTAGTTGACGAATGATTCAATTTTCCATCCTTTCTGGTTCACCAAGGTTGCTTTTTTTTTTTCAAAAAGTGGTTCAGTCTTAGGTTCAACCAATTTGACTTGTTTTCCACATCGAATTGCCTCTGCACGAATTGCTTCACTCAACTTTTCGACGTCGGATTGTAAGATTCCTTGTCTTGGCTCAACTTCTGCTTTACTTGCACTTTTAAGAGCTTCCATCTCTTTTCGTCGCGCTCGTGTCGATTTCTCGATCTTTAGGTTGTATTCGAGATCTCTAGATGAAGATCTGGTCATGAAGACGATTTAAAAAATTGTAAGTGTTGCCAGTCCCTGGCAACGGTGCCAAAACTGATGGCTATTGATTCCACCAATATAATCCTACACCTAATTTGCAAATTTAAGCAGTATAGGGAGTAGGGTCGATCCCACAGAGACTGGGTTTACTGAAAATTATTTCTCTCTCTACCAGATTTATGTCTGGGCAGTTGTCGTGCCCACAAAATATGGGGGAATAAAATATGAAACCTGAAATAAACACAAAAAAAAAACGTAAAAAGTAAAAGATGAAATAAAAAAACAATGAAGTAATCTGAAGAAAAATCAATTAAATTTAGTTCAGCCTTAAACACGGGTTTCTCCGTCTTTGAACCGATCCTCGAAATTAGATGAACTCCTCTTTACAATAAGCTAGTTATAGCTACCAAGAACTCCTCGGACACCAACTCTTCCTTGTGTAAATTAGTTATGGAACGTCCTATAACTAACCCGTACCGATCGAACAACCTACGAAACGTTCGTGATTTAGAACTCTGGAAGCTTTGTGTTCTAGAAGAGCCTAGCTCGAACCAATGCCCTCAAGCGCGTGGGACATTTAAATTCAGTTACTACTTCCCTTAACGGAACCAAACAGTAATCCCCACTTGGCACGCCAATGTGTTCACGGAAAACCGATTAGACAATTGATCCTTTCGGAATCCCAACTGTACATCTAACCACACTAACTCAAACGACGTCTTTTTGACTTAGTGTTGATTTGACTTTGTGAGTTGACGAAGTCATACTCTTAAACCGAAGAAATAATAAATATTGGAAAGTAGGCGTTAAATAGCTCGGGTTTGTAACTCACGGGTCTTTGACGGGGTTAACACCGGCTTAAAGCTGAAAAGGGTTTAGTGTGGCATGAATTTAATCATGCTTGAAAGATGTGGAATGTAATTTGGCTTTGTGTAAAGGATAATGGAAATTGGAAAGGAAAAAGGGCTGGAAGGCAATTAAACCAATTTTGGAAAAACTAACAATTGGAATGGAAATAGTCAGAATACTTGACGCCAACTTGAAGGAAAAAAAAAAAAAAGAAATTCTATTCTAAATTGAAATAGGAAAAGACAATGAGAGAAATGAAACTTCGAATAGGAATAGGAAAGAACTAATTGATTGATGATTTTCTAAGAACAAAAAGCCCCTGTTTATAGACTTGGGGTATACTAAAAATAGCCTAATTTAATTAAATATAAAATCTAAAATAATAAAAATAAATATAAATATAAAATAAACTAAATAGGATTTTCTATTTTTGGCTTTTTACAAAGTCAAATTATTTGATGTGTCCTTGGCTTCCTCTATCTTTTTGATTTGGCCCCATTTCCATGATTTTCTTTCAATTTGGCCCCATTTCCATGATTTTCTTTCAATTTGACCTTTTTAGCTTGCTTTTGATCAATTGCATCCCTAACAAGAATTAAATAATAAAAATACTAATTTAGCAGGGATTGATTCAGAAATAAACCGAATTAAACAGAAGAAACCATGCAAAATAATCATGTTATCATGGAGCATTCCTTCTTTCGAGTTTTGTTCTATCCATTCTAGTGTCGACTCCTCCCTCTTCACAACCTAGTTGAGTTGTTCTCTTTCTCACCTTTTCTTTCCTCTTACTATTCAATTAAGCCTTCGTCAAATTTCTTGTTGCTATCACCCTCCTCTATGACTGAATATAGCTTCATCTCTCCCTCTCTATTTGATTTTCTCTTGGTTTCTTTTCTAGCCGAATACTCTCCTCATCTTTTAGCTTCATTCCTTTTTTTGTTTTCTTCCAATATACTCATATTGTTTAGGCCGAATACCCTTCACCTTTGTGGCTAGCCATTTTCGATTACTCTGCTATTAGGGGATTGGCCGAGTACTCTTATGTTCTACTATTGCTTTGCTATTTCGGTCTTCATAAGATTTCTTGACAAACGGTAAGGGTTTAAGTTATGGTACCTTTCATTCCTCTAAGCCGAATGTTTTTCCTTTTATTTTTGGGTACCGATTTTTGATTCCTTCCTTATTTCTAAGGCTTCCTCAAGGAGTGGTGGTGTACAAGTGATTTTGAAGCAACCACAATCGACTAATATAGTCAAGGGTGAGGTAATCTGTTGGACAAGTACTTTCGGTAGAGGTTGTTTCTGATAAGTTGATTGGGATTCGATTAACCCGATTGACAAGTGATTAATGGATTGCCTTGATTGAATGTAGGTTGGAGTTCTCGTGGGTCATTCACACATTTTGCAATTAGGTGTGTAATCACACTATCGTTTTTGTGAGTCGAAAAAAGCTGAAAAACCAAAAAGCCGAAACTTCGGCATTTGAGGCCTCACGAGCGTGCGATCTCTCGTGCGGTAAACTGAGCCCACAATCATGGACGATAGACTGTAGAGGCCACCACAGTGTTCTCGTGCTCTTAGGCCGATATGGGCCTCGTTTGGTTGAAATGGGCCGTGTGGGCCCAAGGGGCTCGTGGGCCCCACACGGATAAAATCCACGATATGTGGCAAATACTGGACTGGGCAAAATAGTTCGCATAGTCGTGACTGAATTTGAGTTAAATGGGCCACACGAGCGTGTGGGCCCACTTGGGCCGAATATTGGGCCTTGGGCCCATTTACACTGTAATGCCCCCGTAGGGTAAAGTGACCGTAATACCCCTGTAGGGTAAATGACTATTTTGCCCCTCGAGGGTAAATGACTGACTTGTGCTATGACTTGACTGATTTGATTGTGATTGTATGACTATGATTTGATTGACTTAACTGTGAATGATATGACTGATTCTGAGCATGGCATACTGCATACACGACATACTACATGGGGTTGGGATACTGTTATAGAGGAAGTTTACTATTACTGGTGGCTTTGCCATGTATACTGTTACTGGCAGCTTTGCTGCATTATTGTTACTGGCAGCTACGCTGCAATATTGGTTAGTGCCGCAACCATTGCTATATAAGGAGTGTAGGGATGGGTGGGTCGATTTAATCCCCACAGGAGTGTAGGGTTGGACAGTAGATGAAGTGTAGGGTTGGTATGGGTATTTATGCATTGCATATACTGGTTCTGATATTCAGATGGGCTTAGGCCCAGACAGATGTGATATGTGACATTTGATATGGGCTAAGGCCCAATCGAGGCTGATGGGGGCTAAGGCCTAATTGCCACCGTTACTGTAATGGGCTAAGGTCCACACTGTACTATTACTGTTAAAGGGCTCAGGCCCAGACTGATTTTGTTTCTGTATATTGATTGTTTCTTTAATAAAGGGATTACACACTGAGTTTTCATAAACTCACCCCATTTTTAACCTCTCAGGTAATCCCCAACGTTAGACGGTTCGGAGCTGCAAGGGATTCGAAGAGGGCCACACAACTGCATAAGTTTTATTCTGTTTAGCTCATTTACTTAAGAACGAGCTTGTTGGTTCGGGTTGTAATAAGGCCTTCATAATTTATGGATTTTAAATTTGGGATTTGATTTGATTGTGATTTATATCTGCTAGAAGTAGAACACAGTTTTCCAAAACAATAACTATTTTCTAAACTACGTTTCCGTAACTCAATTTTTAAATATCACGTTTTCGTAAATCATTTGTTTTAAATTAAGCTTCCGCAACAAATAAGGTTTTAAAGGTAGTAATATTTTAAAAGGGAATAACTTTTTAATAAACCACGATTGAAAATAAACAAATGCAACTGAGGTTTTGTACAAGTTTTAAATGGCAAGAAGTTTTTAATTTCAAGAATGGTTTTCAATGAAAACATGGTTTTCGAAAAATACTTCAATGTGACACGCCAGATTCGGCCATAACGTCTAGGCCAGGTTTAGGGTGTTACATGAATAATTACACCTCTTTCCTTCAAAGAACCCGCATTAAATTGTTTATAAATTGACAAAGGCATAACGTTAATTGATGCGCCTAAGTCACACATGAAAATTTTAATACTGACACTACCTATTTTGCAAGATATGGAAAACATACCTTGGTTCTTACGTTTGGTGGTATTTTCTTTTGTAAAACGGTGGAGACATTTTCTCCGACATGTAACACCGTTAACCCGTGTCCGTCGTCAGATTAGGGTTACGGGCATTACAAAAAAGTCACAACTTCTATTCATTCAATTGCATCTTAGTCAAACATGCTTATTAAAATAAAATAAGCTATATCTAGTAAACTCATTTTTGAAAATCAAAAGGTCATATAACATGCATTTCAATAATACTACCCTCTAATGTATATAATACAAATTGAATTTATAAAATGATTTCTAACTTATGAGGTACTTAATCAGATAATCCAATCATACCTATTGGATTTAAGTAACCATAGTTCAAATGTAAACTCATTTAATGTTACTGATATAAAATCAAAAACACATGATTTAGAAATTTTACCCATATGACCGAATACATAGGGACAAAAATTTGAAACTACAAGTACATTACACAGCTCATACTAAATTTGATAAATACAATCAATCAAACGAAACAAAACATCACTTGTAAATCAAGGTATATATATACATATATATATATATATATATATATAAACCGATACAATTAAATCAAGATTTGTCCCTTATACCATTATTTAAAGACTTATCATATATGTATAGTCGAATATATATACTGCATGCACATATATACATATATGTACCAATTTTTTTTCTTTTCCGATTCACAAACAGGATATCCCATAGCTTACAAATTTATAGAATACAATTCCTTTAAGACTCCACCATCCAATATCATATCATTCAAGTATACAAGTTATACAACATATATTAAACCAAAGTAAAATCATAATCGGATACATACAAATATTTACTAGTACGTAATCTCGTTCATCTACTATATCAAATTTTTCTTTTCTAGAGTCAAATTAAATTAAACCTACATGGCAAATCATTTCAACACATCACACACATATATATAAGTAGATGGCATAACCAAGTCTCATATACTATTAATGACATGTTTAGCCATTTTCGCATTGCTTAATAGTTACAAAATATCGTTTGAAAAACTATCTAGCCTATACATGCCTTAAGAACAAAAAGTCAAGCATTATAGATGCCAACATGAGCCGATAGTGTGAGTGACTTCAACGATGATCCTCAGAGCTCGTAACTTGAACAAAATCTATAACATGAAACAATGAACACACAAGGTAAGCTTACTAGTTTAGTAAGTCCTAAGCAAGTATAATCTAGCTTCAATAATTCAAGCATTTTAATATACAACTTAAGGCATTAAAACAAATACTTAATTGAACTTATAAATTCACCATAGCCTTAACTTCATTATTTCACTAAACATAATATCATTCATTTCTTACCAAAGTACATCATTCATCTTAAATATATCACATATATAACTATAGATATACTTGCATCAACATCTTCATTTACTTGTCATCTTTCACGTAATCAAATTTTCACATGGCATAATGTATATATCCAATTTCCAACAACCCATGTATAATACATTTGCATTCTCATATTAATTTCCCATTAACATTATATGCAACATGTAAGTGTGAAAATACATACCTCAAAGCCGAATCTATAAGATTCATATATATATTTTTTTATATCAAAAGCTTAGACTTTTCAATTTATTTCGTAACTTCATTATTACATAACCTGTGCTCAAATCTCAGTTCACCGGTATAAAACCTGCTAGGCATTTGCCCGATTTGCACACACCGGCACTAGGCCTGCTGGACTCAAGGTCCGTATTTTAATCACCGGCATTTAGCCTGCTAGGCGATAAGCCCGAATTATTTCACCGGCAGAAGGCCTGCTAGGCTCGAAGCCCGAATATCAATACAATGAATCATTTCATACATATTACACATTATTAAAATAATTAATATCACCTTTATTACATATTCCTTTCGTATATCTAATCAAACATACTTGATCACTTCACATATAACAAAACAATTTCAAATTCACTACCATAATTCACATTCGGCAATTTCCACATTTCTATCCTAAAAAAAATGTAAAATTTCAACTTTTAATAGATTCGAAATTAGTCCCTTGACATGTATTAACTTAAGGACTTACCTCGATAGTTGACCAATTTAGCTATCCGGCTATTCGTTTAGTTTTGTTTTTCCCCGATCCAAAACCTCCTCCTTTTGGACTTGATCTAAATGATTCAAATTAAACTCATTCAACTACATATTCATTCAATTAAATACCAAATCACGTAAGTGTACAATTTACTAATTTACCCCCAATAATTTCAATATTTACAAATTAATCCCCATAACATTTAACACTAAAAATCTAGAATTCAATTTCCCCTTTTTAGGGCTGAATGCATACCATTCTCACACAAATCCTTACAAACATTTTTTTTTTATACTCAAACATCATTAATATCACAAAGGCCGAATACTCATTTTTTTCTTCTTCATAACTCATGACCGAATATACTAACTAAATTCATGTAAATATACATTCATATATAATCACTCCATTTGACCGAATATGAATAAGATTATCAAGCTCAAATCAAAATAAATTCCATAATATTATACAACTTCACCAATATTACTTATTTCATCAAATTTCCTACTCAAATCATTACCTAAGCTAGACATTTTTCCATCACACACCACAACCACACGAATGCTCAACCATGGACGAAATTAACATGCTTCAATCTCAACAATTTTAACAAGTTTTTTTTTACTAGTACTTAAGATCACCCACTCAAATATGTACAAATTTGTCTAAAACAAAACTCAAATACTTACTTTACTAACACATGCAATGACCGAAAATGGAGCTTCAAATTCCCCTCCTTTCTTTGTCAAAAATCGGCAAGATGAAGAAAGAAGATGAAGGTAAGTTTTTTTTTTCTATTATAATAATCAAATTATAAAACTAATATCATGCCACTATCTAAAATAAATGGATTAAATATGAAACTTAATCATTATGCCGTCCACTCTTATAAATAAATGGGGTATTTGACATGCAAGTCCAATCTTTCAAAGAGAAATTCAATTTGACCACCAATTTCATAAAAGCTATTATTTCTCCACTTGTTCAATTTAATCCTTTCCCTTAAATTAAGCACTCAATCAATAAAATTTTTATACGAAACTTTCACATATCATAAATCACATATAATTAGCACCAAAAATAATATTTAAAAATTTTTCGGACTCGGATTCGTGGTCCCGAGACCACCGTTCTGATTAGGGTCAAATTCAGACTATTACAACTCCTCCCCCCTTAGGGATTTTCGTCCTCAAAAATGTTACCGTTAAACAAGGTTGGATATTGTTGCCTCATTGAATCCTCAGGCTCCCACGTAGCCTCTTCAACTCCGTGCCGATTCCATAATACTTTCACTAATGAAATTCTCCTGTTTCTCAATTCTTTCATTTCCCGAGCTAGAATACGAATTGGTTCTTCCTCATACATCATATCGGATCGGATTTCAACCTCTGACGGAGTGATTACATGTGACAGATCTGATCTATACTTACGAAGCATCGAAACGTGAAATACGTCATGTATCTTTTCTAATTCAAAAGGCAACTTCAATCTATAAGCTACAGGCCCGATACGTTCGATGATTTCATACGGTCCAATAAATCTCGGACTCAATTTAGCTTTCCGACCAAATCGGAGTACTTTCTTCCACGGAGAAACTTTCAAAAATACCCGATCTCTGACCTGAAATTCAATGTCTTTACGTTTCAAATCAGCGTAAGACTTTTGACGATCTGATGCAGCTTTCAAACTATCTCTGATTATAGCCACTTTCTGTTCAGTCTCTTTAATCAAATCAACCCCATGTATCTTATTCTCACTGAGCTCGGTCCAGTACAACGGTGTACGACACTTGCGGCCATATAGAGCTTCGTAAGGTGCCATTTTGATACTCGATTGGAAACTGTTATTATAAGCAAATTCAATCAAAGGCAAGTATCTTTCCCACGTACCTTCAAACTCGAGGACGCAACATCTCAACATGTCCTCAAGTATCTGAATAGTTCGCTCGGACTGACCGTCTGTTTGCGGATGGAAGGCTGTGCTAAAGTGGAGTTTAGTACCTAAAGCATCTTGCAACTTCTTCCACAACCGCGATGTGAATCTCGGGTCTATGTCTGAAACAATGGAACTCGGCACACCATGTAATCTCACAATTTGAGATACATACAACTCAGCAAGTTTATCGAGCGAATAGTCTGTACGAACTGGCACAAAGTGAGCCGATTTAGTTAATCTATCCACTATAACCCAAACTGCATCTTTCTTACTCGGTGTCGTGGGCAACCCGGATACAAAATCCATAGCAATTCTATCCCACTTCCATTCAGGTATCATGATCGGTTGAAGTAACCTAGAAGGCATCTGATGTTCAGCTTTTACTTGCTGACAAACTAAGCACTTCAATACAAATTCAGATATGTCTCGTTTCATACCAGGCCACCAATAGAACTGTTTCAAATCATTATACATTTTTGTGCTGGCCGGATGTATCGATAATCGACTATTATGAGCCTCACTCAAAATCATCTGAATCAAATCCACGTTCTTCGGAACACATATTCGGCCATTGAAGTTCAAACAATCAGTTGAATCAATTTGAAACTCTGACTCTGCATCATTTTCACACTGAACTCGTTTAGCAATCAAATCTTTGTCAATTTTCTGTGCATCAAAAATTTGCTGAATAAACATCGGTCTTGCTTTTAGCTCAGCTATGATCGAACCATCACCAGACATTGCCATATGTGCGTTCAATTTACGAAGAGCAAACAATGATTTTCGACTTAACGCATCCGCAACCACGTTAGCTTTTCCCGGATGGTAGTCAATCACCAACTCATAGTCTTTCAACAGCTCTAACCATTTGCGTTGTCTCAAGTTCAAATCTTTCTGAGTCATCAAGTACTTCAGACTTTTGTGATCCGAGTAAACATGACATTTTTCACCGTATAAGTAATGACGCCAAATTTTCAATGCGAACACAATAGCTGCGAGTTCTAAGTCATGTGTCGGGTAATTTCTTTCATACGGCTTCAATTGTCTTGAAGCGTAGGCTACAACTTTGCCTTCCTGCATCAAAAAGCAGCCTAAACCTTCAAAGAAGCATCAGAATAAACAACAAATTCTTTACCCGATTCAGGCTGAACTAACACTAGAGCTTCGGTCAAAAGGGCTTTCAACTGATCGAAGCTTTTCTGACACTTTTCCGACCACTCGAACTTGACATCTTTCTGTAATAGCTTTGTCAATGGGGTAGCTATTATAGAAAAGCCTTTCACAAATCATCGGTAATAACCCGCAAGTCCCAGAAAGCTTCGGATTTCAGAAACATTCTTTAGTGGTTTCCAATCAAGAATAGCCGATATTTTGCTCGGGTCAACACGAATACCTGATGCTGAAACGACGTGACCCAAAAAGCTAACTTCTTTCATCCAGAATTCACACTTATTAAACTTTGCGTATAACTGTTTATCTCGCAAAGTTTGTAGCACCAATCTCAAATGCTCGGCATGCTCAGTTTCATCTTTGGAGTAGATCAGTATATCATCAATAAACACTACTACAAACCGATCCAAAAACTGTCTGAAGACCCGATTCATCAGATCCATAAAAACTGCAGGTGCATTAGTAAGTCCAAAAGGCATAACCATGAACTCAAAATGTCCATACCTCGTTCGGAATGCAGTCTTTGGCACATCCGCATCTCTGACTCGCAACTGATAATAGCCCGATCTCAAATCTATCTTTGAAAATACTGAAGCACCTTTCAACTGATCAAACAAGTCATCAATCCGAGGCAAAGGGTATTTATTCTTTACAGTCACCTTATTCAGTTGCCGATAATCAATACACATTCGCATAGTCCCATCCTTCTTTTTCACAAACAACACTGGTGCACTCCAGGGAGAGAAACTCGGTCGTGCAAAGCCTCTATCTGTCAACTCTTGCAACTGTACTTTCAACTCTTTCAACTCCGTAGGTGCCATCCGATATGGAGCTATCGAAATCGGAGTCGTTCCCGGTACTAATTCAATGCTAAACTCAATCTCACGTACTGGTGGTAAACCCGGTAATTCTTCGGGAAACACATCCCGGTATTCACACACAACTGGCACTGATTCAATCTGCTTTTCGAACACTTTATTATCCAACACATAAGCCAAGTAAGCTTCACATCCTTTTCTCACATACTTTTGGGCTAACATTGAGGATACCACTACCGGTAACCCAGTCAGATCATTTGATTCAACCCGGATGATCTCACCGTTTTGACATCGCAAATCAATAATCTTTCTTTTGCAATTCACCACTGCATCATGCAAGGTTAGCCAGTCCATTCCCAAAATTATATCAAACTCGTCGAAAGGTAACAACATTAAATCAGCTGGAAAACAGGAATCCTGAATCATCAACGGGCAACCTTTACACACTTTATCAACCAGAACATATCTACCAAAGGGGTTGGACACACAGATCACAAACTCAGTAGACTCAACAGGCAGAGTCTTACTGGATACTAGAGTTTCACACACATATGAATGAGTTGAACCAGGATCAATCAATGCAATTACAGTAGTATCATAAAGTGTGAAGGTACCGGTGATAACATCTGGGGAAGAAGCATCCTCTCTGGTACGTATAGCATATGCTCTAACAGGTGCTCGAGCCTCAGATCGAACTGCAATGTCCCTTGCTCCTTTCTGACTACTACCTACATTTCCCGAATGTCGAGGTGGTCTACCTCGTGCTGACATGTTGCTCGGTCTTGAATTCTGAGCCATATTTTGCTCGGCTAACATTGGGCGCTCTCTGATAAAATGATCTGACGATCCACACTTAAAACAAGACCGATCACAAAATCTACAACTCCCAGAATGCCATTTACCACAATGCTGGCATTCAACCCGATTTTGCTGAACATTACCAACACTGGCCATCGAAGTAACTCGAGAACCCGCAGAAGGTTGATCTCGTCTAGAGAAGCTTGAAGTAGTCTTATGTCAACTGGACTCATCTTTAAACTTCTTTGATGCTGGATGAAATGTCTTACTCGATGTTCTTTTCTGTACGTCTCTAGCTTCAGACTCGGCTTTTCTTTTCTCTTTTCCAAGCTCTTCAGCTTTGCAAGCTCGCTCGACAAGTACTACGAACTCTTTGATTTCAAGAATGCCCACAAGCAACTTTATGTCTTCATTCAGACCATCTTCAAATCTTTTGCACATTATGGCTTCAGTTGATACACACTCTCGGGCATATCGGCTCAATCTGACAAACTTTCGCTCATATTCCATCACAGTCATACGACCCTATTTTAGTTCCAGAAATTCTTTTCGTTTCTGATCAATGAACCTCTAACTGATATATTTATTACGGAACTCGATCTGAACGAATCCCAAGCCAATTTTTCTTTTGGGACCACTGATACTTGTGTATTCCACCAGTGATATGCAGTGTCTCGAAGTAACGATATAGCACATTTCAAGCATTCTTTTGGAGTACAGGATAATTCATCAAGTACCTGAATAGTATTATCGAGCCACAACTCAGCTCGCTCTGCGTCATCATCATCATTAGCCTTAAATTCTTCGGCCCCATGTTTCCTGATTTTATCAACGGGAGGCCTACTAAATCTCATCGGATCTATCATCGGAGGTGCTGAAGGTGCCGGAGTTGGACTATTCGGGGGTGGAGGTTGTTGTATAGCCGGGTTGTTCTGAATAAACTGGGTAAACCATTCATTTATCATCTGGTAGAAGGCTTGTTTAGCCTCCCCCTCATGGCTACTCAAAACTAATCGAGAGTCTACCGGTGCTGATCCGCGTGCGCGATCAGGTACTACACTCTCTACATCATCTGCTACGGCTCTGTCAGGATCGGAATCCATTTTCTATAATAAACATAGTTTGAAATGTCAGGAGTCACCACACTATCGTATATACAAGTAAGGCATGTATAGCTAGACATTCACATACTACGGTAGTCCTAGAATCGACTAAACTGTAAGCTCTGATACCAATAAAATGTAACACTCTTAACCCGTGTCCGTCGCCAGATTAGGGTTACGGGCATTACAGAAAAGTCACAACTTCTATTCATTCAATTGCATCTTAGTCAAACATGCTTATTAAAATAAAATAAGCTATATCTAGTAAACTCATTTATGAAAATCAAAAGGTCATATAACATGCATTTCAATAATACTACCCTCTAATGTATATAATACAAATTGAATTTATAAAATGATTTCTAACTTATGAGGTACTTAATCAGATAATCCAATCATACCTATTGGATTTAAGTAACCATAGTTCAAATGTAAACTCATTTAATGTTACTGATATAAAATCAAAAACACATGATTTAGAAATTTTACCCATATGACCGAATACATAGGGACAAAAATTTGAAACTACAAGTACATTACACAGCTCATACTAAATTTGATAAATACAATCAATCAAACGAAACAAAACATCACTTGTAAATCAAGGTATATATATACATATATATATATATAAACCGATACAATTAAATCAAGATTTGTCCCTTATACCATTATTTAAAGACTTATCATATATGTATAGTCGAATATATATACTGCATGCACATATATACATATATGTACCAATTTTTTTTCTTTTCCGATTCACAAACAGGATATCCCATAGCTTACAAATTTATAGAATACAATTCCTTTAAGACTCCACCATCCAATATCATATCATTCAAGTATACAAGTTATACAACATATATTAAACCAAAGTAAAATCATAATCGGATACATACAAATATTTACTAGTACGTAATCTCGTTCATCTACTATATCAAATTTTTCTTTTCTAGAGTCAAATTAAATTAAACCTACATGGCAAATCATTTCAACACATCACACACATATATATAAGTAGATGGCATAACCAAGTCTCATATACTATTAATGACATATTTAGCCATTTTCGCATGGCTTAATAGTTACAAAATATCGTTTGAAAAACTATCTAGCCTATACATGCCTTAAGAACAAAAAGTCAAGCATTATAGATACCAACATGAGCCGATAGTGTGAGTGACTTCAACGATGATCCTCAGAGCTCGTAACTTGAACAAAATCTATAACATGAAACAATGAACACACAAGGTAAGCTTACTAGCTTAGTAAGTCCTAAGCAAGTATAATCTAGCTTCAATAATTCAAGCATTTTAATATACAACTTAAGGCATTAAAACAAATACTTAATTGAACTTATAAATTCACCATAGCCTTAACTTCATTATTTCACTAAACATAATATCATTCATTTCTTACCAAAGTGCATCATTCATCTTAAATATATCACATATATAACTATAGATATACTTGCATCAACATATTCATTTACTTGTCATCTTCCACGTAATCAAATTTTCACATGGCATAATGTATATATCCAATTTCCAACAACCCATATATAATACATTTGCATTCTCATATTAATTTCCCATTAACATTATATGCAACATGTAAGTGTGAAAATACATACCTCAAAGCCGAATCTATAAGATTCATATATATTTTTTTTATATCAAAAGCTTAGACTTTTCAATTTATTTCGTAACTTCATTATTACATAACCTGTGCTCGAATCTCAGTTCACCGGTATAAAACCTGCTAGGCATTTGCCCGATTTGCACACACCGACACTAGGCCTGCTGGACTCAAGGTCCGTATTTTAATCACCGGCATTTAGCCTGCTAGGCGATAAGCCCGAATTATTTCACCGGCACAAGGCCTGCTAGGCTCGAAGCCCGAATATCAATACAATGAATCATTTCATACATATTACATATTATTAAAATAATTAATATCACCTTTATTACATATTCCTTTCGTATATCTAATCAAACATACTTGATCACTTCAAATATAACAAAACAATTTCAAATTCACTACCATAATTCACATTCGGCAATTTCCACATTTCTATCCTAAAAAAAAATGTAAAATTTCAACTTTTAATAGATTCGAAATTAGTCCCTTGACATGTATTAACTTAAGGACTTACCTCGATAGTTGACCAATTTAGCTATCCGGCTATTCGTTTAGTTTTGTTTTTCCCCGATCCAAAATCTCCTCCTTTTGGACTTGATCTAAATGATTCAAATTAAACTCATTCAACTACATATTCATTCAATTAAATACCAAATCACATAAGTGTACAATTTACTAATTTACCCCTAATAATTTCAATATTTACAAATTAATCCCCATAACATTTAACACTAAAAATCTAGAATTCAATTTCCCCTTTTTAAGGCTGAATGCATATCATTCTCACACAAATCCTTACAAACATTTTTTTTATACTCAAACATCATTAATATCACAAAGGCCGAATACTCATTTTTTTCTTCTTCATAACTCATGACCGAATATACTAACTAAATTCATGTAAATATACATTCATATATAATCACTCCATTTGACCGAATATGAATAAGATTATCAAGCTCAAATCAAAATAAATTCCATAATATTATACAACTTCACCAATATTACTTATATCATCAAATTTCCTACTCAAATCATTACCTAAGCTAGACATTTTTCCATCACACACCACAACCGCACGAATGCTCAACCATGGCCGAAACTAACATGCTTCAATCTCAACAATTTTAACAAGTTTTTTTTTTTTTACTAGTACTTAAGATCACCCAGTCAAATATGTACAAATTTGTCTAAAACAAAACTCAAATACTTACTTTACTAACACATGCAATGACCGAAACTGGAGCTTCAAATTCCCCTCTTTTCTTTGTCAAAAATTGGCAAGATGAAGAAAGAAGATGAAGGTAAGTTTTTTTTTCTATTATAATAATCAAATTATAAAACTAATATCATGCCACTATCTAAAATAAATGGATTAAATATGAAACTTAATCATTATGCCGTCCACTCTTATAAACAAATGGGGTATTTGACATGCAAGTCCAATCTTTCAAAGAGAAATTCAATTTGACCACCAATTTCATAAAAGCTATTATTTCTCCACTTGTTCAATTTAATCCTTTCCCTTAAATTAAGCACTCAATCAATAAAATTTTTATACGAAACTTTCACATATCATAAATCACATATAATTAGCACCAAAAATAATATTTAAAAATTTTCCAGACTCGGATTCGTGGTCCCGAAACCACCGTTTCGATTAGGGTCAAATTCGGACTGTTACACGACACTTACCTTTTCATTGTCTAGGAGCTTTCTCTTACTTGTGCATAATTCTTTTAAGAATTTTGCATGTCGTGGAATTTTCTTAGTCCCATCGAGAAAAGGTATGTTGATTTCTGCCTTTCGAAAGGTGTCGAGGATTTCCTTCTATTCTCGCTCCTTATTGCATTGGACAAGTCTTCTAGGAAACGAAGGTGATACTGCAAATGATTTTTGTGGCGCTGAATCTACTGGAGCTTCTGTGTCAAGTTTCTCCTTATCTCGACTAGCATCGTAGGCACGAATCGTGCCAGGTACAGGTTCCAAAACCTTCTCACTCCTCAACGTCATAACACTTACATCGTGTCGATGATTAGGCTCAATTTGGGACGGCAGCTTACCTTGGGACTCCAAACGGCTAACCGTAAGCGCAAGCTTGCTCACTCACTTATCTAACTCCTGCAAATGCATTTCAGTTTTTAACTGAAACTTTTCAGTACTATTGGCTAACCTTTCCACTATGGCTTCCAAAGATGACTTTGGGGGCGATAATTGTTGATTCTGAGGTGGCCTTTGTTGGTATGGTTGATTGAACTCAGGATTCGACCCATAACTTAGATTGGGTGATCTTTCCACCCCACATTATACAAGTTCAGGTAGGGTTCATATCGCTTTTGGGGCGGTCTTGGAAAGTTCTCGACGACGTTTGCCTGTTCTGTTGAATCCTTATGTAAAATCAGATATGAGTTCGTCGGATGGTCTGGCTTAGCGTAAATTCCGCACAACAATGCTGAGCCCATTTTATCTGTAAGGAAAGTTTGAACAACGTTAGTTAGCTTGTCAATTTTATCTTCTAAGGATAAAGAACTTAACCCATGAACCCGTCTCGTGGGTTCTGTGGCCGGTCGGAATTGTTGAGAGTTAGCAGCCATGGTTGAAATATACTCTCTCGCTCTTTGAGGAGTCATATTAACAAGTGCCCCTCTACTTGCAGCATCTATCATTTTCATTTCCATCGGGAGCAACCCTCATAGAAATACTGCAAGAGTGACTGTTCAGTTAGTCCATGTTGTGGGCAACTTGCACACAACTTTTTGTATCGCTTCCAGTAATCATAGAGCGATTCAGTCTCTTTCTAACATATTCTCACAATGTCTCTCCTTAGTTCAGCCACTTGAGCTTCAGGGAAGAACCTGTCAAGAAACAAACGAGACATGTCAGACCATGTGTTGACAGATCCCGGGGGTAAATAAAATAGCCACTCTTTAGCAGAGTCGACTAATAAGAAAGGAAAAGCATGAAGTTCGATTTGGGCTTCGATTACTCCCTGAGGCTTTATGCTGTGTGCACACCATATGAATTCCTTAAGGTGGGTGTGTAGATTTTCGTTCTGTAATCCACGAAAAGTGGGAAGTAAATGGATCAAACCCGACTTTAACTCGAACGGCGTTTCTCCTGCCGGATAGGTTATACATAAGGGTTGTTATTCATCTGGTGCCATAGCGAGTTGGCGTATCATCTGTTCAGCCATCTCGTTTGGTTCGTTGAACAAGAAAATCTCCTCGTTGTATATATGGTTTCGAATCCTAGATTTGGTCGTTTACCACGTAGAATGACTTTTTTTCGTAGTTATCGAGACAATTTCTTAATTTTCGGTTCAAACTCTAGAGTTCTCGGTTCTGATCTGGTCATAAGGTAAACATACAAAAATTAGAAAAAAATATCTCCAGTCCCTGACAACGGTGCCAAAATTTGATGGGCGTCGAAACCACAAAAAAGAATTCCTACAAAAATAACTCTAAATTGTAGTAAAGAGTGGTAGCAGGGTCGAGTCCACAGGGATTGGATGTTGTAATCAACTTCCGTGTTTACTTATGAACAGAATGTTCGTTGTGTCAAAGGTCGTTACAAGAGTCATGCCCACGACTCCAAACGTACCTACAACAAAAATAAACAAGTAATCGGGGGGTTTCGAGATTGTTTAGAAAGTAAATAATCTATCAACATAAATAAACAATTAAATAATATTAGAAATAAATTTAGTTCGGGAAATAAATTTAGAATTTTGCAAACAGAAATAATAAGCCTTAGCCTTAGACTAGGTAAATTCTGTATCAAGAATCGATCCTCGCAAATTAATCTTCTCCTCCAATGATAAGTTGGTTATAGTAGTTAAGAACGTCCTAACCACCAATTCTTCCTCTCGTAACTAGTCCCGGTATTCCTGCAAACCAACCCTTACTGATTATCTAACCGAGATACACGAGTTCCCGATTCAAGATTCCTACAGCCTTGCATTCTGAAGAACCCAACTCGAATTAATGGCCTCAACCGCGTAGGTCGTTTAAACCCGATCACTTCTTCCTTGATATGTTCTCGGAGATCCGAATATAACACGGTCGACTCGTTTCTCCAACTGTCAGCAAACACGACTTCAACCCAACGTGCACTTTGACTTGAAATCGAGTTTAAGCTTAAGGGATGATTGGTTATCTTGATACTTAGGAAAAAAATGAATATTGATTGGAAGGATTTTTAGCACGGATTCGTATCTCACGATTCCCGACCGGAAAAAACATCGGCCTAAGGCTAAGATGAAATTTAGTGAAGCATGAAATTATTCATGCTTTGTAAACTTTGGAAAGTGGTTTGATGATTCTGGTGAAGAAAGGAACAGAAAGGACTTGGAAAGAAATTAGCCCCATTTTGTAAAAGCAAGAAAAATGCAAATGAAAGTAGCAGTATGCTCACGCCAATTTGAAAGACAAAAGAGAATAATTCAATTCCAAATTGAAGTAGGAATGTAGAATTAAGTGATGCCTTTCCAAAGGACATTAAGGCCCTATTTATATACATAGAATTTGCTATTTTTGGCCTTAACTAATTTAACATAAAATAAAAATAAAATAAGATTTTTTCTTCTATTTTTGGCTTTTACAAAGTCAAAAATTCTGATGAGTCCTTGGCTTTTCTCCACATTATTGATTCAGCCTCATTTTTATTGATTGTGTTTCAATTTGGTCATTTTCTTCTCGTTTTTGTCTATTAGTGTCCCAATTGTATCCCTGACAAGATTAAAACATAAAATTACTAATTTAGCAGGGATCAATTCAGAAATAAACCGAATTAAACACAAAATAACATGCAAATTCATATGTTATCAAATCCCCCCTACTTAGGTCATGCTTGTCCTCAAGCATATTGCTCCTTCAAACACTAGAAATTATTCTACAATTTATTACAAATCGGCCTCTTTTCCACATCCATAATCAACGCAAACAATATAGGAAAAAAAAAAATAAACAACTGCTTAGAATATATAGTTTAATCAACAAGTGTCATAAAATTGAAATATGTGAACTAAATAATTTCACTAAATTGAGTTTGAATCCAAAATTTGCAAGGCATTATTAATTTTTTTTTAAAACATGGCCAAACCTTTTTACACGAACTAGGATGACAACCCTAGCACCCTATCCCGGTTACTCAGTTCAAACAGTTTGTTTTTTTTTTGAAGGATTCAGTTAGCGGAATGTTTTCAAGTTATCGACTTGTCACTCGAACCTTTTTAGGTGAGATAAAATGACAACCCAAGCACCCTATCCCGGTTACTCAATTCAGTCACATTTTCGAAAATTTCACTCATAACTTGAGCCTTTATTTATTTATTTATTCATTTTATTTATTTATTTATGTACAAGCAAACATTTTTTCAAACAATCAATTTATATGAAAAATCTTGTTACATATATCAACCTTAAAACACAAATGTCGACTAATCTAGATGCTTTGAATACTTTAATTCAAAATTTTCCCAATTGTCCAAATTGACTAATTAATTCAAAATTTGCCCAATTGTCCAAATTGACTGAGTAATGAGATTAGAGGCTTAATGTCAGAATAAACTATCGAATAATTCTAGCATAAGATTGAACATATGCAAAAGAGAGACATGTAGCCAAAATCATGCATATATACTTACAATTTTCAATCCCCCCTACTTACTCTATGCTTGTCCTCAAGCATATTTTATATGCAATAAAGTTCTGTAACTCAAACAACAAGCAAAGAGAAAAGTTAAGAATGCTCCCCATGTGTTTCTAACAATGTTGTCGGCGTTGGGAAATAATTGTCAGCATTTAGCACGGCGTGCCCACGCCACCATCAGTATCTGATTTTGGGAAAATTGACAACCTCCATTATGTACCTGAAAATAGCACATTAACCTGATTAAATATTAATCTGGTTATTATTCATTTTATTTTTAATCCAAATAAAATTGAAATTCAAAAAAAAAATCAATAATTTAAAAATAAATTTGGGTTGCCTCCTAAAAAGCGCTTTTGTTTAACGTCGTTAGCTCGACGACCATAAATGTTAACACAATAAAGCTTACTGAATTAAACATAACAATTTTAATAACAAGATTAAAGGTTAGAGTTTCATGTCAACCACAATCCACAACAGGTGAGTTTATACATAAACAAGTACGAGATCATTCATTATCAAGCCACAATGCTATTAGAAGATTCATGAATAATCTTTCAACATTTCAATAGCAAAACATTTAACACAAGAAACATTATCCAATGAACGATATATGGATATGAGTACACAGTTATCCATCCGAAACACGCTAAATGCTCAAACGAGCCAATCTAATAGATAACACATCTCGACATCAAATGCCTAACCCGTAGGCTAACATCCCTTCAAAACACGCCTGGGCACTAAATGCCAAGCCTGAAGGCTTTACATTCACCCCCGGTAACACGCCAGAATCACTGTAATATATCGCGATAGTTCGCAACAAATGTTGGACTTCGATATATTAAGTGTAAAATCGCAAGACAGGAATCATCGTCTCATCTCAAATCAATTCCCGTACCACGCACACTATAACCTATTGGCATGCCAATCGTACTCTATCCTACGTTCATTCGGCTCAAGAGTTATCATCTCTAATTAGTATTATAAACGATTCACTACTTCAATTCTCATTAATATAGCATCTAATATATAGTAAATTGAATATTCGATAATCAAGTTTTTCACTCAATATGAAATTTAAAATATAGTAAATTAAACAGAACAAACTTACCAGGGCTAAACTGTAGAGTTTGCAATAGTCCCTGGACTATTCAACAACTTTCCCTTTTCCTCAGTTTTCTACTTGATCTTGATATATAATATAATTTATTTCAATTATTAACCTCAATTTCATATACCATTCAATTTAATACATATAACTTCCCATTTATAATTTTTTACACATTTGCCTCAAATTTTTACATTTTAATCAATTTGGTCCTTAAGACCAAAACAAGCTTATTTCTCATAATTAAACTTTAAACCCATTGAACCTAATTTTTAACCATGTCTATTTTTAATTTATCTAGAAAAACCATGTCCATTTTAGTTTATTTTCGATTTAATCACTAAACACAAAAATTACTAAAAATCACTTTACAAATTTAATCTCATCTAATAATCAAGCTTTCAATAAAATCACATAATATCAAAAACACTCAAAATCATCAATGATAAATTTTTAAATGTTTATTAATTTCACAAATTAATCTCTAAACTAGTTGGATATCAATACCACGATCACAAAAATATAAAATTCATGAGAATCAGAAAAGAAACGAGCTTACATGCAATACACCAAATGACCAAGCACTTAAGCTACTCCCAGTTTCTTTCTTCTTATTTTCGAAAAAACAAATGTAACGCCCCGAATTTTGGGCCTAGAAGTATTGGGTCTTGTGTATGGATCAGTAAGGAGGCTGTACATAAGTATTTAATTGTGCAAGAAAATGACACAATCAAATGTCTGCTCAAGTGGTTAAGGGTCTTGAGAGGAGTTGGAAAAGTCCTGGGTTCAAACCTGGGCTTTAGCAAAAATTTTGGTTTTAAGTGGATAAAACCCTGGATGCTTGGATGTAGGCCTTTTAAATTATTGTGTCAAAAAAATAACACAAGGAAGCATGTGGTCTAGTGGTTGTGGCGTCATTAAGGTTGCAAGGGAACCTGGGTTTAAGTCTTGGCTCTTGCAATTTATTTTGGTTTTTCTTTTAAAGGAACTTGGACTTTGGCCTTTAGACCTCTTAATTAATTGAAGTTAAAGTGTGACACAAGAAGGGCTTGTGGCCTAGTGGCAAGTGGCGTGTTGGGTATCTATGAGTTCGGAGGTTCAAATCCTGGGATAAGCATTGGAGAGTTTATTTTGCTGCTTGAGCTGGGAAGGTGGAAGAGTTGGACTGAAACACTACTGATGAGGTGTTTGAATTGGTCATAGAGAGATTGTAGGAGCAAATCGTGGAGAGGATTAAGAGTTGGTGTGTTGTAGCCGAACAAGGAGTTTGAGCATGCAAATTCGGCTAGGAGGGGGTTTCTGAGTGTTTTCTCTACTTTTGTTCGGTTTTGGGCACTTTTTGGGTGTGCCGAATTTCCTTGCTAAGGAGTTTTCCTCATTTTGATTAGTTTCGTCATTGATTTTAGGACTCCCAAATCCAGTTTTCTTCCTTTTCTCTCTGAGTGCCGAAATTGTAATACCACTCGTGCATCTTTTTGTTTGGTTCCTGCTATTCTTCTCTGGCAATTGACCATTTCGTTTCTTCCTCTTTTGCACCAATATATGCCGAAAACTCTCTTCTTCTCTCTCTTTTTACAAGTTTCGGCCAACTCCCTTCTTGCCTATTGAATCTTTCGGCCGAACCTACCACCCTAGTCTTGGGATTCTTCCTCTTCTTCTGTTTGTGATTGAAAGCTCTCCCCTCTCTATTTCGATTCTGCAACGGTTCTATTAATCAGTAAGTCTCTCGGTTCCTTTCAGTACTCTCTTTTACTGTTTAAGCCAAATGGTGCGATCCCTTATAACCGCTTCCTCTCCTGTGTATGTCCTTTCGGGTTCTAGAACTTTCAATGGGTGAAGAGGGTGCTAGTAATAAAGCGATGGCAAAGGTACTAGCTGAGGTTGAGCGTGTAGCCTCTACTCTCAAGTTTAAGAGGCGTGCGGTGTCGGCTATTCGGGACTTTTCGCCAGGATGCAGAAGGGTGGCTGCACCAAACTCTGGTTCAAGTCGGCTAATCACAGTCGACCGATCTAGTCAAGGCAAGTGGTAGTTGACTTCTCAGTTAAGTGGTTATTAAGAGTTTTTCTAACATTATTTGATAAGTGATTAACTGAATGTTATGTCTGAATATAGGTTCTGGCGATCATGAATTTTTAGTACTATACGTGACCAGGTGTGTAATAGTACCCTGTATTCGATAGTCGGCGGGAAAGCTGATAGAGTGTGTGTATTTGTATGCGATATCCGATAACCGACTGAAAAGCCGAAAGTATGCGTTCTTTACACTGCTATGACTGTAGATCGACAAAATACCGAAAAGCCAAAAATATGGCGTATAATGCCACACGGGTGTGCGATCATGCATGTGGTGAACCGAGCCCACGAACATGGGCGTTAGTCTATAGAGGCTGCCACGAGCGCTCTCGTGGTCTTGGGCTGTTCTGGGCCTCATTGGGTCGAAATGGGCTGTGTGGGCCCACACGGATAAAATGTATGTGATATAGTAAGTGTTGTTTGGATTGTGACGTTTGCATAACTATGGCTGTTTCTGGGCTAAATGGGCCACACGAATGTGTGGGCCCATTTGGGCCGAGTAATGGGCCTTAGGCCCATTTACACTGTTGTGACTGTTTAGGTTACTTAAGTCGCTCGAGCCGACGGTAGACCTTTTGTTGGGTCGCTGAGACCCCAATTTGTAAAATTATTGAAATACCTTCAGATTGTGAAATTACTGAAATACCCCCAATTTGCGAAATTACTACAATACCCACGGTTTGTGAAACTACCAAAATACCCCCGATTTGTAAAATTACTAAAGTACCCTTAGATTGTGAAATTATTGAAATACCCCCAATTTGTGAAATTACCGAAATACCCTAGTTTGCAAAATTACTAAAATACTCTCAGTTTGCAAAATTACTAAAATAACCCCGATTTAAAAATTACCAAAATACCCCTAGTTTATAAAATGACCGTAATGCCCCTGTAGGGTAAAATAACCGTAATGCCCCTGTAGGGTAAAATGACCGTAATGCCTTTGTAGGGTAAAATGACTATTTTTCCCTTGTGGGTGAATGACTGACTTAGACTATGAATTTGACTGATTTGACTGTGATCGTATGACTGTGTTTTAACTGACTTGACTGTGTTCATGTGACTGATATGCTTTTAATATATGTTTAAATGACTGTTACTGAGCATGGCCATTTTCCATACACGTGTAATGATTGAGCATGACATACACGACATATTGCATGGGGTTGGGACATTGATACGGAGGAAGTTCTGATAGGGTCGCACGGGTCGTATAAGACGACTGTGGATCTAGTATTGATCTGTTAAGGTCGCATGGGTCACATGAGACGACTGTGGACCGATGGACAGCTTAAAGCCGCGTAATCTGATTTTGGCTCTGTGCCAACCTAAATATGGCTCTGTGCCATCTTGATTATGGCTTTGTGCCAATCGTATTTACCCATGGCTATGTGCCTAACATATATATTGATGACTCTGTACCGATCATAATTACTCGTGGCTGTCTACCGATTATATTACCGTCATTGATGGCTATGTGCCAAACTTATTACAGTTACCGATAGCTTTGTGCCATCTGATTATGGCTCTGTGCCATCCTGATTATGGTTTATAACCATTCTGTTTATGGCTTTTAGCAGTTCTGTCCACGGCGCCGAGCCGTTCTGTTGACTTAGTGCCGCAACCGATGCTAAGCTTGGTGTGTTGGCTGGGTGGGTCGATTTTATCCCCACGTAAGTGTAGGGTTGGTACGGGTGGTGTGTTGGCTGGATCAGGGTGGGATGCATCCTCATACTGTTGCATATCTGTTTATGAGATCTGTCACTGTACTGGGCTTAGGCCCACTTGTTCTGTTATTGGTTTGGGCTAGGCTCAATTGATTCTGTTATGGGCTGTGACCCAAATGATATTGTAGTGGGCTTTGGCTCACGTATGCTCTGAACTGGACTGTACTGTTACTGTTAAAGGGCTTTGGCCCAGACTGTTTCGGTTTCTGTTTCTGTATACTGACTGCTACTCTAGTAAGGGGATTACACATTGAGTTTTCGTAAACTCACCTCATTTTTAACTGTACAGGTAATCCCCAGCGTTAGGAGGATCAGTGCTGCGAGGGACTCGGAGGGGACCACACGACTGCGGCTGTTATGCTTTGGACTTTAAATATGTTTTAAATTTTGTTTTGGGTTTTAATTTCTGTAATAAGGCATTTCTAGATTTAATTCTGAATTTGGGATTTTGTTACATTTTATAGCTGTTAGACATAGACGAGTTTTCAACCCGATTACTGTTTTTTAAAAAATACGTTTTAAACTTCTTTACCTTAAATTAGCTTCCGCAACTAAAAGAGATTTTTAACGAAGTTAATAACGTTTTTAAAAGTGATTAACTTTTAATAAACCACGTTTTGAAATTGAACGAACACAAACTGATATTTGAGTTTTAAATTTCAAAAAGGGTTTTCAATGAAAACATGGTTTTCGAAAAACACTTCAATGTGACACGTCAGATTCAGCCATAACATTTAGGCCGGGTTTGGGGAGTTACAACAAAGGAAAGAGATTATAGCCTTTGTTTATTTTATTTGATTATAATTTAATTAAATATTTACCACTTTGCCTTTAACTAAACCAACTCCCAGTTTCTTTCTTCCCATTTTCGGTAAAAACAGAGGAAAGAGATGATAGCCTTTGTTTATTCTATTTGATTATAATTTAATTAAATATTTACCACTTTTCCCTTAACTAAACCATGTAAAATCAACATTTGGAAACCCAAAATCGTCCATATTCAAATGTTAGGGTCGAATTTCAACATTAATCCCCCACTTTAATTATTTATACTATTATGTTAAAATAAATAAATAATAAGTAACTTTTTCACCTTTTACAATTTATTCATTTTTCTTTACTTAACTAACTAAATATCAAAATTATCTAACCAAATTTTAATACACCTATATAATCACTCCGTAAATGTTTAATAAAAATATTTAAGGGCTCGATTTATAGAAACGAGGTCCCAATACCTCATTTTCTAAAACCACTTTACTTTAGAGATAACCTACTTGAACTTAACTAATCATTCAATTAACTAAAATTATCAATTCAAAATTGAATATAATATTATATTTGACTTGTAAGCATTAAATAATAATATTTACGAACTCTCTCGTCGGATTTGTGGTCCCTAAACCACTGTTTCTGACACAAACGGGCTGTTATTATATAAACATGGAAAAATTCAAAAAAATTTCAATTACAATTATGATCATGCTTTATCAATGTTTAATTACCACACTTAACAAGTCTTGAGTTTATACAGGGTAAAATACCAAGTGAGGACTCAAATCCAAACTCAAACATAAAAATTAAACTAAATGTCTCAAGACATTGAGGGTCATGTCTTGAAACAAGCTTACCTTGTTTTAGACCCCTAGCTTCGATGTTTTCCTATCTCGAGACATTGGGGGTTCATGTCTCGAGACTTTGTGTATTGTATCTTGAGACAGGCCTCGAGACACACCTTTCCTATTTCGGACCTTACATTCGATGTTTCCTATCTCGAAACATTAGGGTCTAAGTCTTGAGACTTAGCCATTTGTGTTTAGAGCTTGTTCATCATGTCTCAAGACAATTACCCAGAAATGTTGGAAACAAATATTTTATTCTTGACGTTTCAAGAAAATAACCTCATTGTCTCGAAACCAAATGACAATTTCACCTATTATACACATTTTAACACATTCAAATGATTTTCGCTATAGGCCTTACCTAGGCTAACATAATACCAATTCATAATACATCAATTTAATGTCTAAAACATATCTAAGACATTCAATAACATAACATTCAATGTATTATACCTTAACTTGGTTAATTAATCAACTTAATACCTATGAACATGCATATTTGTAATACCCTAGGCAAATCCTACATCGGGAAAGCATGGGAGAGACCTAGACTATATAAAGGGGTAGAACCATTTAAGTGGAAATATGCCTTTTGGGGTGTATAGGGGCTCCCAAGAACAAAGCTGTGAGGGCCATGTGTGCCCAAAGTGGACAATATATTACCGGGCTAGGTATTGGCTATGACATTTAGTGGTATCAGAGTCAAGTTCAAAACTCGAATTGTGGATTTTAAACGGGTTTGAATGCATATTTTAGAAAAGTATTTTGCTATTAAAATTAAAAATTAAATTTTCAAAAATGCGAGACTCTTGAAGCGATCTAAGATAAGTACTCTCTATTCTTGAAACTTTAGATTATGAAACCTTAGACTATGAGATGATATACTTATAGATAGTGAAACTCTGATTGAAAACACTCAAGTGATAACATAAAACTTGTTTCTAAAAATTGTCAGATAAAACTCATAAAAATTTATCGATAAGCGTCATGGATAAACATGGAGTACGAACTCATGGTGCACATCGTCGTGCTGCTCAGTAAGAGTCATCTATTGTAACACCCCTATCCCGTCTCTATTGTCGGATTAGGGTTACGGAGTATTACCAAGCAAAATAGAATATTTAACTTCACCGCAAAATCGATTATATAATTAAATGCCAATATACATAACAATTAAATCTAACCATGGCAAAAATACACATATAGGCCTTTAATCGAGCCTATGAGGCCCTAAAAATAGTTTGGGAACAATCTAGAATTAAAATGAAACAATTCATAAAATTTTAGAAAAAAGGGGATCACACGACTGTGTGGCCAAGCTGTGTGACATAGCTCAGACCATGTGAACATTCAAAGTTATGACACACGACCGTGTTCCAGCTTGTGTGTCCGCCAGTGTGGGTAGTTGAAATAGGGCCACACGGTCGTGTCACAGGTTGTGTGCCAAACCGTGTGCAACATGTTCCTAAAATCAAATTGACATACACGACCGTGAGGTGTGATTGTGTGTGGCACACGACCGTGTACAGCTAAATTACTTCGTTATTAAACCAAAACAACCATTTTAACTTGGAAACCAAGCCATCCTATTTCTAACCAAAATGACCTATTCAAAATGACATTTAACACATAAAAAAATATCAAATTCATACAACTTTGTGCCAAACCAATGTGTCCTCATTGACACCACAATTGTTAATCATATACCATTATCATATCACTTAAAAGATTACCATCATGCATATGTTATTCAATTAACCATCATGTAACCATTTCCTAGTATTAAACATAAACCATAAGCAAATCTAACATGACCAATACTAGAGCATAAACCATTAAGCAACTCTACTATTTTCAGACCATCAAGGCTACAAAGAGTGTTGAGCTCATGTGCAGGACAATCATGAAATGGGAGCATAATAGGAATGTAATAGGCCAAATTTTAGTGATGTAAGAAATAGTGGTTCGAGACCACCAAATATGAAAAATGAACTCGTAAATTATATTATTTAATATTTACGAGCCAAATGTAGCTTTTAAAAGATTTTTGAAATAGTAAATTGTGCTTTACAAAGATTTATTTAGTTAAGAAATTGAGAAAAAGAGGTATTGAGATCTCAGTGTTATAAACCGAGCCATAAATATTTTTATCAATATTTACAGAGTGCCAATAAGGTAGTATTAAAATTTCGTCAGAAAATTTTAACGTTTCGATAGTCAATTAGATAAAAAGGACTAAATTGAAAAGGTGCAAAACTTGCTAAAGTGATTAAATAGCTTAACCATTAAACAAGGAAGGACTAAAAGGGAAAATTGAACACTTTAAAATGGCTGAGGCGACATAGCGTGAAAAAAATCAAAGATTTTTATGTGAAAAGGACAAAATTGGAATTTTAACAAAAGTTACATGGCCAAAGTTGATTTTAATGATTTCTAGGCCATTTCTTCTTCAACTTTCTGTCAAAAATAGCCATGGAAGAGGGTTTTGAGCTGGTATTTCATATTTTAGCTTCAATTAAGTTCAATTCTTGCTTTTTCCTTAAAATATTTATATTTTTGGACTTTTACAATTAGGTCCAACTTAGTATTCTATTAGTTTTTGATTTTGTTGAAAATTTTGGAAGTTACCATTGATAAGTTCATATGATTTTTGTTATTTTATGATGAAATTGAGATGTTAATGGATGTTTAAAGGTGTTTTATTAAAGAATTTTGGATGAAAACATGTTTTAGGGGTTAAATTGAAAAGTGTTGAATTTATGGAAAATTCTAAAATTTAATGGAATTCATGGGCTTTTATTGGTATGTATGAGAATAATTAGGCTTGGAATAAGGATTAAATTTCAAGAATTTCATTTTTTGAGCCTAGGGATGAAATTGTCATGTATTAAAAGTTTAGGGGAAAAATGGTAATCAACATTTTGCACTAAAATAGTTTTGGACAGCAGCAGTAGTCTAACTTTGAAAAATCACCAAAAATTGTGAGAATAAAACTAGATGATGAATAAAATATGAAATTAAATCTTATTGAGTCTAGTTTCTCATAGAAGAAACGGTGTAAGCAATGGAATTGTAAATCATGAGATATAATAAATTTTGTGAGACAATGTCAGAATGATTTCGGGTTCCCCTGTTCTGAATTTGGAAAATCATCAAAAATTGGAGAAAAATAATTAGGCGCTTGAATTTATATTTTTAAATTCTTAATGAGTCACTTTTCAAGAGAAACAAATAGGAATATCATCAAAATTCTGTGTTAAGAGATAATTAATTTTTAGTAAGCAAAGGTCAAAGCTTCCAAACAGCAGAACAGGGATAAATTTGAAAATTTTACTGTACTAATTGGCTAAACTATAAATTCTGAAATTTTTATGGTAGAAGGATATACGAATCTAGTTTCAAAAACATTAAGCGGATCTTAATTTGGAGTTTTTTTAGCTCAAGATAAAAATAATTTCGTGACTATGACACGGACGGACAACTTTGAATATACATATAAGTGAATAGTAAAATTATAGATAATGTTACTTATAAGTGTGATATATACATTAAGGATGTGGAATGAAAAGAAGGAAGAGGAAAATATATGAATGAGTTATGTATAAATTGATCACATGCCCAATTATAATCGATAAACATTGAATTAGAAATGATATAATGTTTATTTCAAATATTTATTATGAAACTAAGATTATCGTTATGGTATAAAAATCGAATTGTAAGTTTGTGTAACTTGAATTGTATTCTTAAATGTTTGAAATGTATGTTTATGTGATGAAAATGTGATTTGAATGCTCAATGTATGATTATTGATGAAATGTTGATAATATTCAATAAAGAGGGAAATAAATCTCGGTTGAATGGAATGGAATTCGATGGATCACTGAAAAGGCTTTGACAGTAAAAAGGATCTAGCCCGGCCGGGTGATCCTGATATAAGCCCTCCTGAAGAATATGTGTGAAAAGGATTTAGCCCGAACGGGTGATCCTGATATAAGCCCTCCCGAAGAATATGTGTGAAATGGATTTAGTCCGGATGGGTAATCCAAAGTAAATGTGAGTCTGGATTTAGCCTGGACTGGTAATCCAGACAAAGCTCTATAGAGTATTTGTCATTTCAGGGGATTTAGCCTGGACTGGTAATCCCGCTGTAAGAAATGAGGTTCGCGGGAGTGTGCTCTCTTACAGGGAATTTAGCTTGGATTGGTAATCCCGCTATAAGAAATGAGGTTAGCGGGAGTGTGCTCCCTTACAGGGGATTTAGCCTGGACTGGTAATCCTACTGTAAGAAATGAGGTTCGTGGGAGTGTGCTCTCTCAAACGGGCTTATGTATATATGTGTACGAATTGACGGATTATGATATTGTACACCATGAGTGTACTATAGGAAATCCATCGAAATTTCGAGGAATTCAACGAGATAAATATGGAAAATGGTAAATACATGAGATTATGAAATTGGTGAGGGTATTCACAAGAATTTGTCATTTGAAATTGTGATTGATAGGAAGAAATAGCAAATTGCATACTTATGTATGGTTACAAGTATTTATCTGAAATACAAGAAAATGAAGGTTATTGATATATGGAGACATGAGACTATGATATATGAATATGGAATATGTTTGATAAATATGTTCATTCATAATTATGGAATTATGTACCTCATGTTACTATTTTCATAAAGATGATATTTCAAATATTTTGATGAGTAAAGCTCAAATATAAAATAGTATGAAATCAAGACAAGTTATTATGAAAATATATTTAAAATACAAAGATATGATTGCTATACGTTATATGATTACATAATGTGAAATTGTCTATATTTATAAGAAATTTAATGAGAATTGAGCCCATACATGTTTCTTGATATTTATATGAAGTGTGCGACTAACAAGGGTGATGAGGTTATGTGTTAGGGCTCGTGATCAAGATGATTGAATATACCTTGTATGTTTATATTAAATTTAAATGAGTGAGTTTTCGGAAGCTCGTTGGTTAGGAAGCTCGATGGAGATCACTCACACTATCCATCGGCCTATTTTGGTATGTATGGTAAATGAATTATGGTTATAATGGCACGTATAGGTTAATTAGTAAATGTTGGCTTATAAATGATCTAACTATAACTAGCCATTGGTATGGCTTGTATTTAGTAAGTTTTGAGTTACATATAATTATGATTTTATCATGTTTAAAAAAAAATTTGAGATTATGCGAAAAATTCCCTATGATCCCGATTTAGTCCCGAATCGTTTCTAATGTATGTTTTGGGCTTCGAGAGCCCAATAGAGGGACATTATAATTACGTTCGGAATATGAATAGGAAAATGACTCGATTTAATGAAAAGTAGTTCTGTAAACTCCGATAATGCCTCGTACCTTATTCCGGCGATAGATACGGGTAGAGGGTGTTACAAGGAATCTCCCATCTCGATTCAACATACTGTATGTTAGCTGATAAAAATAGCCCTAATCCTTTATTTTGGCAGAATTGACATGGCAATGGATCCTTGAGGTATAAGATCCTAACACAACTCTAGTGTACTCATTTTCAAAAGTAATCTTTTTATATGACAATATCTGAAAATGAATAAGAATATTTTCTTTACTAGTAACAACATCTAATGACTTCTTTAATCTCTCCCTAACATCAATACCATCTGAAGAGAATTACTCTTAATTGGAATGACAAAAAACGCTTTTGATGATGGGGCTAGATTCAAAACAATCAATCTTATATCCTCAATTTCCTTCTCAATATGTTAAGAACGAAATGATTTGGTTAAAATTTCATCAAAAAATGTGACTCCAACACAAAAAATTGGCAATGACTCATCTTTATTAGGAACATAATTCTTCTACGCTTTATAAGTAACAACAACAAGAACCATCAAGAGGAGAAATCATGTTGTTATAAGTAGCAGCCCGCTTGAAATTTCCATAGTGAGACATGCTTGTTGAATTGAATATATATATATATATATATATATATATATGTAACACCCAAAAAATTTAAGTCTTTAATTTTTGCATGATATGACACAAATTGAAACACCCCACACCCGGCCCACGAGCCGTGATCGGATCTGGTATGTTCCTCAATGCAAACCGATTCAAATTTCTTTGTGATTTTAAAAATTTGTGTGTTTTAAAAGATTTGTTTTTGGGTTGGACTTGAGTTGAAAATAATTGAAAACTTTTAATTTAGGTGACAAAACAATTTAGAGTTTGTAAAATAATAAATTTACTTAATCTTTCAATTAATAAATATTTGTAACATAATAAAGCAAAGTAAAATATAGAAATTCAACTATGGCCTTATTACATCAATAAATCCCAAAATTTAAATAATTGACAGTACTTAAATAAAATAAAATGTCCAATTTAAATAATTTGCTTGCTGTGCATGGCCACCTTTAAGCTCCTGCCGACCCGATCCATTACTGCTCATCACCTGAAAAATATTCCCCAACGGGGTGAGTCAAACAGACTCAATGTGTAACCAACACTAAAATTTAATAGATTTAGGCATACCATACATATCATGTTCACATAATAATTCAAGATAATGATGCAATCCCGAACCCAAACCTAGATGCCATCCGCTACACATCCCCGTACCAACCTGCACACTGTGGGGACTACTAAGTCAACCCTCCATCCGCTACACTCCATCGAAGGCAGTCGCTGCAGTCGACGTGCTCATCGGCCATATAAATTCGTGGCATAGCCACCAGATTCAGATAATTGTGTCATGAGACACCACATTCAGATAATGTAACCGAAGTTACCACATTCAGATAATGTGACCGAAGCCACCACATTCAGATAATGTGACCGAAGCCACCACATTCAGATAGTGAGACCGAAGTCATCACATTCACTTCCCCTTTCTCATATAACCCGAATGCCCCATATTATTCATATCATGCATATCATACTTAAATTCACATTCATATCACTTTTCACATGTTAAATATAACATATTTCGTAATCCTAGTAGGAGTAGGAAACGTACCTGAGTACTTTGTACCGTAACACAGTACCTTAGCCATATTCACATTCTTATATTCACATACAATAATTTAAAGCCATAAAACTATTAAGGTTTAGTGTGGGGTACACACCTGATTCGCTTAAGGTTTCCAATCCAAATCCCGAAAAGCTTGATCTAATGCCTTAGATCTTAGATCTCTACATTTAATCAATCATTTAATACTTAGTAAAGAGCCATTCGGCCATAAATCCAAATCCTAGTAGGATTAGTACACTAAAACTTACCTTGCAATTTCCAAATCCCGAAAGTAGTCCTTGCCTTATATGTCTGTCGAAATCCCTATAACTTCATGTTAGATCAATTTCTAACATTTATTCATAACAAATAACCCTTATCCGAATGTTAAATATGACTTACCTTGTGGATTTTAAATCCCGAAATTCACCGAATAACTAGGGAACACGCGGCATATGGTGTACCTTCGGGAAAAGAACTTCTCCTTCCTTGTAGTCGACACTTAGTAAATCCCAAAAGATCTCTTCAAGGTTTCGGCAACAAGATATTAATGGGGTTAGTCCTAGATTTCGGCAAATCTTAAAAGAAAAAGGATGCAACCGAATGAGATCTTACCCTTACTTTAGGTATCGACAGTTCCTTTGCTTGAAGTCTCAAACTATTTGGCTATGGCCTTGATCTTAGCAAGCTTTCGGCTTTTGGAGGGATTAGAAAGAAAAGAGAAGGAAGAATAAAGATGGAGGATTCGGCTAGAACACAAGGTATGTCGGCTTGGCAAAAATAAAAGAGAAAGAAGAAAGTTGTAACAACCCAAACCCGGCCCAAACACTATGGTCGAATCTGGATCGTCACGGGGAAAAATCTTTTCGAAAACCATTTTGAAACCCATTAAGCTTTGTTGAAAACTTTTCGGATTTGATTATCTTGATAAAATCATACTTAGTGTTTATTTTTAAAACAAATATTTAAGTACATTATAAAACAAATTCCAACGGTGCCCGATGGCATTTTAAAATATTTTCGTGTTTAATTGGAAATCATGTGAATTTAATTTAATTTTAATAGTATAGTTTTAAACGAAATATCCTACATATAGGAAAAATAACAAAAATAAAGTTTAGGGAGGCCTTATTACATCCAAAATAAAATAAACCAATAATAAAAATAAAATAACTAAATATGAACTTCAATTAGTTCAAGTCCACTGCATGGCCACCTCGAGTCATCCCGGCTCCACATCCGCAATCTAAGTGTCACCTGAAAAATATAAAGGAGAAGGTGAGTCACCAAGACTCAGTATGTAACCCTTCCCCCATTTTAAAGCATTTTCATACACATCAAATAACAAATTAATTATGCAAATCATCATGTGTCCCAACCTAGCCAGCCATACGCCACTGTCTACCCCGTTGTGGTACCAAACCACTGGTGGTGCCAAACCACTGGTGACATATAGTCACGTTGTGCTACCAAAGCACTGGTGTCCGTAGACACAAATCGGGTGATGGGGCCAACCCATCGTGTGATACCAAATCACTGGCAGACGATCCCATAGCTCAAGTGGGGCCAACCCACGGTGGTGTTAACCACAGGGATAAGTCGCTATTGAGGTACCAAACCTCTGGAGGTACCAAACCTCTGGTGACATATAGTCACGTTGTGCTACCAAAGCACTGGTGCCCGTCGGCACATTATCACTGCCCCCTCCACTCAATCAACCCACATGGTCAACAGTCATATACAGATTTATCATATGTACTATCGCAACATGCTTCCCAAAAGCATTAAATATCAAAATCATGTGCACAGGTACTTACCTGATTCATCACGTATACCGTTATGGTATTCAAGCCATTGCCACATAAGTCAAGATAACATTCACATTACTTAACATAGTTAATAAGCTATATGGTGTGTATGTACACACCTGTTACCACGATAGTCTTGAATCCCGAAGATGATCAATCAGCCACACTCTAAGTCCTTGCCCCTATATTCGGCATACTAACAAGGTTAGTATTATGGCCTATTCGGCCAAACTAAAAGATTTAAAGGGATCATACTTTGTACCCGAATCCTTACCCAAATCACTTTGAGTACTAGCCTTAGCGTCCGAATTGCGAATCTGGTTTACAAACTACACTTGGTCAATTAATAACACTAATAACCATAACCTTCGGCTTTTAAACACCAATATAAGCCTTACCTATACTTACCAAATTTCGTTTGTCAGCGAATGAAAGATCTGATCTTACTGCTTTGAGATCCCGGAGTCCTTGATGCAATCGGCTTCAATAGAAAGGTTAGCCAACCATTAATACTTGCCAACTTTCGGCTTTTTCCTTTAATTTAAATCGGCAGAACATTAGAGATAAGGGAAATTGACATTCGGCTATAGCCTACTCACCTTTACTTAATCACCACAACAGTTAACTTGAAGAGGTCCAACCACCTTGGTATTCGGCCAAAAGAGATTCCAAAAAAGAGAAGAGAATTTCGGTTCTACAAGGGAGTATAGGAGAATAGGGGTCTTAGTTTATAAATAAAAGAGCTATGGAGATGTGGAGGATTCGGCCAAGGAGTTTTATGAAAGAAAGAAAATAAAGAGAAAACGAGGAGGAGGAAGAAATTCGGCTGCTGCAGAAAAAGTCTAAAAGAAAAACAAGGTGATGGCCAGGGGTTTATAAAGGATTTCGGCACCCCCCTAGTAGCCTTGCCGTCCACACCTCCTTGTTCAAGGAGTTCAAAATTTCGGCTACCTCTCCAAGTACTCTTGGCCACACATTTCAATTAATTCAAAATAATTGAATTAATCTTCAAATAATCCCTTAATAATCCACCAATTATCCTTGGATATCCTCTATTATCACAATAATTAAAATCCAATAATCTCCATTTAAATCTAATAATATCCCTAGTATACAAATAATATCCCTTTTAATAAAATCCTTAATATCCATATAATATAATCCTTTAAAAGCTCATATTATCCTTTAATAACATTAATTAATAAAGGAATTTAAAAGGGAGAAAATTTCTCCTACTTATGCCGTCCCCTTGGAGTGCAAAAAGGGAGTTTTCGTGACTCGAACACAAGCTCTCCCTTGTGCATTGTGGCGTCAACTCCAAGTACTTAAGTGGGCTTACTTTGCCACTTAGTCTAGGCTCATTTTATGCCCAAATCATCCCCATTTATTCTTATAACACCCTCCTGCTAAGGCTCCCTACCTTAAAAGTTAAAAACTGACTTTTTCCATTAAACCGAGCCAACTCAAAGCCTTAAATTAAACTCTCTTATTCCATAAATAATATTTCAGTGGTTCATACATAAGAAAATAATGAAATTTCAAATAGCCCCATTTTCGGGATGTTACAGTTCTACCCCCCTTAAAATAAATTTCGTCCCGAAATTCCTTGATCAAACAGGTGAGGGTATTGCTGCCTCATTACATCCTCAGGTTCCCACGTAGCTTCCTCCGAATCATGGTTCCGCCACAGCACCTTCACCAGGGGCACTGTCTTCCTACGTAGAACCTTCACATCTCGGTCTAAGATCTGAACTGGTTCCTCCTCAAACGATAAATCTGGATTCACCTCGATCTCTGCCACTGGCACAACGTGCGATGGGTCTGACCGATACCGTCTCAGCATTGATACGTGAAAGACATCATGGATCTGACTCAGTTCTGCCGGCAACTCAAGCTGATAAGCTACCGGTCCCACACGCTTAATCACCGTATACGGCCCAATGAACCTTGGGCTTAGCTTCCCTTTCCGTCCAAATCTTAACACCTTTTTCCAAGGTGACACTTTCAGAAAAACCTTGTCTCCCACAGCATACTCCATCTCCTTGCGTTTTAAATCTGCATAGGATTTTTGCCTATCCGATGCTTCCTTAAGACGAGACCGAATCACCTTGACTTTATCCTCCGTCTCTGTCACCAACTCTGGACCCAAAATTTGTCGTTCGCCTAATTCTGTCCAACATGTCGGAGTACGACACTTCCGTCCATACAGTGCCTCATACGGAGCCATCTGGATACTTGCCTGGTAGCTGTTGTTGTAGGCGAACTCTGCCAATGGTAGAAACTCCTCCCAACTACCACGAAAATCCAAGACGCATCCTCTTAACATATCCTCCAAGATCTGTATCACTCTCTCCGATTGTCCGTCCGATTGTGGATGGAAAGCTGTACTGAAGTCCAACCGCGTACCCAAAGCTTGGTGCAAGGCCTTCCAAAACCTTGACGTGAACCTGGGATCCCTATCCGAGATGATTGATGTTGGAACCCCATGCAATCTTACTATCTCCGAGACGTACAGCTTAGCTAGCTTCTGAAGAGAAAAATCCATCCTCACCGGTATGAAGTGAGCCGACTTAGTTAACCGGTCTACTATTACCCAAACCGCGTCTCTCTTACTGGGCGTAAGGGGTAGCCCACTAACAAAATCCATGGTGATCCGTTCCCACTTCCATTGGGGAATCTTCACTGGCTGAAGCAATCCTGACGGCAACTGGTGTTCAGCCTTAACTTGTTGACAAGTCAGACACTTACCAACAAACTCTGTTACTTCACGCTTCAACCCGGGCCACCAAAACTGCTCTCTAAGATCCCTATACATCTTGCTTCCTCCCGGATGCATAGCGTAAGGGCTGCTATGTGCATCATGGAGAATCTTCTGCCTCAATTCCACATCCTTTGGCATACACGCTCGCCCTTGAAAGCATAATACTCCGTCCCTCGACAGGTTATATCCTTCCAAACCACCATCCCGAACTTGTGCTCTCCTAGCGTTCAACCCTTCATCCACTGACTGTTTTTCCTTAATTTCCTCTATCCACGTCGGCTTAACTTGAAGTTCTGCCAAGAGGCTTCCATCATCATATAAACTCAACCGAGCAAACATTGCTCCTAAATCCATCACCACCTTCCGGCTCAACGCGTCAGCTACCACGTTGGCCTTGCCCGGATGGTACTCGATTGAACAGTCGTAGTCTTTTAAAAGTCCGATCCATCGACGCTGTCTCAAGTTCAGATCCTTCTGGGTCAAGAGATACCTCAAACTCTTGTGATCTGTGTAGACTATCGACTTCTCCCCATATAGATAATGCCGCCATATCTTTAGAGCAAAGACAACTGCCGCCAATTCCAAGTCGTGCGTTGGGTAATTCAGTTCATGTGGCCTTAACTGCCGTGATGCATAGGCTACTACCTTCCCCTCCTGCATCAGCACACATCCCAAACCGGTATGGGACGCATCACAATACACGGTATACAACCTCCCCGCCTCGGGTTGCACCAACACCGGAGCTTCTGTCAAAATTTTCCTTAGCTTATCAAAGCTTTCTTGCTGCTTCTCCGTCCATACAAATGGAACACCTTTCCTTAGCAGCTTCGTCAACGGTGCTGCGATTAAGGAAAATCCTTCCACAAACCTTCGATAATACCCCGCTAGACCCAGAAAACTTCGGATTTCCGCCACTGACCTAGGCGGTTTCCAATCCAATACTGCTTCAATCTTGCGAGGGTCTACTCTAATTCCTTCCGCCGATACCACATGTCCTAAGAAAGCCACCTCCTTCAGCCAAAATTCGCACTTACTGAATTTGGCATATAATTGCTTCTCCCTCAATACTTGTAGAACTATCCGTAAATGCTTGTCATGTTCTTCCTCCGTTTTAGAGTACACCAAGATGTCGTCAATGAATACCACGACGAATTGGTCTAGGTACTGCTGAAATACTCTGTTCATCAAGTCCATAAATGCCGCCGGCGCGTTGGTCAACCCGAATGGCATTACCAGAAACTCGTAATGTCCATACCGAGTTCTGAACGCCGTCTTGTGAACATCAACTTCCTTCACCTTCAATTGATGATAACCCGACCTAAGGTCAATCTTTGAAAATACCGACGCTCCTTTCAATTGGTCAAATAAGTCGTCGATCCGAGGCAACGGGTACTTGTTCTTGATTGTTAACTTGTTCAACTGACGGTAGTCGATGCACATCCGCATAGATCCGTCCTTCTTCTTGACGAATAACACGGGTGCTCCCCATGGAGATATGCTAGGTCGGATAAATCCTCTATCCAAGAGCTCCTGAATTTGAGCCTTTAGCTCCACCAGTTCCTTAGGTGCCATTCGATATGGTGCTATAGACACGGGTGCCGTTCCGGGTAGCAAGTCAATACCGAATTCAACTTCCCGATCTGGAGGCAGACCTGGAAGTTCTTCCGGAAATACGTCAGCAAATTCCCCAACCGTTCGAACCTCAACTACTGACTCCTTAGCTTCCAAAGCACAGATCCTAACCAAATATGCCTCGCAACCTTTCTTGACCATCCTTTCGGCCTTCAAGGCCGACACCACATTGGATAGGTAATTCCTTCTATCACCTATCATAACCACTTCATCACCCTCAGCCGTCTTAAGCACCATGCGCTTAGCCGCGCAATCCAAATTCGCCTGATACTTAACCAACCAGTCCATTCCAAGGATCAAATCGAACTCTCCGAAAGGTAGTTCCATCAGATCGGCTACAAATACGACCCCTTGGAGTTCTAGGGGTACACCTCTATAAAGTTTGTCTACTACTACAGAGTGTCCTAGGGGGCTTAGCACAGTCATCTTCCTAAGAGTAGTCTCAGAGTCTAGGTCCATAGTTCCTACCACACTACTAGCAATGTACGAGTGCGTCGAACCCACATCAATTAATGCAACATAGGGTAAACCAAATATTAGAAACGTACCGGTTATGACGTCCGGTGCGTCTCCCTCCTCGCGCCGCCTCGCTGCATAGACTAAGCCAGGCTGCCTAGCCTCTGTGTTACCCGAACCTCTGCCCTGAGTTCCACGACCTCGGTTGAAACCATTGTTTCCTCTGCCATTACCCCGACCCCTCTGTGGTGGTCCAACATTTCTACCCTGAGCGCGATTCTGACCTTCTGGCTGATCCTTAGCTGCCTTTTGAGGACAGTCCCTTACCCGATGCTCCAAAGACCCACACTCAAAACAACCTTTGTTACCGGTCCAACAACTCCCCCAATGGGTTTTTCCACAGCGGTTGCACTGAGTTGGCCTTTGATTAGTAGTCATGGGCCTTGCTGCCTGATTTGGCCCACTTGGCCTAGCCTTTTTCTGGACATTATCACCTGACCCAGCTGGCCCAAATCCTCTCTTCTGATTATTCCTACTATAGTTTTGCCTCACAGTCTCTTTAATCCCTTCGGCCACCTTGGCCTTCTCCACTAGGGACGAGAACTCACGAACCTGCTGCGGGGCAATTAGCAATCTCAGATCATCTCTGAGCCCGTCCTCAAAGCGGACACAGCGCTCATGTTCAGTGGCTACGATTCCTCTGGCATACCTACTCAGCCTTAAAAACTCTGCTTCATACTCGGCCACTGACTTAGTTCCTTGCACTAGACCTAGGAAGGCTTTCCTTTGAGCATCCGTGTAGCTAGTGCCCACATACTTCTTCTGAAAGGCCGTTTTAAAGTAGTCCCACGTGAGATCATCAGCCGCGGCTCCATCCCGGACTGTCAGCCACCACTGGTACGCCTCATCCTTTAGAAGCGACACTGCCCCTTTCAGCTTCTCCTCGTCAGTCAGGTCGAGATCATCCATGACCCTTTCCGTAGATTCCAGCCAATATTCTGCAGCACTGGGCGCCACTCCTGAGACACCACGGAATACCTCGGCCCCGTTAGACCGAATTCGCTCGGGAACAGACTTCCGAGCTCCCAAATTCCCACCAGCCCCGGCCACCATCTCCAACACTCGCAAAACAGCCTGTGACACAGCCTCACCACCGGTCTGGTCCTGCTCCTCAGCCCTGAAAGTAGGAGGTGGTGGTGGCGGTGGTACCTCGTTTTCCGAACCTTGACCTGATCTGACGGGTTCAGACACCGTCATCCTACCCCTACCACGTCCACGACGTCCACGTCCTCTAGAACTCATTCTATCTACTGCGCTTTAATCTGATTAAGAAAATTTTATGTGTTAGCATTTGTTTCACTTTCTTATTCGCGAAGACATTTTATGAACAGAATTTAATTAGGGATTCTTTCGAGCAAACAAGGTTTCAGTCTTCTATCCTAGTTCACACAAAGAGTTCATGCATCCATTCCTTAATGCTTTCCATACCTATTCACTCTTCGGACATTTCTGCCCATTTCCAACCCAGGGGTATTTTTGTCATTTTCCCTACAGGGGTATTTTCGTAAATAAAGAAATTTTAAAACTTTAGTAAAGTAGGTCATTTTGAAATTCCCAAAACTGGAGGATATTTATAAAAATTTGTGAAATCGTAACCGTTTTGAAACCAGGGGTATTCTGGTAATTTTGTCAATCAGGGGCAATTTTGTCATTTTGATAAATCAAGGATATTTTCGTCAGTTGTAAAACTTTGAGGGTCCCTTTTTGAAAGTTTTCCTTTCCAAATAGTGATGTTTGTAAAAATTTCTAAAACCAGGGTCATTTCGGTAATTTTGCAACTTGAGGGCGTTTTCGTAATTTTCTAAACCAAAATATTTCAGTGTTGATTTTCAAAACTAAGTTGTTGGATACTTGTAAAGTAGTTGAAATTTTTGAGCAAAACCATTAAACTGATATTTTATGAGTCAGGGGCATTTTGGTAATTTTACCCCTAAGGGCATTTTTGTAATTTTCCAAAAATTTGAGTTTTTCGAGAAAAACGTTGTAAATAGGATGTTTTCTGATTTAAAAAGAGTTGTTGCAAGAGTTTTGAAAACATTGGAGTTGTTGTTGTTTCATTTCTTTTTGAAACCATGGCTAATTCCCTTTTCGGGTTTTAATCACAGGGTTTAGCCTATGACCGAGCCCTTATGGTCAGGGTGAACCAAAGCTACGCACCAGGCAGGATTCGAGTGAAGAGGAGGTGGGTCACACGGACCGCTTAAATACCAAGCTCTCACCGAACCTTTCTAGACATGCGCACAGAGGTTGCCACACCACTGAGCCCTCTGAGTTAGGGTGAACCGAAGCTACGCACCAGGTAGGATACCTGCGAAGAGGAGGTGAGTCACACGGACTGCTTAAATACCAGACTCTTCCGGATCCAATCCTCGACATGCGTACAGGGGTTACCACACCCTAGCTCACTGGCTAAGTCATAGATTGGTTTAGTTCTTTAATGTCTTATGTTCGGTTCATGTGTTTGAGTAATCTAATCCTAGGGTTCAAGTCCTATAAGTCTATCTACGTTCCATACTTCCTACCCTTCTACAGAATTTAATTCACCAAGAGGTTCAGAAGTACTTACCTGGGCGGATCGGTGCCGGAGACTCGGGCCATGCTGTCCAAAATCCAAAAATTATTTCATAAGGCCTTTTAAAACATTTTTGGGCCTTGGGCCCCCACAGCCGAGCTTTGACCTGGGCTCTGATACCAATTTTGTAACAACCCAAACCCGGCCCAAACACTATGGTCGAATCTGGATCGTCACGGGGAAAAATCTTTTCGAAAACCATTTTGAAACCCATTAAGCTTTGTTGAAAACTTTTCGGATTTGATTATCTTGATAAAATCATACTTAGTGTTTATTTTTAAAACAAATATTTAAGTACATTATAAAACAAATTCCAACGGTGCCCGATGGCATTTTAAAATATTTTCGTGTTTAATTGGAAATCATGTGAATTTAATTTAATTTTAATAGTATAGTTTTAAACGAAATATCCTACATATAGGAAAAATAACAAAAATAAAGTTTAGGGAGGCCTTATTACATCCAAAATAAAATAAACCAATAATAAAAATAAAATAACTAAATATGAACTTCAATTAGTTCAAGTCCACTGCATGGCCACCTCGAGTCATCCCGGCTCCACATCCGCAATCTAAGTGTCACCTGAAAAATATAAAGGAGAAGGTGAGTCACCAAGACTCAGTATGTAACCCTTCCCCCATTTTAAAGCATTTTCATACACATCAAATAACAAATTAATTATGCAAATCATCATGTGTCCCAACCTAGCCAGCCATACGCCACTGTCTACCCCGTTGTGGTACCAAACCACTGGTGGTGCCAAACCACTGGTGACATATAGTCACGTTGTGCTACCAAAGCACTGGTGTCCGTAGACACAAATCGGGTGATGGGGCCAACCCATCGTGTGATACCAAATCACTGGCAGACGATCCCATAGCTCAAGTGGGGCCAACCCACGGTGGTGTTAACCACAGGGATAAGTCGCTATTGAGGTACCAAACCTCTGGAGGTACCAAACCTCTGGTGACATATAGTCACGTTGTGCTACCAAAGCACTGGTGCCCGTCGGCACATTATCACTGCCCCCTCCACTCAATCAACCCACATGGTCAACAGTCATATACAGATTTATCATATGTACTATCGCAACATGCTTCCCAAAAGCATTAAATATCAAAATCATGTGCACAGGTACTTACCTGATTCATCACGTATACCGTTATGGTATTCAAGCCATTGCCACATAAGTCAAGATAACATTCACATTACTTAACATAGTTAATAAGCTATATGGTGTGTATGTACACACCTGTTACCACGATAGTCTTGAATCCCGAAGATGATCAATCAGCCACACTCTAAGTCCTTGCCCCTATATTCGGCATACTAACAAGGTTAGTATTATGGCCTATTCGGCCAAACTAAAAGATTTAAAGGGATCATACTTTGTACCCGAATCCTTACCCAAATCACTTTGAGTACTAGCCTTAGCGTCCGAATTGCGAATCTGGTTTACAAACTACACTTGGTCAATTAATAACACTAATAACCATAACCTTCGGCTTTTAAACACCAATATAAGCCTTACCTATACTTACCAAATTTCGTTTGTCAGCGAATGAAAGATCTGATCTTACTGCTTTGAGATCCCGGAGTCCTTGATGCAATCGGCTTCAATAGAAAGGTTAGCCAACCATTAATACTTGCCAACTTTCGGCTTTTTCCTTTAATTTAAATCGGCAGAACATTAGAGATAAGGGAAATTGACATTCGGCTATAGCCTACTCACCTTTACTTAATCACCACAACAGTTAACTTGAAGAGGTCCAACCACCTTGGTATTCGGCCAAAAGAGATTCCAAAAAAGAGAAGAGAATTTCGGTTCTACAAGGGAGTATAGGAGAATAGGGGTCTTAGTTTATAAATAAAAGAGCTATGGAGATGTGGAGGATTCGGCCAAGGAGTTTTATGAAAGAAAGAAAATAAAGAGAAAACGAGGAGGAGGAAGAAATTCGGCTGCTGCAGAAAAAGTCTAAAAGAAAAACAAGGTGATGGCCAGGGGTTTATAAAGGATTTCGGCACCCCCCTAGTAGCCTTGCCGTCCACACCTCCTTGTTCAAGGAGTTCAAAATTTCGGCTACCTCTCCAAGTACTCTTGGCCACACATTTCAATTAATTCAAAATTGAATTAATCTTCAAATAATCCCTTAATAATCCACCAATTATCCTTGGATATCCTCTATTATCACAATAATTAAAATCCAATAATCTCCATTTAAATCTAATAATATCCCTAGTATACAAATAATATCCCTTTTAATAAAATCCTTAATATCCATATAATATAATCCTTTAAAAGCTCATATTATCCTTTAATAACATTAATTAATAAAGGAATTTAAAAGGGAGAAAATTTCTCCTACTTATGCCGTCCCCTTGGAGTGCAAAAAGGGAGTTTTCGTGACTCGAACACAAGCTCTCCCTTGTGCATTGTGGCGTCAACTCCAAGTACTTAAGTGGGCTTACTTTGCCACTTAGTCTAGGCTCATTTTATGCCCAAATCATCCCCATTTATTCTTATAACACCCTCCTGCTAAGGCTCCCTACCTTAAAAGTTAAAAACTGACTTTTTCCATTAAACCGAGCCAACTCAAAGCCTTAAATTAAACTCTCTTATTCCATAAATAATATTTCAGTGGTTCATACATAAGAAAATAATGAAATTTCAAATAGCCCCATTTTCGGGATGTTACAAAAGTTTGCTAGGGAATTTTCGGCAGAGGTTTTCTTGAAGAGAAAAGAATGAATGAAGAATAGCCTTACTCTTCCTTTTATAGCCAAAATTACTAGGCTAGAGTCCCTTACTTGGCCACCACTCTTCTATTTTGATAGCTTTATCCCTTGAATTATCACTTTTAAAAGAATTAATCCAACAATTATCTCTTGAAAATAATGATAAATAAATCTATTATTTATCTCCTATTTAGCCGAAATTTAAAGAGAATAAAACTCCTCTTTTAAGAGCCTTAATGCCGTCCACCTCTCTGCTTCTGGAAGCAAAAATAAAACTCCTTTTATTTGCTTTCCAAGTGACTCGAACCCTGGCCCAAATACCTGCTTGTGGCGTCACCCACCTGGGCCTTAAGTGACATCTTCAGGCCACTTTTCCAAGCCTGATTGTGTGTCAAATTCCTCCTACTAATTTTCTTAAGGCCACCTTGCCTTAATTTCCTCTTTTTAAACCTTAAAACGTGACATTTCTTTACATTTCCAAGTTTCCAAAAATTTTCATTTGCCTCCTTTAAACTTAACATTTCCTTACATTTCCAAGTTTCTCGAAATGTTTACTTTCCTCTTTTGAATCATTTCTAGATCATTTCCTTACATTTCCAGGACATTTCCCTACATTTCCAAGACAAGACATTTCCTCACATTTCCTCACATTTCCTTACATTTCCTTACATTTCCATACATTTCCATACATTTCCTTGCATTTCCATACATTTCCTTGCATTTCCAGGACAAGACATTTCCTTACATCTTAGGGTTCCTAAAACTCCTCAGAACACATCCAACACACCCACTGAGCCCACTATCGCACGAACGCATAACCCCTAATCTAGGATGTTACACAAATAACTTATTTGCTTTAATGGCTAAGTGATTTGGGTGTGTATGAGAGTGTTTGAGAAGCCTGGGTTCAAGTCTTGGCTTTTGCAGAATTTTTAGTTTTTCTCTTAAATGAATCTGGACACTGACATATAGGCCTTATAAATAATAGTGCTTGTTTTATGACAAAAAGAGCTTGTGGTCTACTGGCAAGGTGCATGTGGTGTAACTATGAGGTCTGAGGTTCAAGTCCTGGGTTGCACAATGGAGTATTTATTTTGCTGCTTGAGCTGTGTAGGTAGTGGAGTTGGACTGAAACACAGCTAAGGGGAGTTTAAATAGAAGTTGAATGGAGTTCTTGGGGGAGTTGAGGAGGAATCGGTGGAGTAATTTAATGAGGGATAAGGGGAGAGATACTAGGAGAAAATTAAGGAGTTTGATTGAGAGGAAGTGTTTGTGCCGAATTTGGTCACTAGGCACTCAGATAACCGGTTTTGGGGGTTTTTGGGTTGTTTTCTCTCTGTCTGCTTCAGTTTCGGTTAGTATTCTTGTAGAAACCATTTTTTTAATCGAGTTTGAAAAAACGGGGATCGACTTTAAAAAATAAGGAGTCGCCACCGATCCTTTTTGTCCAGGTGCGATCGGATCACCTATAAAATATTTTGGTCTGCGTAATTAGAGAAAACGAGTTCGGGAGTCGGTTACGTGCGAGGAAGGATTAGCACCCTCGCAACGCCCAAAATTGGTACCAAATCGATTAATTAGTGTCGTTGCGTCGAAAATTTGAAAATATTTAAGGTATTAAAATTTTAAAGAAGGTTAACTAACCCTGAATTGAATTTCAAGATTTACTCGTTTCAGAGGAACAAAAATGTCATACCCAGCACGTTAGGATATAACACGTTTATACTTTGACACCGAGATCATCTTTAATCTTCAAAACATATAATTAAAAGGGTATTTGGTTATTTAGTTGAACGAAAGATCGACACCCAGCACGTTAGGATGTAATTTTTCGTACTTCTAAACACACAAATATTGCCTTGTTTTTCATTAAATCGGAATTGAATCTCAAGATTAACTCGTTTCAAAGGGATAAAAGTATCATACCGAGCACGTTAGGATATAACACATTTATACTCTGACACTGAGATCATCTTTGATTTTCAAAACATGTAAAAAGGGTGTTTGGTTATTTAGTTGAACGAAAAGTCGACACCCAGCACGTTAGGATATAATTTTCCGTACTTCTAAATACACAAATATTGCCTTGTTTTGAAAATACTCGGATATGTAATTTTAAAATTGGCTCAAAATGCATTTCATTAGCCTATTTGGAATAACAATGGAACTACTAATATCAATCAAGATGTTAAAGTTTAAGTCATAATGTGGTAATGTAAATAAACAAAATTACAAACATTAAATAATATATATGGATAGAATATTATACTAATGAATGATCGTAATATGAAATTTGACGGGAATGGACTTGGATACAATAGCACGCAAATTAATACCACTAACATATAACAAACGGATGAACAACTAATATATAAAATAGTATGAGTCAATTCAAATAATGCATATGTAATAAAGACTTGATATAAAATAATGGGTATATATATATATATTTATATTTATATATATAAATAATGATAATATATTAAGTAATAATATATAAAAGAAGTTTAGAATAATATTATGTATAGGTAATACACAAGATAATTTATATTAATCCAAAATATATAATATGCATGAAAATAAAATAAAATAATTTATATATGAAAATATATGAAAGTATTTGAAATAAGCAAGAGTATAAAAATAGGGTCTTTATAGGAAGTAAACTGTATAAATAGATTTAAAATAAGAATATACATATTTATAAATAAGTTTGAAAGAAAATATTTATACACAAAATAATATGGAATCAATAATACATGCATAGAAAAAATAGTTTTTAATAAAAATTAGATACGTACATATAAAAATAATGTGTAGGCATATTTAAATTAAAACATTATACAAATCTTTAAAATAAAGTAATATAAAAAGGAATTTTTAAAATAAATAGCTATATAATTAAACAGATGAAAAATGTACAAGTGAAAGTATAAGGAAAATAATTCAACATGATATACTAAGACCAATTCAAAAATATAGATAATAAATAAGTTCAAAAGAATACAATAAATGCAAGATAAAATAATCAAAATAAAATGATTCAATTAAAATAAATACAAACTGAAAGGGATCATTAAATAAATATAAAAACATTGGGACAAAAATTAAAGACTAAAATACAACGCGCATAAACCTAAAAGGATTAAAATCGCAATTTTTCGAAGTTATTAAACGCTGCTTTCAAAGAAGGATTAAAATTAAACTGAACAAAACTATTGAGCGAAATTGAAATAAACGAAAACTTAATAAAATAAAATGCGGAAGGGCCAAAATGGAAAATATCCCAAAACTTTAAAAAACACACGGATCCCAAACGGAGCGGGTCGGATGGATTTGGGTCATGGCCTATACGGCGTCGTTTTGAGGCCACTGGAAAAGGCTCCAAACGGCGTCGTTTCTGCCTTCCTATAAATGTCGTATTTACCTCTTTTAAATCAGCCAAACAGCCTCTTTCTTTAAAATCAAACCCTAGCCGCCTTAGAATCGAAACCTTTCACCCCACATTCGGCTGAACAAAACTTTACACCCGATCACCGTTTCACGACGGAAATTAGCAGGTAAGGGTCAAACGAAGATCTATTATGCCTTATCTGAAGGCCTATTAAAAAATTCGGCGTTCGTATACTTCAGAATCCCCATTGGACCTTCGATTATCACGAAGAAACAGGGATTCGAAGCGCCATTGTAAAGGTAAGCCCTTTCCTTTCCTTTTATTTATTTTCGCATGCAGAAAAGAAAAATTGAAAGCTAATAGAACCAGATTTAAGAAATTAGAAGAGATTGAAAATGAAGAAAACCTTTGAATTTCTCTCTTTTTTTTTTGTATTTCTCTGAATCTTTGTATCTATTCGTAAAAATGTGTGTCCCCTTTACAATATTTCTTCCGGTTTTTATAGCCGAATATCAAAAATAAAAATTGAAAAATAAAAATACAGCATTTTTCTTTTTGTTTTTCTTGCTGTTGTTGCTGTGTTTTGTTGTGTTGTGCAGGTACGAAGGTACAGAGGCCAGCCTGGTACACGGATGTGGCGAGGGAGGCACGTGGTGGCACGAGTGGAGACACCGCGCGGCGCTGCTAGGTTTCCGTGGCTAGGGTTTCCGAAATCCCATCCTGTTTGGGCCATTTGGGCTAGTTCTGATACTGGGTTATTGGGCCTCGGTATTTTGGGTAGTATTTGGGTAGTAAAATTGGGTTTAATGTATTAGGCTATGGACTGATTGGGTTGTAATGAACTTTTAATGGACTGTTTAATTTTTGTTATTTCTGTTTTGTTTTCATCTGGTTTTTTTGGTTGATGAATGGGCCCGGGCAGATTTGGGCTTCTACAATTCTTTTCACCATTTTACTTTTGGTGCCTAATTTTGGCTAAGACTTCGAGTACCTCTCGGGTTGTTCGTTTTCTTTTTTTTTGCTCTTCCCTTTAATTCCTTTTTTTTGTTTGGCCGAATAGCTCTTTGGTTCTCTCCTCTGCCGAATCCTCTTTTCTCTTTCCCTCTTCTCTTTGCTAGTTCTTTTCTCTCCTCTACTTTCCCAAACCTTGACCGAATAGTGTTGAGTAGTTTCGTGTTGCATTTTCTTCTGATTTGCTCTTCTTCCTCTACCCCTTTTTGGTCAACTGTGTGTCGAATATTGCTTTTCTCTCTCTCTTCATCTCTTCAATTGTGTTTTCGGCTTGACAACTATTCTCTAACGGTTCGAATTTCTTGAGGAGCGAAAGAGTTTCATGTGAGATTAAAGTCGTCGAAACCTTTCTCTCATCACTCGGTCAAAGGTAAGTATGTAGGCTAGCATTCTAAAGTGTAGGCCGAATGCTTTCTGCGATTCTGTAAGTTATCATGTATGGATTTAAACCACATGAATAAACAATCCTGTTTAATAAAAATCCATTTGTAATGCAGATATTCGTCAAAGAGATTGTAGTCAACCTTCGTCAGTGGTATAAGTGGGCTAAGCCACATTTGTCAATCGAGGCAAGTGTTAATTTTAGTTTTAGTTAAGGGTGTAAAAGAAGGGGATTAACCCTAGTGTTCAGCGACTAATGGAAAGCTTTGTATGAATGTAGGTTTTGGTGCTCGTGGATCTTGGAGCGGTTGCCTAAATAGGTGTGTAATCACTCCGCCTTAACTGCAAATCGGCAAAAGCTGAAAAGCCGAAAAACATGGCGTTTGGGGCCACATGGGCGTGCGATTGCTTGTGTGGTAATTTGAGCCCACGAAACATGGTGTTTGACTGTAGATGCTGCCATGAGCGATCTCATGGTCTTAGGCCGTCATGGGCTACGTTGGGCCGAAAAGGGGCTGTGTGGGCCCCACACGGATGAAATCCATGATTTGTGGCAAAAACTGGATTGGGCTATGTAGGTCTCATAGCCGTGGAAAAATCTGAGCTGAACGGGCCGCACGAGCGTGTGGGCCAACTTGGGCCGAGTAATGGGCCTTGGGCCCATTTACACTGTTATGACCATTTAGGTTACCGGAGTCGTTTGAGGCGACTGCGGACCTCCCGAGAGGTCGATATCTACACCGAGACCCCAAATTAGGTAAAATGACCAAAATACCCCTAAAGGTGAAATGACTATTTTACCCCTAATAGATGGAAATGACCGTTATACCCCTAAAGGTAGGTTGACTGATGTGTTCATGATTTGTAGATGATTGTTACTAAGTATGACATTCTGCATATACGTATGATTTATGACATGACATACTGCATGGGGTTGGGATACTGTTATGGAGGAAGTATACTGTACTGGTGGCTTTGCCACATATACTGTTACTGGCAGCTTTGCTGCAATACTGTTACTGGCAGCTTTACTGCGATATTGTTACTGGCAGCTCTACTGCAATACTGTTACTGGCAGCTTTGCTGCGATATTGGTGTGTTGGTTGGGTGGGTCGATTTTATCCCTACATGGTGTGTTGGTGGTATGAAGTGGTATGTTGGCTGGATTTGGATGGGTTGCATTATTGCACTGTATTGGTATGGTATTGGGCTAAGGCCCACACTGTTATTGTATTGGGCTAAGAACCACACTGTACTGTTACTGAATAGGGCTCAGGCCGAGACTGTTACTGCATGTTGTATACTAACTGACTGATAGGGGATTACACACTGAGTTCTCGTAAACTCACCTTTTCATTTTAACTGTACAGGTAATCCTCAGCCATAGGCCATTTGGTGCTGTGTGAGACTCGGAGGTGGCTACACAACTGCAGCTGTTCTACACTTGCTTTTATTTAAATTTAAAGTTTGTTGTGGGTTTTGTTTATGTAATAAGGCCATTTATGCTTGTTTAAATTCTTAATTGGGGCTTTTGTTTACTTATTTTAAACTGCTAGTTTAGGAGAAGACGAATTTTCAAAATAATTACTGTATTCAAAGACACGAAATTTAAACATTAGATTTTTCAAAAGCTTCCGCGATTTTAAATCAACCTACTATAACAACAGCAGATAATAAGGCAAACGCTTTGACTAGATGATTTGTTAAATAATAATAATGAGGTTTTTAAACTTAGAAACGAATTTTTACCAACAAGTCCAATTTTCGAAAGACACTTCAATGTGACACGCCAGATTCGACCATAATGTCTAGGCTGGGTTTGGGGTGTTACAATATATATATATATATATATATATATGGAATTGGCACATTAAGAAATTATATCAACCAACAATAGCAAACCACTCTATTTTATTCATTAATTCTAGCAACCAAACTATGCTATATAATTTTGAACAAATCAATTGAAAGAGAAGATTAAAAATTGAAAAAAACCCTAAACATTTCGAAATTTCCTAGGGGTCGAAAGCCCTTTACTCGAATACATCGTCATCATCAATTAGGGGCTTGAATACCCATTGTTCATGGATTCAATTTCTATGAGAAAAAACAATGCAAGAGTAAAAACCAAACCTTAACATTTTAATTCAATGGAAAATTTGGGATAAAAAATTATGAAGATGATGAGTAGATGGTCGTCATCAATTAGGGGCTCAAATACCCTTCATTGGTGGATTCAATTTTTGTGAAAAATAACCTAAGAGTCAAAATTAAATCCAAATATTTTAATTCTATAGAAAATTTTGGTATAAAAATTAGGAAGATGATATTTTATAAAATTATAAGATCGGAAAGAAAGGTTTCAATGAATTCATGTTACTTTCAATACTCTACATTCACTAATAAAAAACTAGAAAAAAAAATCTAAGAGACTTGCCTGCTTCTTTACTCTAAGCATATTATCAAATTCTTTAACCCTTCAAAATGAGATCAAAACTGGAATATAACAGCTGGAGTGAACCTTGTAACAATGCCGATATCAACCACAACTAAAAAATTATCTAAAATAATATGATTTTCACATCATATATTCTGAATTCTTAATATTTATTGAAAATATGAGATCACCTATTGAAGATAATTTTTGGAATGTAAAGGTAAAAACTTATTAGGGAAATCTCATATTACACCTTAAAAATATGGGTAAACTATTCAAGTAGTCACTCTAAAGTTTTTTTGTCAAATATAGCACTGCCATTAGTAAGCATTCTTGTTTTGATCATCCCGTTAAAACCTAAACAGAAAGTCGACTAGGATGCCACGTATTGCTGATTGTTCTGTCAACTGTGTATATATTTTTACAGATCATTAAAGTAGTTTACAAAAAATAACTAAATTTTTTTACTATTTATAAAAGGATCAATAGTGGTCCTTAAACCCAAAATCATTAAACCTTAAACTCCATTACCATTCCTAAATCCAAAATCAAACTTTAAACCCTAAAATCATTAAGGTTCAATGATTTTGGATTTAGAGACCATTATTGGTCATTTTATAAACAATAAATTTTTTTAGTTAATATTAATTTTTTTTTGTAAATCACTTTAATGACATGTAATAATATATAATAATTTGTAGAATAATAGTGCGAAAAGGAAAGCATGGCTCCAAGTTGTTTAAGAATAGTGGTGTTGTTGAGTTTCTTGATCCTTTGACTTAGGATCAGTCCGTTTTATTTCTTGATAGGGACAGGGAAGGGATGTAACTTAGCGGTAGAGTGTCACCTTAACGTGGTGGAAGTCATCAGTTTGAGCCTGATTATCCTTAAACCTAATGTGAGTTTTTCTATTTTGCCTTGTCCCCTGCCATGATCGAATAAGAATGGATAAGAGGCTCGTGGGATTGAGTGAGGGGGTAGGAATGGCTATATTTCTAGGAGCGAACTCTAGGCGAATATGAAGCGCATGGATACAAGACAATTTCGAATTGGCTTTGTCTATGAACAAGGAAGCTATAAGTAATGCAACTATGAATCTCATGGAGAGTTTGATCCTGGCTCAGGATGAACGCTGGTGACATGCTTAACACATGCAAGTCAGACGAGTGAGTAATGCGTAAGAACCTACCTTTGGGAGGGGAACAATAGCTGGAAACAGTTGCTAATACCCCGTAGGTTGAGGAGCAAAAGGAGGGATCTGTTTGAGGAAGGGCTCACATCTGATAGCTAATTGGTGAGGCAATAGCTTACCAAGGCGATGTTCAGTAGCTGGTCCGAGAGGATGATCAACCACACTGGGACTGAGACACAACCTAGACTCTTATAGGAGGCAACAGTGGGGAATTTTTTGTAATGGGCGAAAGCCTGACGAAGCGATGCCGCTTGGAGGTAGAAGGCCCACGAGTCGTGAACTTGTTTTCCTGAAAAAGAAACAATGATGGTATCTAAAGAATAAGCATTGGGCGTAAAACATATGTAGGTGACTTTTTAATATGTGGCATCCTAATCAATTTTCTATATAGGTTTTAACGTCATAATGATAAAAACAAAAATGTGCTATATTTCATAACAAAAAAATTAAAGTGATAAAAATAATAATAAAGTAATTTTAGAGTAATTATACGAAGAATTTACCCCAAACACATTATATTCCTCGAACCGAGCACAGCTTCGTCGGGTAAATTCTACTTGCATAAAAACGAAGTGTTTACCACGTCTCCAATTGCGACTTTCAAAAAATGAGGAAGTCTCCAATTGGCAATTGCAGTCTTAAAATTACTAATAAGCCCTTACTATTTTCCATCGTCTCAGTGCCGTTTTCGTCAAACCGAAATTAACAAATGAAAAAAAAAAAAAAAAGAAAGCTTACCCTCGTCACTGTGTCCAAAAGCTTCCGATTCACCGCTCCCCATCTCACCCTCTCATTCTTAAATCACGGCGCCATCACCATTACCGTTAAAAGAAATGCAGTCAACGAGGTCGCGCCGTAAAGTAGCGCCAGCAGCTGCTGATGGCGGCGACTCCGGCGACAAATTGGAACAACTCCTACTTTCCTCCGCCATCTGTAACGGCGAGGACCTCGGTCCTTTTGTCCGCAAAGTGTTCGCTTCTGGAAGGCCTGAAACCCTCCTCCATCACCTTCGTCATTTTACTCGTTCAAAAGAATCGGAAATCGAAGAAGTTTGCAAATCTCACTACCAAGATTTCATCCTCGCCGTCGATGATCTTCGATCTCTTCTCTCCGATGTCGATTCTCTCAAATCCGCTCTCTCCGACTCCAACTCAAGGCTCCAATCAGTCGGCGGTCCTCTCCTTTCTTCCCTTGATTCCTTTGTCGAAGCTCAAAATGTTTCCAAGAACGTAAACTTCGCTTTGCAATCGGTAATTTTGTGTATTAAGCTGACGGAGCTTTGCTCAAGAGCAAATCTTCAGCTCTCAAACGGCAGTTTCTACATGGCGTTGAAGTGCTTAGACTCGATCGAAAACGAGTTCCAAGATAAAACGCCTTCGTCCACTTTAAAAAGGATGCTGGAGAGGAAGATTCCAGAGATTCGATCTCACATCGAGAGAAAAATCAGTAAAGAGTTCGGCGATTGGCTCGTTGATATTCGCGTGGTGAGCCGCAATTTAGGGCAATTAGCAATCGGACAAGCCTCGGCTGCTAGGCAACGCGAAGAAGATCTGAGAATCAAGCAAAGGCAAGCCGAAGAACAGAGTCGACTCAGCTTGAGAGGTTGCGTATACGCTTTAGAAGAGGATGACGACGACGGTGGACTCGGAGGAGACGAGAACGACGGTTATAGTAACGGTAATAACGGATTGTTTGGATTTGATTTGACTCCTCTATATAAAGCTTATCATATTCATCAAACTTTAGGACTCGAAGATCGATTTAAGCAGTATTATTTTGAGAATAGGAAGCTTCAATTAACGTCGGATTTTCAAGTATCTTCTATGACCCCATTTCTTGAATCTCATCAAACATTTTTTGCCCAAATTGCGGGGTTTTTTATCATAGAAGATCGCATTTTAAGGACAGGTGGGGGTTTGGTTTCCAAAATGGAAGTTGAGAATTTATGGGAGACTGCTGTTAGTAAAATGTGCTCGGTTTTAGAGGATCAGTTTTCTAGAATGCAAACTGCTAATCACTTGTTACTGATTAAGGATTATGTGAGTCTGTTAGGAGTTACTTTGCGTAGGTATGGCTACCCTGTTGATGCATTGCTTAATGTTTTAAGTAAGCATAGGGATAAGTACCATGAGTTGTTATTATCTGATTGTCGGAAGCAGATTGCGGAAGCTCTTGCTGCTGATAAATTTGAGCAGATGTTGATGAAGAAGGAGTATGAGTACTCGATGAATGTGCTATCTTTCCAATTACAAACATCGGATATTGTTCCAGCATTTCCTTATGTTGCGCCATTTTCATCTACTGTGCCTGATTGTTGTCGGATTGTGAGATCTTTTATTGAGGATTCTGTTAGTTTTATGTCTTTTGGTGGGCAGTTGGATTTCTATGATGTTGTAAAGAAGTATTTGGACCGGCTTTTGGGTGAGGTTTTGGATGGGGCTCTTTTGAAGCTGATTAGTTCATCTGTCCATGGGGTTTCGCAGGCAATGCAGGTTGCAGCAAATATGGCAGTTTTGGAGCGGGCTTGTGATTTCTTCTTTTGTCATGCTGCACAGCTTTCTGGCATTCCTTTGAGAATGGTAGAAAGGGGTAGGAAGCAGTTTCCTCTTAGCAAAGCCCGTGATGCTGCAGAAGACATGCTGTCTGGGATGCTCAAGAGAAAGGTTGATGGTTTCATGACTTTGATCGAGAATGTGAACTGGATGACCGACGAAACTTCGCAGGGTGGTAATGAATATGTGAATGAGGTCATAATATATTTGGAAACTTTGGTTTCTACTGCACAACAGATATTGCCTCCTCAAGTTCTTAAAAGAGTTTTACAAGATGTACTTTCTCACATATCAGAGAAGATCGTTGGGGCTTTATTTGGAGACTCAGTGAAGAGGTTTAATGTAAATGCTATTATGGGGATTGATGTGGATATTCGGTTGCTAGAATCTTTTGCGGATAACCTATCACCTGTGTTTTCTGAAGGGGATACAAATCAATTGAAAAATGCACTTGCAGAGTCAAGGCAGTTGGTCAATTTGCTTTTGAGCAATCATCCTGAGAATTTTCTGAACCCAGTAATTAGAGAGAAGAGTTACAATGCCCTGGACTACAGGAAAGTTGTGACAATTTCAGAGAAGTTAAGGGATTCATCAGATCGGCTATTTGGAACCTTTGGGAGCAGGGGTGCCAAGCAGAATCCAAAGAAGAAATCTTTGGATGCATTGATAAAAAGACTCAAGGATGTGAGCTGATTTTGGCAAGGAGCTGTATGTATGTCTATGTTCTTTTACCTTTTTCAATTGCAACCGCGGTTATTTCTTAGTAGTTCATTGCTAATATATTTACTTGATATTAAGGCACAGCATTTGTTTATTTATTTATTTTGTTTCCTGGTTGTTTTAAACTAACAGTTGTGAGTTGAAATTTTTGTTGTATTAAATTCTTTTTCGGCAATGAGTGAATTTGTTCGTAGAATTGCATTAAGAATAAGACCCTTTGTGCTAAGCTATTTTAGTTGCTTGCTTTTATTTTTTTGGTCAGTTGGTATGCACCACTTATAGGATATGGAAACGCTTGAGTTATTTGTACCATAGAAAGGGCGTGGTTGTTGCCTTACATGTATCTCATGTATAAATGGGGCACATAGTATACACACAAACATGAGTGTGGGCATTTATTGAAACATATATATATGTGTGTGTGGATTCCTTGTGATTGATAATTTCCGTACAGACTGCTTTCTCGAGTCTTTGCGGTGTTCTCCAGCTATAGTTGAGACTTTGCGTGCCCTTCTCCCCCCTGCAGGTGGTACATTTGTTATATAATGTGGTGTAAATAAGAGATTATGCATTTACACAACTATTTAAATCAGATATCGCAATATAACAAGATCAAGTGGGAGAAATTGGGTCTCAATAATGATTTGAAATGGGGGAATTCATCAAAATGTTAATATAGGCTTCATGTATGGACTTGAATAAGATGCAGACACGAATGTTAATAGCTCACCAGAGACACTCTCTTCGAAGCTCTTTCTGCTAAATAGGCGCAGGGCTTGAAGAACGGTCCATAAGTCTTTGACCATTTCTCCAATTTTGAACATATATATTTTGGTCCAAGAGTATCAGCCCAGAAAATGATTCCTCCCCTAAGTCAATTCATCATTCGTATCGAAATTAGGAATTATACATTTGACTATTGGAAAGAATAAAAAAGCAACAGGGGCACAAACCACAAACCTATATTCCGGAAACCCCATGCCTGTAACAGAAGCAACGTCGAGATCTGATGCCTTGACAACAATTTTGTCCTCAAGAACGCAGCATGCCTCGTTCACAACAGGGAAGAGAATCATTTCAACTATCTCTTCATCGGATAACTGCATCAACTGTTAACAAATTCGAAGCCATCGAATGTGGATGCACACGTAGAGAAGTGGAAAGGATAGGGAGAAAATTTCATGTTAGAAAATTCATAAATTCATACAGAGAAAAGCAGTATAGTACTTATAACAACTACTTCATGCAAGCCTGCTTGTTATCTGCTCAAGCACAGAACCTGATGGGAAATATAACTGAACTTTAAGAAGTTAAATAACCTCATAATCAATGCTGAGACCGGAGATGCTCCTTGCCTTGTTTACATACATCTTAATAGCAGGATTAGGGGTAAACTTGGACTCCCCGTCATAGATGTAGAAACCTTTTCTAGTAGTTTCATCTGAAACAGGAAAAGATTGTCGATTTAATGGTTCAGTTTCTGGTCCAATAGCGTGCCAAAAAGATTGTCAGCTACCATAAGGAAAAGAGCGGACAATGTACCTGCTTGGATGTCCTCTTGCATGACAGAAATCAGCTTCGACAACTCATTGAATCTCTCTCCAAAGTTCTTGCTGAATTGAATCTTCATTGCAGTTGCAACCTCAAAACCAACAAAATCCAACATTCTGCATCAACAACATAAAGTTTAAAGCCAATCTGATGGATACATAAAGTTTAAATATGTTGAAAGTACCTAAATGGTCCCATAGTCATTCCAAATGCTGCAACTGCTTGGTCAATCTGATAGAGATCAACTCCGTGCTCAACAAGCATCATGGCTGCTTGTGAATAAGGAATGAACATTCGGTTAATTGCAGAACCACTGGAATTGTGGACTACTACCGGGGTTTTCCTCATCTTCTTTCCGATAGCTAGCAAGTCAACAATGACTTGAGGAGATGTTTTTTCTGTTCGAATTATCTCCACGACCGGCACGAGATGAGCTTGACTGCATCAAAAGTTCACATCAATGATAGGTTGGAAACTAAACAAAAAGAAGCACAAAGCAAACCTACCCGAAAAAATGAGTCCCGACAATACGATTTTGGAAATTTCTTCTTTCATTGATTAAATTCAAGTTTATCATGGAAGTACTGCTAGCAAGTATGCAGTGTGGTGGGCAATAACTTTCAAGCTCAGCAAAGATCCTCTGCTTTAAAGAAATATTTCCAGTAACAGCCTGCTTAAAACCCAAGGAATTAAAAAATATATATATTTAAAAAAGTCAGGTTGATTGACAACCTTAAATCTACAAATATAGTTATTGTTATTCTTCATTTTTCTTTCTTTTTCTGTTCATTCATAACCTCTCAGCTTACTATAAATAAGTTCTATTTATGTTTTTCCACTTTTCCATTTATTTTAGACATATATCTCTTCTATATCAAGAAATTGTCAATGTATTTTTTGGTGATAGATCCAGGGACGGGTAGTAGGAGTGGCCGAAAGGAGATAGATGTTGAAGGCAAGTGAACTAGGTGAATATGTTGAGGACGTGCCTTAGACTTGTTGAATAATAGGTCTATAGACCAAGATTTTAGGAATTTTTAATTTTGTGGCATGATTTTAAGGGTAAATTAAGTGTTTGGAAAATACAAATGATTATAGTGTGCTTCTAATATATTTTTTTCTTAAACATTTTTTGTGTTTCATATTTTTTACTAAAAAACCAACAATTGGTATCAGATCTCTTATCTTAAGGGATCTGTGAGTTGAGAGAAACACATAAGTTTTAAACATGGAAGCTAACACAACGTTTTCTCATATTGTTCCACCAATTTTTGATGGTGATAACTATCAAGCTTGGGTTGTTAGTAAGACAGTCTATCTTGATGCGATGAATCTTTAGGAAGTAGTAGAACAAGACTACGATGTTCCATCATTACTAACAAATCCAACAATGAATCAGCTAAAGTGTAAAAGTCCGTTTTCAATGAAATTGGAATAGTAGTTTCAAGACCACAAATTCGAAGTCAGAAAAATTTATTTTATTATTATTTTAGGTTCTACTATATGATAGAAATACCGTATAAAAATTTTGTTAAGAAATTTTACCGTTTACATACTTAATTTGATAAAAGGGACTAAATTGCGTAAAGTGTAAAAGTTGTGTTCTAATAGGTAAATGTATTAAATAGCTATAGAATTTTAAATTGGATGTCCTTATATAGTAATTAGCCATTGAGTTGTTAATGGATAAGTATGAATAGTCATTGTTGGAAATTGAATGAATTATTAAGGTTAATTTTGGAAATTAATGATTAAAGTTATAATAAATAAAATAAAATAAACTATTATTATCATCTTCCACCAAATTTTAAAAAAAGAAGAAAAGAAAACCTAGCCATGGAAGCTTGAAATTTAGGCAAGCTTATTTTGCTCAATTAGGTATGTATTTTTGTTCCGTTTTTGATAATTTCTATGTTTCCGGGATCGTTGTAGCTTAATTTAGCTAGCCCGGGGATTAATTTGCAAAACTGTTAAAGTATTAGGATTTTGCTATTGATGAACATACTTGAGTTTTGAAGTTTGATGATAGAAAATGAATGATTGTTGTTAGATAAACAATTTTTGTAAAGAGATTTTTGGTGAAATAATCAATTAGTGGCTAAATAGAAAAAAGGTGATAAATTTACAGTAAAATTTATGAAATTGTGAATTACATGGGCTGTTATTAATATGTATAAAAATTGGCTAGGCTTGAGTAATGATTAAATTGCATTGAATTCATTTTTTGAGCCTAGAGACTAAATCACAAAGGAATTAAAAGTATAGGGCAAAATGGTAATTTTGCCAAAGTTTCCATGTTGGATTAAATTGAATGAGAATTATATTGAAATGAATTAAATTCATTCATATAGATCCTGTCAGACCTCGTACAGAGTTAGACCGAGGTAAAGAGAAAATATCAGATTAGTTGCCTCTATATCTACGTGCACATATCGAGGTAAGTTCATGTAACCAATTGTATATTTATATGTTTTAAATTTAATTATAGGTATGTGATTTATGTAATTGCGATGTATAAATACCAATTTCATATCCGACGATTACCGAGTCCCGTTTGAACCTTAGAAATTAGTAGGATACAGATGACATGTCATTAGGGTTACCAATTTGGTTGGGGTCCTACATGTGTTGCAGACACACCACAGCTCGTATGAGCTTCCCGATTTGCAACTCGTGAGAGCTTACCGATTCTCAGCTAGTATGAGCTTACCGATTCACAGCTCGTGAGAGCATACCGATTCATAGCTCGTATAAGCATATATGTACATGAATTGACAGATTACAGTTCAACACACCTCGTGTGTACTACCTATGTATCCAATGATATTTTAAATGGTTCAACGGGTAATGTTCTATTATGAGACAATATGAGCTCGATACGAACTAGTATGGGTACATACATGAAATACATGGAAATGATATTACATGATATATTGAAACATGAAATGGATGATACATGTATATGAAACTTGCTTAGTGGTTATGTTCATCCATGTTTATTGGCTATTATATGTGTTTTACATGGCTAACATGTTGAGGATATGTGTTTAGGCGTTTGGCCAAATTGGCTTGGATATGTTTTGTATGCTTACCTTAAATGTGATTAAATGGTAAGTTAATTTCTTTGTTATACGAACTTACTAAGCTTAAATGCTTACTTCGTGTTATTTTTCGTGTTTTTTAGTAATTCGAAAGCTCGTTCGGGTTGGAAGCTTGTCGGAGCTATTTCACACTATCCATCGACTCTCTTGGTACTTTCAGATAATTAAATTTGGTTATAATGGAATGTATAGATTATTTTGGCCTATGTTGGCATATAAGTGTTTTGTTGAGATTAGTTACTTAAATGGCTTGTGTTTGGTATATTTTGATATATATACATATATATGTTGGCATATATATATATATATATATATGTGGTCTTATCATATTGATGTTTGTTAGAGTGGTATATTCGGTACCATTTGGGATTATACATATATGTAGTTGGTTATTTAGGTAAATTTGGATGCTTGGTTGACATGTTTTTAAGTTGTCATTTGTGGTGCCTAAGGGCATATCGGTTGTATGTGGTGATAATACATGTTTAAGACTTGATTTTAGCTTGTTTTGAATGCCTTGTTATAGTTTGTTGATGTGCAATATGTTGAGTTTAGGTTGGTGTCAAATTGGGTGAGAAATGTGGCTTTAATGACCTATTTTCGTCCATACGGGCAAAGACAAGGAGCGTGTGTCTCAGCCGTGTGTGACACACGGCCAAATGACATAGCCGTGTGTCCCCTGTATCTTCTTAAAAATGCAATGCTTGGCCTTGTGACCCAAGTCAGAGAGTTAAATGAGCACAGACATAGGCTGGGACACGGCCGTGTGTCCCTATTTCGAATGTCCACATTGCCTAAGATACTGGCGCGTATCTTGGCCGTGTAACCCTTGCAGATTTGAAAAATTTTAATATTTTCTGAAAAATTCTTTGAGTACTCGATCTAGTCTCGACTTGTTTCTAATGCGTATTTTGGGCCTCGAGGGCTTGTATAAGGGACAATATGTTTGATTTTGATTGGTTTCTAACATGAATAATATATGATATGAAATGTTTGTATTTTTTGTCTGTTTGATTTGTAATACCAGGTAATGCTCCGTAACCCTATTCCGACGAATTATTCAGGTTAGGGGTGTTACATTTATTGGTATCAGAGCTACAGTTTAGTTGATTCTCGGATTGAATGTATTGTATACGAGTCTAGCTATACATGCCATTATATAACTTGTGATAGTGTGATATCTCCTGACCGTTTTAAAGCATGTTTTTATATAGCAATGACATCCAACCGAGCTGATTCTGATGAAGTAGAGAGTAACACTCAAGCCTCCGTTCAAGGAGTAGCTTCGAGTGGTACGAGGCCCGTATCTGAGGGCCGGGGAGGAGAGGCTAAAGAAGTCTTCTTCCAGATGATGAATGAGTGGTTTACCAAGTTTGTACGAACGAACCCGGTTGCTCAACAACCTCCACCCCCTCTTGTTCCTCAATTGGTTCCCGTTATTCCTCAAAGTATGGAACCTATCAGAGTTGGTAAGCCTCCTGTTGATAAGATCCATAAGTACGGTGCTGAAGAATTATGAGCTATTACCGATGATGATTATGAGAGAGCTAAATTCTGGTTAGAGAATACCATCAGAGTTCTTAATGAATTATCTTGTTCACCGGTTGAATGTCTTAAGTGTGCGGTATCTTTATTAAAAGATTCAGCTTACCAGTGGTGGAATACATTGACTTCTGTAGTGCCGAGAGAGAGTATTACTTGGGAATTCTTTCAAATTGAGTTCAGCAAGAAATACATCAGTCAGAGGTTTCTCGACCAGAAACATAAAGAATTTTTAGAGCTTAAACAGGGTTGTATGACAGTCTCTAAATATAAACGAGAATTTGGTTCGATTAAGCAAATATGCTCGAGAATGTATTCTGACTAAGACTGTAATGTGTAAGCGATTTGAAGATGGCTTAAACGAAGATATAAAACTATTAGTCGGAATCCTCGAGTTGAAAGAATTTGTTGTACTAGTTGATCGGGCATATAAAGCTGAAGAGTTGAGCAAAGAGAAAAGACACGCTGAGGCTAAAGTCAGGGATTCAAGTAAGAAATTGACAAGAAAGTCATACCAGTCAGCATTAAAGAAATTAAAAAAAAAACATCACTACCGTTTTACTACTTTTGTGGGATACTCCAGTAGAGACAAAGACACCCGACGCTCCAGTCCTAAGTCTCAGACTACATTTGTAGCGAGTGTCAGTAATGCTAGAAACACCAGACGCAAGTGCAAGCACTGTAACAAGCCACATTATGGTGAGTTTCGAATGAAGAGCGAAGCGTGTTTCAGATGTAGTTCCTTTGACCACTATCTTAGAGATTGTTCGGAGAAATCTGAGAAAGATAATATTCAAACTTCGAGGCCGAGCAACACAACTGCGAAAGGTAGACCACCTCGTAATCCTGGAAATGTGAGTGGTAGCCGTGGTGTGACGAAAGACTCTACTGTAAGGTTTGAGGCACAAACACCAGCCGTGTGTCCCCTGTATCTTTTTAAAAATGCAAGTCAGTATGCTCACACGGCCTAGCACACTGGCGTATGGCTTGGCCTTGTGACCCAAGTCAGAGAGTTACACGGGCACAGACACAGGCTGGGACACGGCCGTATGTCCCTATTTCGAATGTCCACACGGCCTAAGATATAGGCGTGTATCTTGGCCGTGTGACCCTTGCAGCTTTGAAAAATTTCAATGTTTTCTGAAAAATTTTTTGAGTACCCGATCTAGTCTCGACTTGTTTCTAATGCGTATTTTGGGCCTCGAGGGCTCGCATAAGGGACAATATGTTTGATTTCGATTGGTTTTTGACATGAATAATATATGATATGAAATGTTTGTATTTTCTGTTTGTTTGATTTGTAATCTCTGGTAATGCTCCGTAACCCTGTTCCGACGATGGATTTGGGTTAGGGTGTTACATAAAGACTCACAAAGAGAAGAAGACAAAGAAGTCTAAAGCTAAAGCATGTCTTTTCTCTACTGTTTCAAGCAAAATATTTACAAGAATCATGAATTTGGGGTCAGTAAAAGAAATTTGGGACTACCTCAAGAAAAAATACTGGGCAATGAAAGAACGAAAAATATACAAGTGCTCAATTTGATCAAAGAGTTTGAAATGTTGAAAATGAAGGAGACAGAAACCATTAAGGACTTTTTTGACAAGTTGGAGGGCATAGTAAACAAGGTAAGATTGTTGGGTAAGGATTTTTCTAATGATCGAATAGTGCAAAATTTTTTTTTCACTTTACTTGAAAAATACAAGTCTAAAATTAGAAGAATCTAAGGATTGGTCAAGTATATCCTTGATAGAATTAGTGAAAGCATTGCAGGCTCTAGAACAAAGAAGAAAGATGGGACAAGAAACATCAGTAAATGGTGCTTTTCGAGCAAAGTTTGAAAATTCAGGAGGCAAAAGCATGAAAATTGAAGATAAGATCAGCAATGATAATAACAACAAGACATATCCACCATGTTCATATTGTAAGAAGACAAATCACTTGCCAAAGAAGTGATGGTGGAGGCCTGATATCAAATGCAGAAAATGTGGCAGTATTAGGCACATAGAGCAGGTCTGTAAGTCTCAACAACATGAAGAGGCAAAAACATCTATTGAGCAGCAAGAAGATGAGTTTATTCCTGTTAGGGGAAAATGAATAGTGGCTACTGAAAGTTTAACAGGTTCGAAACACATAACTGATGTTCTATATGTGCCTAACATTGACCAAAATCTTCTTAGTGTTGGGCAATTAATTGAAAAAGGTTTCAAAGTCATATTTGAAGACAAATGGTGCTTGATAAAAGACTCAAAAGATAGAGATGTATTCAAAGTAAAAATGAAAGCAAAAGGTTTTGCTCTAAATCTAATGGAGTAGAAGTCAACAATAAAGCAATTGCTAAAGACTCCTCAATACTTTGATGACAACATAGATGGTGTTCCAGTTTGTGACACAAGATCTTTATCTGAAATTTATGAAAGGTGTAATGTTGTTGCATTTGAGTCTGCTAAGTTTAAAGAAGCTGAGAAGGATGACAAGTGGATTCAAGCAATGAGAGAAAAGTAGTCCGAGGGATTCCAAGTCAAGAGACAGGAGGAGAAAGTCTGCATGTTAAACAAGGCCTTAAATAGTCTTAAACAGACTCCTAGGGCCTAGTACAACAGGATTGATGAATATCATTTGAAAGAAAAACAAAAAATTGGTGAAATCAAGTTGGTTTTTTGCAAGACTAAAGATCAAATTGCAAATATGTTAACCAAGACATTTCCAAAACTTAGATTTAATGTTTTAAGAAATAAATTAGGCTTTTGCAATTACTAAGGCAAGGGGGAATTTTTGCAATTACTAAGGCAAGGGGGAATGTTGAGAATGTGCCTTAAACTTGCTGAATAATATATAGGTCTGTAGACTAAGTTTTTAGGAATTTTTAATTTTGTGGCATGATTTTAGGGATAAGTTAAGTGGCTGGATATTAGTAGGATATATTTTCTATTTTTTTAGCTATATAAAACAATACAACATATTATAGGGTGCTTCTAATATATTTTTTTCTTTCATATTTTCAGTGATTCATATTTTTTACTAAAATACCAATAGAATATAATCGATCATGTATTATGCTTATATCTCAATTGAACCGACACTATCTCATTCCTGCAATTCATAAGCTTAGCATTTCACTTTAAAACCAATGCTGTAAAAACTAAACCTCGATGACCATGTCCACTTCTCTAAAACCTTCATAGTGGAGAACACCTTTACAAAGAGAGAGGATCTTGTCAAGCTTTACTTCGGCCAATTTCCCTTGCTTGACATGATCTTGCAAATTTACTGGAGGGACAAGAGAAAAAATGAGAGAGGCAAGTTATAATAGCAGAAAGGAAGGGGTGGGGTGGAAATCATTCACCTAAAGAAATGTTTATTTGTCACCTTTCACTCTTTCAATTCCGGCCAGAAGGGCCTTTTCATCCAGTTCTTTCAATATCACCGAGTAGTTACTAAGAATGAGTGCCGTTGCTATTGAAGAACCCAGTATTCCTCCACCAACAACAGCAAACGTATTCACTTTCCTCGGTATTAACCCCATATCAGTTATACCAGGCACCTGTTTACTTAGATTAAACATAAGCACTTAACTAGCCAGAAGGATGACTCCATGAGATAAAATCTCAAAATATCAAGAAACTACGAGAAGCAACAACCTTTTTCAGATATAATCAAGAACTACAGCTACTATGACTGTATACCTTGGAAGTTCTCTGCCGGGCAAAGAAGGAGTAGACTAAACTCCTACAAGTGTCGGATTGTCGAAGTTCATGTAATGCCTTTGATTCCTATAAAAAGCCAGCATGTCATCTTATACACCAGTAAGACTATTTGCAATATGAACCAAAAACTGATTATAAAGAAGTACCTTCCAAAGTGCAGCACGTGGACCATGCACTAATCCTTCTTCAATGACATCAATGCAAACTAATGGATGTTTGAGATTTGGAGCTTGTTTTTTTGACTTAATTCTGGCGTGCTCAAGCATCATCTTAGCCTCTGGTAGGGGCTCTAACCAGTCTGTCCTGTAAAGACTAACAGTCCATGGTCTTCTATGCGCTAAAATGTCTTTAGCCCAGTGACGAGCTGTGGTAGTCAATAGATCTGCTGAAGAAATGCCGTCCACGAGGCCCATGCCTCGAGCATTGTCCCCGTTTACTAATTTTGACATCTGGAGGAAGAGAAAAAGGAGAGAGTGACTATGAAGTCTTGTAGCAGAAAACAAAGCAAAAGAAGGGATCATTTCTTCCTATAAAATCACACAAAGCGAGTGATCATACCAAGATCATTTCAAGAGCCTTACGAAGGCCTACAAGGCGTGGCAGACGCTGTGTCCCTGAAATAAGGCATCAATGTAAAGACATAGGAAAAATGAAACAATAACCATCTACATCCACATAAGCACAGCCTTACCACCTAATCCGGGAAGAATTCCATAACGAAGCTCAAGCAGGCCGAGTACTGCCGATGAGGTTGATATACGGGCATGACAAGCCTAAGAAGGTATCGGGTAAATCATCAAAACATTGATGAATAAAGCACAGAAAGGTTGAGGTATCAATTGAATTCGAAACATACCAATGCAATCTCCAATCCCCCACCTAAAGCAGGGCCATCTATAGCAGCTACAAAGGGTTTTCTGGCAGCTAAGAAACCAACATAAAAAGATCTTATAAAAGACCAGAAGAAAAACCTTATAGAAGATAACACAATATAACAAAATAGTACAAATGTACCTTCTAAAATGTCAGTAACAAACTCTATTGACCAAAATCCAAGCTTTCCATGCTTTCCTATGATCAATTCAAGTTGCGTAGTACTCGCCTCATCATACAGATTTAAATGACTTAAAAAAGGTTTAATGACAAATTTAGCCACTAACTTTTATATGTTTTGTCAAAATGGCCTTAATTGTATTTTTGAACTTTTTTTTATTATCAACTTTTTTTTTTTCAAATTACTTTTTTTTTAACAGATTTGATGAAAATACCGAATGCGGGCATTCATTTTTAAACTTTTTTTTAGATAATTATGTTTATTTTCTTTAAATTAAGAGTTATTTTTTTAATTTCATGTATGATTTATTTATTTTATTAATTTTCACATGTAATTATCTTATTGGGTTACCTAAATAATAAGTTATATCTTAGTAAAAATATTCTACATCATCCCGTTAATTTTTGTAATGACATTTTCATCAAATCTGTTAAAAAAAACAGTTAAAAAGAAAAACAAAGTTAATAACAAAAAAAGTTAAAAAAATATAATTAGAATTATTTTGACAAAATATGTAAACCTTTGTGGCGAAATTTATAAAAAGAAAAGGAAAACAAATAAGATAAACCCTTTTTCCCAAAAGCTGTAACATCAAAACCTCCTGAAAATTTCCCTTTTGAACCTGGTTTAATAATTCAAGATGTTACATACAAATGATTAAATATCATCTCCATGGCAAATAATACACAAATCTATTGTAACTTTCAGTGTACCAGTAATAACTACTGCGTTCACATCATCCCTTAGAAGAGCCTGCTCAGTGTTGTCCTTGAGGCTAAGCAGCACTGAAAAATCAAGAGAGAAAATGCCACTGGCACCATCAAGAAGACAATTAAAAGTTTTGACATCTACAAATGGGGTATGTTCATAAATCAAAGGCACCCTTCACTTTCTTGAATTAGTGAAATGGCAAAGTTAGAAAAAAGGAAAGAACCAACCATCAATAGAGAGCAAATTAAGTGGTGGGTTGTTGATGGTGATCATAGCCACGCCATTAGCTCCAACTTCCAAATAGGTTTTTCCTTTCATTTTCCCACTACTCCAGCTTTCCTTGCCTACTGTTCTATTTTTTGGGGGTAATCAACAAAGTCTGTCTATCTATCAATATATATTCATGTATTTACTTCCATGGTCTTTACTGAGTTTAATCAGCTAAAGTTTTCAGTCAAAGCCCTTGGGACGGCAACCGGCGGAGAGGACAACACAAAAAGTGATCTAATTATTAGAGAAATAATTATTCTCCATAATTTTTTACATATATTTGTAAATACATCGTAAATAATGATAATGTAAATTGTAGATTTTCATCACTCAACTTTTAAAATTATATAACAGTCACTACCATCGTTAAATTGTTATATTTTTTTTCTTTAAATTAATGTTGTGACTTAATTCAAAGGGTTAATAATTAATTTGGTTCTTAAACTATAGTTAAAAATTTATTTTGATATTTAAAAAAAAATTAACAATAATTGCAAAAAGATTAAAAAAAATCTTAAACTAAAAATTATTAAAAACCTAGAAAAAAATAAAAAAAACATAATTTTTTTAAATATATATAAATTATTTAAATATGTATAAATTTAAATTTTCTTAATTTTAAAATTATTTTTATATTAACTTTTCTTGCAAATTTTTATTATATAAAAATCTTAAAATTTTCTAACTAAATTCCATTTGTTTTTCACTATTGATGAACACATTCAATCACATCAACAACTTCGCGTTGTTTTAACCCATAAATATCCCATAAATATAGGCTTGCAACGCGGTTTTCATTCTTGACAATCATTATTTCTACCATCAATGATTTGTCTGTAAGATTTTGTTGATAATTATGAGAAAAAAGAAAGGAGAAAAAATTAAAGAAAAAGAGAGCGAGAAGAGCAAAATGTTCTATTATATTGTTTGGGTTATTTGATAAGTTTCAATTTTTTTTTAATTTGATATTTTTTCTTTTAATTTATAATACAAAATATCCTACTTCTTTTCTAAAGGTATCATTTCTTTTTTATAACTCCAGTTACTAGATTAATTAGGGTTTTGAGTAACTTTCAATTTTGGAAATTTGATTTTTTTTTTTTAATTTACAATGCTATGTGCTCTTCATCTTCTTCAAACCCGCCATTTTTTCCTCTCAAATTTCAAGTTAAGATTTTACTTTCTACTATAAATAAATCATATATATTATTTTTAATAATTTGGGAAGAGCGAAGCTGACACCAATATGCATTTAAAGAGAGAAAAAAAAAAAGGCAAAGAAAGATGAAAATGAAAATAAAATTGAAAATGAAGGTGAAGAGAGCATAAAACAACAAAGCAAATGAAAAAACAAGATCTAAGTGAATGGGTATTTAATTTTTTTTTTTTTTGAAAGTTCAAAGGTTGGTTTTTATGAGAGTGGATGTAAAAAAATTAGCCGCAAAATTCTTGATTTTTTCTTGTTGCAATTGATTTTTTAAATGAAGTTTTTATTTATTTTTAAGACTTTAAATTTTTTTACAATTGTTAAGAAAATTTTAAAAATATCAAAATGAATTTTTAACTATATCTTATGGACCAAATTAACTATTACCCCTTTGAATTAAGGTGCAATGTTATGTTTTTAACGAAAGTTAACTTCGAGTGACGAAAATGTAACAATTTAATAACTTAATGACTATTTTACAACTTTTAAAAGTTGAGTGACCAAAATATAATTTTAAACAAAATTTAAGAACAATTAGTGCATTTTACCCATTATATAATCAAATATTATTGTCGTATTCCATATTTTTTTGAGTCATTTCTTATTTAACATTAAACATATATTTATTTCATCATGGATCAGTCATTGTCAAAGTAAAATAATCAATAATAAAAACTACGGTAATGTTTGGTATAATAGAAAGTGATAATTTTTCTTGGAATTTAATTAGTTAAAAATTGATTCCAATGTTTGAAATGTTAAGTTTTTTTTACTTTCTTTGGAATTTAATTATTTTTTTTTAAAATTACTTTCTCTCGTACATGAGAATGTGATTTCCATGATAAAATGTAAAATGTGAGAAAGCTATAAGTTAAAAAGATATTAAGACAAAATTAACCATATTTTATTTTGGTTTAGGGTATTAATCTATTAAACATAAAAGAAGAAGTTGTTACATCCTTTCCACTATCAACTCTCTTGTTATTTCAATTGATTCTTCGAAAATAATTTTTTTCTTATAATTTTATTTTTAATATATATATATATATGTAATCATCTACATAGTATATTGTTTACATATTATATTTATTTCTATTGCTTTCCTCTGTGTCTCTCTCATCAGTTGCATTATAGTATTAATTCCAAAACAAATTTTACATTTGCATGATTTTATATATGCATTGTTATATTTAGAAAACACATGCAAAATAAATTTAAAATAATTTTATTTTCAATTAAAATTATAAATTAAAATAATATTTTTAAAAATTATCAATTAAAATATTATTTTTAAATATTTAATCCAAAAATTTATTACTAATAAAATTATTGTAAAATATTAAATACTCAAGGTAAATTTGTAAATTATCATTATATTCCTAAAAAAGTGTAACAACTCATTTTTCAATAGTGTTGGAACAGTGGTTTCGGGATCAAAAATTTCGACATGTCAGCCCATAAATATTAATTATTTAATATTTACTAAGTAATTAGTGTAGTATTAAATTTTGGTTAAGAAATTCTAACGTTAAGATAGTTAATTAATTTAAAAAGACTAAATCGTAAAAAGTATAAAAGTCAAATATTATTAGTGTTTTAGTACCAATTGGATATTTAAATAAATTATGGTAGTTTAATATGGAAATTAAGCCATTTTCATTTTTGGTGGACGGTTCGTATAAAGAAAATTGAATTAAAAATATGAAACAATAGCAAAACTGTAATTATTGTAAAATCAATTAAAAGAAAATGTAAAGAATGGTATTGTCTTCTTCATTCTTTCGTTTTCTTGATCGAACCTCCATTTGAAGATTAGGGAAGCTTTAGTTTGTATTCATGCTTGCATGTAAGTGTTTCTTGGTTAATTTTTCAAAATTTTTCATGTTTTTCTATTTTGATTCAATTTACACCCTAATTGTTCCCAAGCTATTTTTAAGGCCTCGTAAGTTCGGTTTAAGGCTTGTAAGTGTATTTTTATCCTGATTTTTATAAGCTATTGAATGTTATCATTTATTTTATATTTTTGTTTTTGTTTGATGATAAATGTCCTGATTTGTACTGTAACACTCTGTAACCCCAATCTGTCGATGGAGACGGGTTATGGGTGTTACATTTAGTGGTATCAAAGCTACAGTTTAGTCATTCTCGAACTGAATGTAGCGTCTTTGAAGTTTAGAAATTACATGCCATATAAATCTGTGATAGTGTGATATTATTTTATCCGATCTAACCCATGTTTTTCATATAGATTTTAAAGATGTCGGCAGAATCTGATCGTGCTGACACTGATGAAACTAATAGTAATGTTCTGACTAACGGACAAGAAACAAGTTGTAGTGTACCGATTCCACATATGTTAGAAAATAAATCTAAAAATGTTTTCTTCGGTTTGATTGGTCAATGATTCACGGAATTTATGTGAACTAACCCTGTGGCTTAATAACCTCCACCCCCAGTGGTACCTTCACCTTCTCAACAACTGAAACAATTAATCAGATTCTTGTTGATAAAACTAAAAGTGCGGGGTTGAAGAATTTAGAGGTTGAACAAATACGATCCGACTAAAGTTGAGTATTGGTTTGAAAATATTCAACGAGTATTTGATGAAACGTACAGTGTCGTTGCTTAAAGATGAAACGTACAGTTGATGGACCACGTTGACAGCAGTAGTACCAAAAGACAGAATTACCTGGGATTTCTTCCAATCTGAGTTTAAAAAGAAATATGTCAGCAAAAGATATTTAGATCAGAAAAAGAAAGAATTTCTTGAATTGAAGCAGAGAAATAAATCAATAGCTGAATACGAGAGAGTTTGTGTATATTAGAAAGTATGCCTGTGATTTTGTGCCGAATAAAGAAGAAATGTGCATCTGTTTTCAAGATGGACTAAATGATGAAATCAAAATGTTGATTAGAGGAACCGAGATTCGAGAATTTGTTGTTTTATCATATCGTACTCAAAAGATGGAAGAAGTTTATAAACATAAGAAGTTGAGAGATAGAAAAGCTCGAGATTTTAGTAAAAAAAGCTTTCCTGAATCATTTTCAACACCCCCGTCAAAGAAAAACAAAGAAGAATTCCATCGTACCACTTTGGCATCTAGATTTTCGAGGAAAAATAAATCGATTCAGAATGATTCAAAATATCAAGTTAAGCCTGCCAATATTGTGGGAAGTGTTCGGAATGCTCAGAAGTTGGTTTGTAAACATTGCAAAAAACTTCATAGAGTGGAATGTAGAACTAAGATGGATGCGTGTTTCAGATATGGCTCGACAAATCATTTTGTACGAAATTACCCAAGAATGGCAGGAGATAATAACGAACGAAGTGATAGACAGATGTCGACACCTTAAAAGGGTAAATGTCCGGGTCAAAGTAGTAATATTGGAGTTAATCGTACTGAGAATAAAGATACAGTTGCCTGATTCAAAGTTAGAGCACTTACACGAACATACGTTATTCAAGCCATGGTGAAAGCTGCCGCACTTGATGTTATTGTTGGTATTTTCTATCTATTTGATGTTACTGTATATGCACTGATTGACCTTGGGTCAACTCACTCGTATATTTGCACCGCTTTAGTAATGGATAAGAATTTACCTGTAACAGTCCGAATTTAACCCTAATCGGAACGGTGGTTTCGAAATCACGAATCCGAGCCGGAAAAATTTCCTAATATTATTTTTTTTGTGTCGTGTGTAATAATCATGAATAAATATGTGTGGAAATTTATGAACTTAATTGCTTTGGTGTGTTTAAATTTAGAGAAAGGACTAAATAGTTAAAGTAGTAAAAACAGTATCTATTAAGTTGGAGGGTTAATTGAATTGTCTTTCTTGCATGAGGACTTGCATGTCAAATTGCCCAAATTTCATGATGTGGACGGCAAGCATGCTAGGAAAAACAATTTTATATGTATAATGGGTGCATTATTTTAGTTTAAGTATATTATAATAAGTATTTAGTTTATAAAATAAAAGAAAGGGAATTTAAGGAAATAGAGAATAGTAGTTTTAAATTGTTTGAAATGTTATGGAAATTATTGTAAATTGAGCATAGAAATGCCCTTTACATTCGGCTAATGTTTGGGTGAATGTTTATGATGTTGAGTTGGTTTAAATTGTTTGGTCTTATAAATTTATATATATATATATGTTGAGATATATATGTGTGTTGAAGTAGTATATGCGGCCATAAAAAGGGGTGAAGAGACAAAATGTGTTAGATTGTTATTGAATTATTAATTTGATATCAATGTTGTGTAATTAAGTATATGTTATAATATCGTAGGTTAAATTGGGTGTTTTAATGAACTATTTTAAGTGAAGGACTAAAATGGAACAAATATGAAAGATAACTATGTTGAGATTAGAAGGGCCCAATTGAATTGTCCTTTTTGCATGTAGGTTTTGCATGGTAAATTGTCCAACTTGAAATAGGTGGACGGCATCATGATGGATGTATATATTGAATTTATTTATTTTAGTTAGTGGCATTAAACTTACATTTTTATAATTGACTTAAAATAAGCAAAATAAAGGATAAAACAAGTAGTGGAGAGTCATCTCCTACCTTTAGCCTTGGAGTGCCGAAATTGGAAGGAAGAAAAGAGAAGTTTAAGCTTTATCATTCGGTTCTTGCATGCTCCCATGAGGTTAGCTTTTGAACTTCATTTTCTTAAATTCTGGTATTTTTAGGTTCATCTCTTTGAGTATTACCGAACCCATGTCAAAGATTTTGAGATTTAGACATGATATAGGTTCAACCATTAGTGATTAAATTTGGGTTAGCTATGCTTGATAAATGAATATAATGTATGTTTAAACTCAATATGTTTTAAGTAGAAATTTTTAAATGAGATGAAAAAGTGGTATTTAACTTGTTAAATAAGTTGTATGATTTTATATGGTTATTAAGTAGGTTCGGCTATGAGGAAAATATGTGTAATTAGGTATAAAAATTGGGAGAAATTTTATGTTTGGACTAAATTGAGTATTATATGGAACTTTAATGAGCTAGGGATCAATCGGCCTTAACTCATTAGTAAATAAATTGGCATGATTTTGAATAATTATAAACTCTGTATATAATTGGATAACATGTGAAATATCAAGGTCGAATTTATAATTGTTCCTTATTCGTATATGGCTAAATCGAGTAGAAAAGTATTGAATGAGCTCAAATTTAAATTAATTAGATCAAGTACAAAAAGGGAAAGGTTTTGGATCGAGGAAAATTAACGAGTAGCCGGGAAGCTTAATTCGACAACTATCGAGGTAAGTTTTTAAGCTACTTTGGTTGAATTAAATTCTTATTTTTATGGGATATTAATGTGTATATGATTGATTGAATAAAGCTTATTAAATTAGGTAAGGCCGAATGTAACATTAGGGCAAGGTATATGTGGCCGAATGTATGGTTGAATTATGCATCAAATTTCCTATATATATATATATTTGAAATAGATGAACATTTATGTATTAAGTAGTAGACATGTGTGGACCTTGAATAGGCGATGATATAATCAAATGAACAACTTTTTGTATGTATGGGTGTGACCGAATGGATGGTAAGCCATAAGAAGAATGGTTGGGTTTGAAAATATACTTTATGTGCGTTAGAGATTGCCGAAACTGATGGGATGGAATTGTATGAATAATTTATGATGAATATGTGTCTTGAGATGGTGTATAGTTGATAATATTGATAGTGAAAGTATTCGGGCTTTAAGCCTAGCAGGCTTTGTGCCGGTGGATAATATCGGGCTTTAAGCCTAGCAGGCTTTGTGCCGGTGGATAATATCGGGCTTTAAGCCTAGCAGGCTTTGTGCCGGTGGATAATATCGGGCTTTATGCCTAGCAGGCTTTATGCCGGTGAATTATTATAAGTATATGTTTAAATAGATTTTTGATGAGATGGAACTTAAATTCGGTAAATAAGTTCGATTTTCAGGTATGTGTAAGTCTATAAGTAAATGATTGTTCTTAATTTTAACTAAATGTGAATTATATATATATTATGCATATTGAGGGAATAACAAGTTAAGAGAAGCTTACATTGAGTAATACGTTACATCAATTACATTGTGTGTGCGGATTTACGTATTTTACGGAAATATAATTCAATGAATGGAGCTATCCGAAAAGTGATAGATAGGTAAGGGATGTATGATAATTGTGTAATTTAAATATCAATGAGGTAAATTGTTCTTGTATACGAAATTAAAGTATCAAGAGGTTATTAATAATCTATGAGTTTGATTGAATGAATGAATGGTATCTTGGTAGTTGATTTTTGAGACCTATTGATCAAGATAGCTGTTGAATGGTAGCATGATATATGTAAATGAAATTACGAATCCGTTATCATCAAATAAGTTGATTTAATTAACCTTATAGGTTCGGTCACAAAGGTATGTGTATATTTGATGATGAATTGAATTGGTGTATAAGTGGTTATATGTGATATTATATTAAATTCGAATATTTGAGTACATGTGATAGTTTAATTAACTTTGAATGATCGGTTATATAAATGATAATGGATTAAACTAGTATATTGGGCCATAAGTGATGGTATAATGAATCATGTGTATTTGATCTAATAAGTAAGTTTTAGATATTGAAATGAAATTTTTATTTATATCTTATGTATATATATACGAATTATATGGATTGAAAGGTGAGAAAGAAAATTTTGGTAGCTAATATGTATATACGTGAACAAATGTATGTGTATTGTTTTGAGATGGGAAAATGATTTACAGATCGATATGAATTATGAGTAAGTGAAGCTACTTAACGAGGAACATGGATTATATGAGGAAAGTGATTGTATAGGTGTATGTGATTAACAAAATTTAGCCTATTTGAATTAAATTATATATGTTTCTATGGTGAATTATTTGCTTATGGCTTACTAAGCTGTCAAAGCTTAATTTGTGTAATTTTCCTATGTTTATAGAGTTTCAAAGACTTGCTCGGGTTGGAAGTCGAAGGAAATCTCATCACACTATCCAAATTGCGCTTCGGTAAATAAGTGCTTGGAGATTTGGTTATGTGGCATGTATAGACTATTTTGATTTTGCTAGTTTTGAAATTGTATATATTGTATAAGCCATGCGAAAATGGCTTGTCCATCTCATTATCCTTGGAATTTGTGTTTTGGCTTGATGATTTCATTTGATTTGATTTTGGCATATTTATAAGTATGATTAATGTATAGAGTTTATATGAAATGTAGTAAAGATGTTATGATCTAAATTTCGAGTTTTGTAACTCGTCTTAATAAGACGCAGTTGGAAGATTTTAAATTTTTTTTTATGCCCTGAATTAGTAGTCAAGTCTCGTAATGCCTCACACTCGACTCCGGCAACGGTCTCGGGTAACAGGGGTGTTACATTACCTGTTGAATCAATTGAGTTTGATGTTCAAGTTACAAATCTACTAGGTCAGAACGTGTTAGTTAATTTAATATGTCTAAGTGTCCATTGAAAATTCAGGGTGTAAATTTCCTACTGATTTGATGTTGTTACACTTTTGTGAATTCGATATTATTTTGGGAATGAACTGGTTGACGTTACATAACGCTATGGTAAATTGTAGACTGATACATATTGACATGAGATGTCAGACGGGTGAAATTATTACAGTTGAGTCAGACATATCAAATAGTGTTACCAGATTGTTTCAACTATTTTGGCATAGAAATTGATTCGTAAAGGTTGTGAGGCATTTTCATATTATATACTTGATAATCGAGATTCAGAGTCGAAACTTGATTAGGTACAGATTGTGAATGAGTTCATAGACGTGTTTCCTAAAGAGTTATCGGGATTGCCGCTAGAGCCGGAAGTTAAATTTGTAATTGATCTGACTTTTGGGACTACGCCGATATTATTCTTGCCGTATTGAATAGAACCAGCCGAGTTCGAAGAACTTAAAGCACAGTTGCAAGATTTGTTAGATAGAGGTTTTATTTGGCTGGGTGTATCTCCTTGGGGTGCACCTATGTTGTTTGTGAAAAGAAAGACAGGTCGTTGAGATTGTATATTGATTACAGGCAGTTGAATAAAGTTACAATAAAGAATAAATATCCTTTTCCATGTGCAATAGTGTTTTTGAAAATAGATATCAGATCTGGTTATTATCAATTCGTGTAAAATATTGTAACGTGCCGAAAACTACCTTTCGAACTCATTATAACCATTATGAGTTTCTTGTGATGCCTTTCGAATTAACTAATGCCCCTGCTGCTTTTATGGATCTGATGAATTGGGGTTTTCAGCCTCATTTGGATAGATTTGTGGTTGTATTTATTGATCTATTCTAAAATAGAATCCGAGCATGCTCAACATTTAAGAACTGTGTTACATATTCTGTGTGAGAAACAATTGAATGCAAAATTCAGTAAATGTGAATTTTGGGTTCACGAGGTTGGATTTCATGGTCACATAATTTTTGCGGATAAGATCTGTATCAATCTGAGTAAAGTTTCTGACATTGCTAATTGTAAATCTCCAAAAAATGTTTTAGAGGTGCGAAGTTTTCTGGGCTTAGCAGGTTCCTATTGTCGTTTTGTTAAGAATTTCTTTATAGCTTCTTCACCGGTGACCAGATTGTTACAGATAAATGTTGAGTTTGTTTAGTCAGACAAGTGCCAATAGAGATTTGATCAGTTGAAAAATATATTGACAGAAGCTCCTGTACTAACTCAGCCTGAATCCAAAAAATAGTATGTTGTTTATAGTAATGCATCGCTTAGTGGCTTAGGTTGTGTTCTGATGCAAGTTGGAAAGGTTGTAGCTTATGCTTCTCAATAGTTAAAACCAAACGAGGGAAATTACCTGACACACGATCTTGAATTGGCTGTGGTTGTGTTCACTTTGAAGATTTGGCCATATTATTTGTATGGTGAGAGATGTCACATTTACACCTATCATAAAAGCCTGAAGTATTTGATGACTTAAAAAGAGTTGAATTTGAGACAATGACGATGGCTTGAGCTATTGAAAGATTATGATTTAGTGATTGATTATCAACCTGGAAAAGCTAACGTTGTTGCGGATTCATTAAGTCGAAAATCATTGTTTGCTATGAGAGCTTTGAATGCTTAGTTGATTCTGAATCATGATGGTTCTATTTTAGCTGAATTGAAAGCTAGACCAGTGTTTCTTTAGAGGATTCTGGAGTTGCAAAATGTTGACTCGAAGTTTGTAGCTAAACGAGATCAGATTCAGAGTGATTCATTTACAGAATTTAGCGTTGGCGCTGATAGTATGTTGTAATTTCACAATAGGTTGTGTGTTCTGAATAATTTGGAATTGAAACAAGACATTTTGACTGAAGCACATAGTAGTACGTACTTTCTTCATCCGGGTAGTATGAAAATGTTTTGTGATCTGAAACAGATGTATTGGTGGCTGGGTATGAAACGTGAAATTTCTAAGTTTGTAGCTAAATGTTTAATTTGTCAGCAGGTGAAAGCCAAACATCAGGTATTGTCTGGACTATAGCAAATTGTCATGATTCCTGAATGGAAATGGAAACGAGTCACGATGGATTTTTTATTTGGATTGCCTGTATCACCAAGAAAGAAAGATTTGATCTGGTTTATTATTGATAGATTGACGAAGTTTGGTCACTTTATTCCGGTTAGAATGAATTATTCGCTCGAAAAATTAGCTGAGTTGTATGTGTCTGAAATTGTTAGATTACACGAGGTGTTAGTGTTTATTATTTCTGATCGAGACTTGAGATTTACTTCTAGATTTTGGGGTAAGCTTCACGAGGCTTTGGGTACTAAAAATATAGTGTCTATTATCAGTTTAATTCACATTCTATCAATCTCAATTTCATCATCAATTCACCATTCCGATATCGTATATAACCAATCTCAACTGAATTTCATGCCGATTTCATATATCAGATAAGCCTTGCTACTTTTTATTCTATTCTATCGATATACCATATTAATCATCTCAACATAACTCAAACAAGCATTATATACTTAAATCATGATTAGATCATACAATTTAACATAAATAAGTAAGAATTAAATTGAATCGGATCATAGAAGTACAAACCGGGAATATGGAGCTATTCGTCAACGGCTTTAGCTTTTCCTTTCCCCCTTGAGGAATCCGGATCGACATTAGTTAAGGATTAACATAAACATGCAATACCATAAATATTCAACCAAATTTACAATCAATTTTCATTTTATACAAATTTTGCATTTTATTCAATTTAGTCCCTAAAATCGGGACTATCATAACTTTTAATCTAAAGCTCCAAATTGAAATTAGTTTTCACTAATAACCATTAGGGACCTCTTATTTTTCATTTATACAATCAATTTTTCAATTTATTTAGTTTAGTTTCTAATGTACGAAATTATCAATAAGGTGCACAATTTAGTCATTTTTTACCTTTAAACTTAAAATCTATCAATTTAATACCTAAAAATTTAAGAAATCAATAATGGTAACTTTCTAAAACTTTAACAGTTTTACAAATTAATACATGTGCTAGCTAGATTATGCTCCCATGATCTCAAAAATATAAAAATTACAAAAAATGACTAAATTGACCTAACCAATTTATTGCGAAAGTTTGAAATCCTTAGGGTCGTTCCTTCTTCTTCTTTTTCTTGAAATATTATGTGTTGAAGGATGTAGAAACAATGTTCTCTTTCCTTCCACCATGTTATACTTTTATTTTCTTTTATAAAATTTATTTACATTAAATTTAATTATAAGTTTATTAATATAGAAGCATGTTAATAGCTTTGTACCGTACACTTAACAAATTTAAGGTGGATTATTTTTCAATTTAGACCTTGATTTAATTGTTATTTAAGTCGTCAAGTCATTTCTTAATTGAAAGTCTATAGTGATTGAACTTTACAATTTAGTCCCTTGACCCTAATTAATCTCTAATTCAACAAAATTACTTATTCAAAATTCAATTCACTTATACAATAACTTTGTAAATATTTAATAATAATATTAACAGGCTCGGTTTACGGAAACAAAATCTCGAAACCATATTTTTTGACACTACTGACTTTTGGTGTAACACCCTAAACCCGACCTGGACATCTAGACCAAGTTCAGAGAGTTACATCATTGATACTAAAAATACCACAATTAACATGTGACCGAAATGAACCATTCATCACATAATATCCATCGTAGCAATTAACTAAGTATATAATCTTCACAAATACCATAACATCGTAGAATACCGAAATTCCTAATAGTAATACTGAAAAGAAAGATAAAAGCTTGATCGAGCTCTCTGCGGTGCCTACCCGTTCCAGTCTGAGAACCACCTGAAATCCAATCAATAACAAAATGAGTTGTGAATTCAGTGCGTAAAAGACATTTATTCAATTAGATCACATTTACAAGATGATTCCTAAATCCTAAGATTCAGTTTGGTAACATAAGCAATTTTAGTTTAGATTCAGAATAGATCGGTTACATATGCAAAAGCAATTTCAGTTTCATATAAAAAATAAATCAGATTTAGATACAAATATTCTTACCCCCATCTGCTACACACCGTCTTCGACCATCCCAACACACCGTTAAAGGCGTTCAGTGCCCAACCAACCCTACACACCACAGAGTGTCTGTCTGACATGTTAACAGAGACACAACTTAGCTGCTAGATCAAAATGCGACAAAGCACCAGATCCAAATTTATATGTATTGTGGCTTAGCCACTAATTTAGAGCAGATTACTTCATTCTTCACAATATCCCAACCCATGTAAATACAGAGTACAAATGTCCACAATATGTGTTCAGTCATTCTAAATCATTTCATAATTAGATAATACAATTCAATACTAGAATAACTATCACAGTACACATACAGTTATGTTATTCATATGTCAGTCACCAAGCATCAGAGAGTCCTCGTACAATCAAATTCAAATCATTCATGCATTGGGGAGGTCAGTATTAGTGTCGGGCAACACTCACGGCCTCAAAAACTAGATTCGGACCCTATTTATATGCCACATGGCCTGGACACACGCCCATGTCCTTGCCCGTGTAGCTCACACGGCCTGGACACATGCCCATGTCCTTGCCTGTGTGGCTCACACGGCCTAGGCACACGCCTATGTCCTTTGCCCGTGTGATTCTAAAATGTAAACAGAGAGTTACACAGGCTAGACACACATCTGTGTCCTTGCCCGTGTGACTCACATGGCTTGGGCACAAGCCCGTGTGCTTGCCCGTGTAGTCCTAAGTTACAAACAATGAGTTACACGGCTTAGACACACGCCCGTGTGCTTGCCCGTGTTGTCCTAAGTCATAAACGTAGGAGGATTCTAGAACCTAACACGACCATCCAATAATCAATTACACCATCATTCTCAATATATTGCTAAGATCAACCTATCGTCAAAATTATGTCGAAAGTTTCGACCCAACCCCAGCTCAATTTTGCACACTTACTTGGCACGTAACAGAAGAAACTGGGCTAACGCGCCAGAGGAGTGTCTCTCGTAATATTCTCGCCTAAAAAGTAACCAATCGAGCATTTAAACAGATTGTTCAAGTAAAATGAGCAAAATCTCGTTTTGACGGGATAAACATTAACAAGACAAGACTCGTAGAAACGAAAGGAGATAACGACAGAACTTTCACAATAATTGCACAATCGGCGTAACAAGCAATGAAAGAAATCCCAATTAATGAAGAATCAAGTATAAAACCAAGCAAAAAGATAAAAGAAGAAGAAGAAAAAAGAACTTGAAAGAAAAGAAAAAAATAAAAAAAAGGACCATAGAATTGATTTTAGAATGGTTTAGGTTAACCACCAACCAACACTCCAGTGTTTAGCAAAAATATTTCCCTATCATATACTCTGGGATTCGAACAGAAGACCTAATAGAATATAGATGCTTAACCAGTGAATCAGCAGGCTCATTCTTAACTTAAATTTACACTAAATTGAACTTAACTATATAATGCATGATTAAGGGTTACTTTTAAAATAACAAAACTTTTAATGATGCGACTCGAACTCCAGACCTTAAATACAATAGCAGAAAACAAAACCACAGATACAGAGATTTAATTAGTGCAGAATCTCACAATTAAATTCTCAAAATTTTGGGGTGTTACATTTGGGTCATTACAGATACCATGGGAAAGGTATCGGTACTTGGGTAATTTTTCTCAAATTTTTGAAACATCAAACCTGGTTTTGGTATCGATACCAAGGGCTGGGTATTAATACCATGAGGAGAGTATCAATACTTTGATTTTTTACCCAAATTTTCTAAAGCTTCGAAGCTAAATTTGGTTTTGGTACTACAACAGGGGTATTGATATTTTGAGCCAAGGTACTGATACCAGTGGTAAGGTACCGATACCTTGACCTCATTTTCATAGAGAATATTTTATAAGTATTTGAAGACAGAAATTTTATAATTCAGGTATAAGCATAATTATTTAATGATATTAATTAATCGAAATTTTATTTTACTGGCGTGAGTATGTCATTTATTTGATTTAAAATATATCTATTTGTTAGAAGATTAATGTGGCATCTCGAGACCTCAATTTGACTAGTGAGTCAAGTTAAAAGGTGTTATTAGCATTCTGCTTCGTCTTATCTGAGTGGGTCATCGTCTTCCTGTTCAGCAGACTCAGTGTTTAAAACACTTCTGCAAAATTGGAAGAACTCAGGCCTGCAAGAGACCTTTCCACTGGCAAAGCACCCTATGTTGTTGATCGTTTGCTGGTTTACTATTATGAAGTGGTTCTGGAATCGTTACCGTAGGGTTTTGTGTATTTCCCGAAAGTTCCTTGAGTACTTTTTTACTTCGAAGTTTGAAGTCATTCATGTAACTTTTCTCAAAGAAAGTAGCACGATTTGACACTATTGCAGTTTTCTCTTTCGAGTTATAAATAAATCACCCTTTGTTCCTTCTGGATATCCTACAAACATGCACAATTTTGTACATGAGTCCAACTTCCTCACATCTTTATTCAATGCGTGGGTTAGGCATCCCCAAAGCCTTAAACGGTTTAGATTCGGTTTCCTACCATATCACAATCCGTATGGAGTTTCTGATATTGCCTTAGTTGGCACATAATTCAGAATATAGTAAGTCGTTTGTACCGCATATATCCAAAAACAGACTGATAGCTTCGAATAACTTGACATCAAACGAACCAGTCTAATGAACCATACTACACCAATATATTTTAATAATTTAATAAAAAATATAATTTAAACATGGTTATTTTTAGTTTTCATGGAACCTAGACTCCGATGTAGCTTAGTACTATTTAAAAAAAACAAAATTGATTTTATTTAAAATTAATTGGTGAATGGTTTAGGTGGAGGGGGCTAAGGCCTTGAATTTTGACCAAAGTCAAAACTTAACAACAGGCAAAAGGAGACCCAAAAACTATGGGTATGAATTAAAAGGATATGATTTGGAGCGGCTAAATAGTAGTGTTCTCTCAAAATTCCGACCATTTTTTTTTTTGCGATGATTGTGAGTGGTTAAGCGCATTTGTCTTTGGTTTGTTAAAAAAATTTCTTGTTTCATCAAGCTATAAGATGACGAGCTTCTTCTTCCAAGTCGAGAAGGTGAAAAAATCCATAACTAGAAGTAAAAACAATGAAGGCCATCATCACCAATAATGTTGCAGTTGCTCTATCTTTCTTCATTTGCCTTTCTTTCTTACCCTTACTAAATGCTTCTGAAGACATGGACAACCCGGCGAGCCAAATCTGTGAAAAAAGTGCCACTAAGCTTTGCTACGATACCCTTTATAAGGAACCCGACGCTACAAGGGTCGATTTTCTTTCCCTTTCAATAATCCCTATCAATATGACTAATAAAAATGGCACAGCCATTTGCGATTACATAAACAAAGGTGCTAAAGGATTTGAGGACAAAAAGGTGCTAAAAAAAATGCCAAGTAGATATAAGAAAGGCAATGCATAACCTTGATAATGCTCGGAAACTTATAAAACCTGAAAAAAGAACAATTCCCCTGGAAGTGAAAAAACTTGTGAACCAGTCCATATCTGATGGCCACGGATGTTTGGATATGTTGAATCCGCCGAAACCGCCCACGGAGTTGATGTCTTACGCTGATATCTTTACCCACCTATTAGACATTATCTATAACATCATCATTATGATACCAATTGCAAAACCAAGCCATAAACCCTTGTGATTAAAGCTCTCCTACATTTCCAGTTTTGTTATTTCGAGGCTTAATATTTTAATAATAAAATCATATTTTAATTTGTAAAAGAATTAATAATTGAGTAGACATTATTCATTGATTGAATATAATGAATGTAATTATAAGAGAAAACTTTATAATCATGCCAATTTAGGATTTAATTTAATTGGTTTTTAGAATGATTTTTTAAATTTTTTAATATCTAATAGATTTAAAGCTTGACTCCATATATTTATAGTTTTTTTAATAAAAGTATGAGGATAAAAATGTAATTTCATTAGAAAAGAAAAATGACGAGAGGTAATTAAATATTTAGGTGAAAATAACATTTAGAATAGAAAAAAAAAATCAAGGTATAGACTAAATCAAAATAGAAAAGAAGTTTAAGGGGCTTAAAATATAATTTTTTTCATTAAAAAATAAGGATTGATTTGCAAAACTGTAAAATTAAAATTACATGGACTAAATTTTTAAAACTGTAAAATTTGACTATCGGGGATTAAATAGTAAAAAACTGTAAAATTTACCGTGATTGTTTTATAGAAACTGAAAAATTTGCAGACATGGTTTATAATAGTGACACATATTTTAAATATATTTTTAGTAACATTTATTTTTGAACAATTTTATTATAGGTTATGATCAGATCTGTTTTTTTTACACAATACCTAGAACTACTCAGTCTATCTCCAACTCATAAATAGGAGGATAATGCGCTTCAGTAAATTAATGATGTACCAAAAGTTGGGTAATTTATTTGATTTTTTTGAAGGAATGGTTGTTTATTTAAAGATGCCTTGAATGTTTTGGAAGATACCTGGAAACTCGTGTGGCCTTTTGAAGGGCCACAACGTGTTTGACAATATTTTTTAGCTGGTTTTCAAGGAAAACTTATTAACTAACGCAGAACGATGTAGAAGAGGTATGTTAGACAGTTCCTCATGTAAGCTTTGTGAATCTGTGAATGAGTATATCATTCATTCCTTAAGGGATTGTTGTAAGGCAAGAGATGTTTGGAAGCAGGTCATTCCTTTGAGGTTATTGCGTCGATTTTTCTCTTACTCGCTAAAGGATTGGTTAACGATCAACTTGAGAAATGAGTTTGGTTTAGTTTTTTAGGAGTTTGATTGGAGGTCTTTATTTGGTATTCTCTGCCAGAAGACTTGGAAACAAAGATGTTTGTGTATGTTCCAAGATGTTTCATTCAACAAAAATCACATCCTTCATTCTTCATGGAGTTGGGTTAAAGCTCTCAAGTTTTTATTTGGTAGACCCGCTGAAAGCACCAGAAGACGGAATAGGTGCCAGAAGTGGACTCCACCTCCGTCGGGGTCCATTAAATTAAACACTGATGGTGCCTGTAATCCAATTTCAGGATTAGCCGCATCGGCAGTAGTGACGAGAGATGAATTTGGCAATTGGGTGTGTGGGGTAGGTAGAAATATCGGTAAGTGTAGTGTGGAGCAAGCGGAGCTTTGGGCAATCTATGACGGTCTTTCTATGGGATGGGATGCTCAATGGAGAGATGTTTTTGAAACAGATTGTGCACTTGTTATTAAAGGGATCAATAGTGATTCGAGAGGGTATGCATATAGAGATTTGGTTATAAGAATTCGAGAGTTACGTAGTTGAGATTGGAGTGTTGTCTTTGAATAGATCCCAAGGGAGGTAAAATTTGCCGCTCACTCATTAGCTAGAATGATGAAGGATCTCCCAGTTGGCGCCCAAAAATTCCATAGAGCTCTCTCTTTAGTCCGTTACCAGTTAAGAATGGATAACATGTTTGTGCTTTTGAATCCCATTACATCTTGTTAGTTTAATAATCTATTTTCTTGTTATTTTTTTAAAAAAAGCTAAGTAATAAAAACGATTAAATAATTAATAAGTCAATTATGTGAAGATGAAAGTATGATTAAATTTTTGGTGGTTGTCGGCAGTCATATTATTGAAGTTAACAATCAAATTAGTCTTCGGTGAATTAATTGTTTTTGAGCCACTAGGAGCTCAATTGAATGTTTTTTTTTTATAAAGGCTTGAAAGTTTTTTTACCCTTAAACCTTTAAAAAGTTGTTTCATAATTTTTGTGATGATTTTTTTGAACCTTGTGGTTGTCGAAACCATTTTTTAAAGAAAAATAGGTCGACTTTGATTTAAAAACGAAAATAAAAAACGAGAGTCACCACCAATCCTTTTTGATGAGGTGTGATCGAGTCACCTCGTAATTCAATCATTTTAATAAAATTTAATTTACTAAAACGATGATTTTTGGTCTATTCTAATGGGCCCTAGGCTAAAGTTGGGCTCTACAGCTACCCCTCTTTGCTCGTTGTCGTGTAACGAGAACGGAGCAAAGACCTTTAAAAAAGACCATTTTAGCCCGGTCTCCCCGAGTCTTAACTTCTTTGGTGCTTCTTTTCTTCAAGTAGCCTTCTTCCATTCCACCTCATCTTCAGGGGTGTAGGAATTGGTGCTTTGATCCGCTCGAATGTAATTTCAAGGAGAATCTACTCCGCTGGAACTTCAAAGAGATAAGAATTGGTAATTTCAACCTTCTTCCACTGCAACTTCATGATGATAAGATTCATTGTAATCTGTAGCTTTAATCTGTTCCACTGCATCTTTAGGGAAATAAGATTCGCTGTCTTCAGTCTGCTCCACTACAACTTTAGGGAGATAAGGCTGGTGGCTTCAATCTGCTCCACTACAACTTCAGGAAGATAAGATTCGCCAATTTGTAGCTTCAATTTGTTCCACTGCATCTTCAGGAAAATAAGATCCGCTGTTTTCAGTCTGCTCCGCTGCAACTTTAGGGAGATAAGGCTGGTGGCTTTAATCTGCTCCACTACAACTTCCAGAAGATAAGATCCGCCAATTTGTAGCTTTAATCTGTTCCACTACAACGCCAGGGAAATGAGATTTGTTGTCTTCAGTCTGCTCCGCTACAACTTCAGGGAGATAAGGCTGGTGGCTTCAATCTGCTCCACTGCAACTTCAGGAAGATAAGATCCGCCATCTTGGATCTACTCCACTGCAACTTCAAGGAGATAATATCTACAACTTCAATCTTCTCCACTGCTACTTCAGGGAGATGAGATTTGTGGATTCACCGATCTTGCTACACTGTCCTTTAGGGGACATGACGTGTAGAATCGATTTCATGTGCTTATGCCAAATGATTAGGATGTCATGATCAGAATGAATCAAATACTCCTAATTGGATGTGTATGAATGATATGTGCATGAGAATGATCCCTTTTTAATGTTTGGGTTGTCATTGCTCGTTGTTTTATCAAGGTTGTATCACTGATGTGTTACCATGCCTTCTTCGTTGTTTATCAAGGTTCTATCACTGATGCGTTACCATGCTTTCTTGTTCAGCCGGTATCTTTGATAGAAAAATCCGAAGAAATAGTCACAGTTTAGACTATTCTTTCTCAAACATTTCCAACCCTTAGGTTTGGTTAGTTCTAAATAATAGTCCTGTTTCAGGTCCTCGTACTATTTAGAAGCTTCTAGAGTAATATGCAGAACTCCTTTTATAAAAGTATTATTAGTCCATTAATCGTTATTTCAATGAAAAATGCTTGAAAAAGATTATCACAATGGACAAGATGAAATTTTATTGGGATGAAGGCTCGAAGATGAATTAATCAAGATAGCAAATTTTGTTAAGATTCAAAGTGAATAAGGTGAAAATAGGTGCCCCAGATATCTCAGCATGAGCTTCTCTGCACAAAACTTCTCAAGGACCCCTTTGAATTTGATATGTGTTCAGAAGACCTAGAGTACTTTATCGATGCCCTAAGGTGTAGCATCCCTCCTCCTTGTTAATTCAAGCATAGCAAGACTACTGCATGCCCCACCTTTGATCAAAATTTGAATTTCCCTTTCGTGTGTTTTCAATTCAAAATCCCTTTGGTCTCAAGACGCCCTTTACGGGTTTTCGCCTTGGCCTCTCCTTTTTCTTTCTTTTTCTCTTTTTTTTTCTTTTTTCTCTTTTTCCCTATTTTTTACTTCTTCTTTTTTCTTTTTATTATTATTTTTTAATGAAATATTTCTTGATTTGAACTCATAGGATTAGGCAAGTCCTTGTTATCCCTCTTGGTCAAAATCAACACTTTTCCAGGGAAGGCCTTCTTTACCACATAAGGTCCTTCCCAGTTTGGCATCCACTTTCCTTAGAAGTCCTTTTGTATGTGAAGGAATCTTTTCAAAACTAGGTATCCTTCATATAATTCTCTAGGGCGAACCTTCTTGTTATAGACCCGCATCATTCGCTTTCGATACAATTAACCATGAGGATAGCCCTTAGCCTCTCTTTTTCGATTAAGTTCAGCTAATCATATTGGGATTGGATCCATTTTACTTCATCTGACTTCAACTCTGATAAAACTCAGAGAGAAGGAATCTTGACTTCAATGGCCAAAACTACCTTCATCTATAAACCAAAGAGAAATGTGTTGCCCTGGTGGAAGTCCTGACAAACGTTCGATATGCAAACGGTAACTTATCATGTCAATCTTTATAAGTCTCGGTCATTTTCTCTATGATCTCCCTTTTTTTTGTACCTCCATTGCACCGTTCATTTTGGGGCGATATGGTGTTTTAATCTTGAACAGACTACAAACTTCTGATATCGTGCTGTTGTTCAATTTTAGTGTATTGTCAGATATGATCCTTTTTGGCATTCTATACTGACATATGATCTCTTTTTTCAAGAATTTTCTAACTGTCGATCTTGTGCCATTGGCATACGAAGAAGCTTCAACCTACTTAGTGAAGTAATGGACGACCATAAGGATGAATCGATGATCGCTATAAAACCTTTGGTGAGATTGACCCACTAACATCCGTGCCCCACATAGAGAAAGTCCATGGAGATGTCATACATGAAGAGATGAAGGAGGCAGAGAAATCTTGTCTCCATAAATTTGGCACTTATGGCATTTCTTGGTATAACTGATGCAATCCCCTTCCATGGTGACCAGCAGTACCTGAACCTTATGATTTGCCTGGCCATTTTAAAACCATTAGTATGTATTCCTCTTCTAAGATTTCCTTAGCCTTAATAACATCCACACGTCTCGGCAGCCAGGGCATATCCTGATACGATTATGCGAAAACATCTTTGAATTCTTGGAATGACTCAATGACGTCTCGCTTTGTCTTTGTGGTGATACAGGCTCTGATCTTCACCGCTCTCTCTTCTCCTAGGCTCATAATGACGCTTTGTAAGGTAGGATCTGTTTTCCATATTGTTTTACCATCCTTAACAAATCAAGAGATAGGTTACAATCTTTGTTGTCTCCAAAGTCCTAAGATCCCTCTAGACACATATCTTGCTCAAAAGTAGATTCTGAGTCAGTAGCAGCATCGCTCATGTCGTTGATATCTAAGGACCTGTTATAGGTATGAAGGAATATTCAAAGAACAAATGAATCTAAGAATAATTATTTATGTGGTATGAGCATGAATGAAATAAATAATAAAAGAATATTTGCTTAAAGTAAGGCACAAATATGCATTTTCATTGAAAATAAAGATGTTGGACATAAGCCCATTTCACAAAAAGATTCTTATTGCTCCTAGGCTCAGAGCAACAAGCGTCCTTTGAATATTACTCTAAATTAGCTCTAAAAAATACAGGGGTCTCTTCCACAGTCCCATTGTTCAAAACACTCCCAAGTATATAAGGGCAGAAGCTTGTAAAATTTTATTCCCCGGTTCTCTCTTCAGATACGACGTTAATGTTCAGATTCCCCGATATTCCTTCCGGGCTTTTGACCTCTTCAAGGAATTCTAACTCTTTATTATCCATCAAGCTCTGCACCAAACCTTTGAATTCAACGCACTCTTGGATTTCATGACCTTCTTTTGCGTGGAATTCACAGTGGCCCCTCATCCCTTTGGGTATCTCCTTCGAAGTTTGAATGATTAGTCCAATGTCTATCATTTGTTTCAAAACCCATTTCAATGGGGTTTTTACTTCTGCAATATTCTCCTTGATTCTTTTCATTATATTCTCGATTATCGTGTTTACCCCCTTGTCAGAATGGTTGGGTAACGGATTTTCTACAACAGATGGATCATCTAATTTCACAATACCCATGTTGATGAGTCTTCCGATTATCTTTTTGAAAGTGGTGCAGTTCTCAATCGAGTGTCCTATGATTCCCGCGTGGTATTTGCATTGGGCGTTCGCGTCGTACCATTTGGGAAACGGAGGCTGCATAGGTTTTAGATAGAAAAGGGATACTATATGTGCATCAAACAAACTTTGGTACAGCTCCCCATACGTGATTGGGATGAGCGTGAGTCAGAGTTTTTCTGAGTTCGGTCTTGGATTGGAATCTTGCCTTGGGGGGACCCAATAGCTAGTAGTTGCCGTCCTTGGCTGGCTTACGGAATCAGCTTTGAATAGACCTTGTTATACATACTTGCATTATTCTCCTCATTTTCCCTCTTCTTCAAGGCCTTCAAAGTATTGATTTGGGAGCTCCTCTCACGCCTTTTCCGTTTGTAATGATCTTCAAATTGTTTTGGGAGTTTCACTCTCACCTTTTTTGTTTCCGCAAGATCAGTCAGATCAATGACAACAGGATTGATTGGATTATCCCTTGGACTAGAACCTAAACCCGTCGGGAAGTTCACCGGTGTCGAGGTATCAGTCTGGTATCGTGGTCTAATGTTAATAGACACCCTTTGTGGATACGTGTCTAGTTGTGCTTGGGTGTTTGTTGGAGTAAAGCCTGAATGATAAACGGAGTCCTCGTTATCGTCCCCAGAATTAACCATAGGGCTTTTTCCTTTTTCTAACCCTCCAGCTAACATCTGGGTTAACTGGCTCATCATGTTTCTTTAAAATTCTAGTATTTGATTCTTCATATCCTGTTGAATCTTGGCCAATTGCTCTTGCATCTGTATTTGCATTTGCTCTAATTTCTTCAACCTTTGGTCCATTGCTTCAGTTTGTACTGTGACGATGTTCGATTGGTTGGCTCTTGTCAGTTTCCAGATTAATTGAAACAATTTTGTTTTAATTAAGGTCTCTTCGTGAAATTAATGCATATGACGCAATGTAATGCAAATGCATGAGATGAATGCAAAAAGAGGCGTTGACTCTGATTCAATTTTGTTAGAACAACTTTAATAGAAAAGAAATTTCTTTTACATAAAACAGATTACATATATGGCCTTACCCTAATACTCGAAGCGAAGACATAGATCATTTTCTTCATATCCGGATGTTAAAATCAAATCTCACGAATTTTCCAATGGATACCTCTGCTAGCTCCTTTTTTCTTGATGCGAGCTGCGACCCATTGCTCATGATAAACCGTAATATATACATATTTTAATCCCACATTTGGCATACTTTTGGATGATTTATCCCTTGAATTGTGGAATTTGATGCTCCTAATCCTTTAATTTCATGTTTTATACTTAGGAGAGCATAGGAGGATGAAAAGAACGAGAAACGGGCCAAAAAGGGACAAAATGGGCCTACACGGCCTGGACCACCGCACACGGGCAAAACCACACGGCTGTGTGTGGCAAGCCGGATCGAACACGGCCTGGGCTATCGACCACGAGCCTGTCCCTACCGAAATAAGGATGAATTCTATTAGGATTAGGATACTTGTAGGACAAGTAAGGCATCCCGATAGCCTATATAAACACCCTAGAGTGCAACCTAAAAAAGAGTTCGACAGAAGGCCTCTGTCAAGGCTTTTGACAGAAGGAGAGGGCTGAATATAGGGAATTACTCGAAGAAAGCCAGTTGATCCATCTCAGAAGCCAGAATCACACTCAAGATTGAGGATTTTCCCTTCAATTTCCTTCAGGGGGTTTTAGGGTTTTTCTTTATGTTTTTTTTTTATTTAATTTCTTCTAAGATGTATTCTTTTATAAACATGAACCAAACCCCTCAAATACCTGAGGGGGTGAAACCTAAGACGGATCTTGTTATTGTTTTCTGAACTGTATGATAAATTATTTGATTTGTTCTTAATTATGTGTTCTTTATTATTGCTTTGATATTCCAGGATATTGATTCAAGTATTGATGTGCTTATTCAGAGGAGCAAAAGTCACTGTTTAAAAGTAGATCTAGCATAATTAAGCGGAGTTGATCGCACTCCTAGAGATAGGACGACGAAAATCTGCCAGATTAGGGTCAAACCTAATATGGGAGTCTATAAATCGAGTTAATGCAACACTAGGGGTTTTAATTAGAAAGAGATTTCAATTAATCAACCTAGGGTTAGACGTTAGTAGCCTCGAAAGAGGTATTAATATAAATTAGGGAATCCTACGGATCAAATCAAGTGAATAAATCGTCTGGTTTAGAGTTAAATAACTAGTGAAGTCTAGGTGGATTCTTCCTCGGGTATTGTTTTAATCAATTGATTTTCTCACAAGTATTTTCCCAGTTCATTCTCTGTGTCTTGGCATCCTTAGCTTAGGAATTAGTTAGGTAAACATCAATCCCTTTTATTTTAGGCTAGATGATAAAAAGAAAGTCAGTACTAGTACTTTTGGTTCCCTTGGGTTCGACATTCCGGTCTTGCCACTAAGCTATACTACTATTCAGTAGGTGCGCTTGCCTCAATTGTGGTGATAGTTAGTTTCTAGGCTAGATCATTCATTATATAAATATTAAAACTCTCAGACACGATCAAGTTTTTGGCGCCGTTGCTGGGGAACTGAAATATTAGGAATGCTCAATTTTTATTACTTTAACCATTTTTCTTTTATTTATTTATTTCTTTCTAATTTTTATTTTTTTAGTTTTCTAATATCTTTATTATTTGTTCTGATAGGTTTTTCTAATTTATGACTAGAAGGAACCCGTCAGGATCGTTGCTTTTTGACAGTGAAATTGAAAGTACAGTTCGCAGAAACTGGAGAAAAATAAGGCAAAGCCTACAATACATAGAAGAAGAGCAAGAAGAAGAAACCAACACTGCCAAAGAGATGGCTGAGAACAATCCGTTACCTCCTATGGCTGTCGCAAATCCGGTGAATCGAAATCGTGCTCCTCATACTATGTATGATTACGCTAAACCAAATTTAACAGGAACTGAGTCAAGTATTGTTAGACCTGCTATTGCTGCAAATAATTTTGAACTGAAACCTAACACAATTCAGATGATACAGCAATTTGTTTAGTTTGATGGTTTGCAGGATGAAGATCCAAACAATCACTTGGCAAATTTTCTAGAATTTTGCGGTACTTTTAAAATTAATGGCATTTCTGATGATGCCATTCGCCTTCGGTTATTTCCCTTTTCTTTAAGGAATAAAGCCAAACAATGGTTGAATTCTTTTCCACGAGGATCAATCACTACATGGGAACAAATGACCGAAAAATTTTTGTTAAAATATTTTTCGCCGGCTAAAACGACCAAGTTGAGGAATGATATCTCTTCTTTTGTGCAGATGGATTTAGAGACACTTTACGATGCATGGGAGAGATACAAGGATCTATTGGGAAGGTGCCCACACCATGGATTACCTTTGTGGCTCTAGGTTCAAACCTTTTACAATGGTGTGAACCCCTCAACTAGGCAGCTGATTGATTCAGCCGACGGTGGAACCCTGAATAACAAAACCCCTGAAGTGGCTTATGAGTTTATAGAGGATATGTCACCGAAAAACTATCAGTGGCAAGTCACGAGGACAAAGCCAACAAAAGCCGCCAGTGTTTTCAACCTCGACGCAGTGACCATGCTATCATACCAGGTAGAACTGTTAAGTAAAAAGATTGATGGTTTGTGTGGTTCTTCGCAGGTACATCTAGTTATGCAGTGCGATACAAATGGAGGAGGAATGAACAATACAGAATATCCATCCTACAACCCTGGCACAGAAAGCGAACAGATGAACTATATGGGTAATAATTCTAGACCACAGAATAACCCTTATAGTAACACTTATAATCCAGGTTGGAGGAATCACCCCAACTACTCATGAGGTGGGGAAGGAAACCAGAGACAACAACCCCTCCCAGGCTTTCAACATCAACCCTACCCACAAGAGAAGAAGCCGAACCTTGAGGAGATGCTAACAAAATTCATCTCGGTGTCAGAAACTCGTTTCTAAAACACCGAAACAACACTCAAAAATTAACAAGCATCGATTCAAGGGATCGAGAACCAATTAGGACAACTTGCTAAGCTGATCTCTAAACGACCACAAGGTGGCTTGCCAAGCAACACTGAAACTAACCCAAAGGAGCAATTTCAAGCCATAACAGCTCAGGATAGTGAAGGGTTAGATGAACCAAAATTGAGGCAAGAGGAAGTGGTAGAGGAAGGTAAAGTTGAGGTAAGCCATGATAAACCAAAACCGATAATTACAGAGTACCAACCTCGTGTGCCATACCTCAATGCGATGAAGAAAGACTACACAGATGAACAATTCGGTAAATTTCTTAAACTACTAAAGAAATTACATATTAACTTATCGTTTCTTGAAGCTCTTTCGCAGATGCCAGATTCAAGGAAATTTTTAAAAGAGCTTTTGACAAACAAACGGAAGTTAGACGAGGCGTCGCATGTGGAGCTAAACGAAGTGTGCTAAGCAATTCTACAAAATAAACTACCATGAAAGTTAAAATATCTAGGGAGTTTTACAATTTCGTGTTTAATTGGTAGTTTATCTGTTGATAATGCTTTAGCTGATTTAGGGCCAAGCACAAATGTTATGCCTTATAAAATGTTTAAACAGCTAGGTCTAGGAAAACCGAAACAAACAAGGACGAGCATTCAATTAGCTAATAAAACTATTAAAATTCCTAGGGGAATAATTGAAGATGTACTAGTGAAAATTGATAAATTCATATTCCCAGTAGACTTTGTTGTTTTAGACATGGATGAGGACAATAATATTCCTTTAATTTTAGGAAGACCCTTTTTAGCAACTGCCAGAACTAAAATTGATGTTGGTACAGGCGAACTCATACTTCGTGTAGGTGAGGAAACGATCACTCTTCAGGCTCTTGACTCGCTAGGACATCGAGTAATCAAGGTGAAAACATCAACTCTACTAATGACCATTTGGTTCCACCTTCTTTACAAGAAGCATACAAAACTACACAACTGAGCCAGATTCTAGACCTCATGTCAACAAGGAAATAACTCATGAGGAACGAAGGCTTCAGATCGATGAACTAGACGAGTGGAAGACACATTACAAGGAGAAACTAAAAACACACGAAGCAAAAACAAGGCGACTCCATGAGCCAAACCAATTTAAGATCGGAGATCAGGTATTGTTGGATAAAACAGATCCTCAGATCGCCACTTCAGACCTTGATACAAACGAAGAAATCCCTTTTGAGGTACTGAAGATCTTCCCATATAGAACAGTCGAGGTAACTAATCCCAAGTTCGGCACTTTTAAGGTAAACACTATTCAACTCGAACTATATAGTGATCATAGAACTGATAGCAGGGGTGAGGAGTTTCAACTCCTCAAACCACCATGAATACACGAATAAGAGGTAAGTCTAGCTTAAGACTTTAAACGAGCGCTTGTAGGGAGGCAACCTGAACACTAACCCCATTAATTTTCATATTGTTAGCTTTACTGTTAGCACCTAACTACAAATTAACCAAATTAATAAAAAGCATGTTTCTCTATCCACATGGTCTTGCACACGAGCGTGGCCGTGGCCGTGTGGACATTACGAGAAGATACATGGGTGTGGCAGAGACCGTGCGAACCAAGGACGAAAATTTCCTCCAAACCACGGGTAATGATACATTGCCACGATCGTACGATACGGCCGTGGTCGACACTGAGAAAGTCACACGGGTGTATAACACGCTCGTGTCCCTAGGCCGTGGCCGACACTGAGTAATCCACATGGACGTGGCAACCTTTACACAAATGTGTGAGAAACAAACGAAACACAACACGGCTGTGTGATACGGCTGTGTGATCCAACACGCCCACGGCACACGGGCGTGGGAAGCTACCAGATCATTGATTTCTATTTAAACCCCCCATATTTCCTCACTTTCTCCCTAATTTCTTCTTCAATCAAACCCTAGCCACCACACCCTTTCATTGACTATTATCTTCCCCCCTTCATTTTCCTTTCTCCCTTTCCCTCATTCTTTCTTTACACCACTATTCCTATGTCGAAGAAGCGAAAGGACCCTAGCACAGTCTCCCCGTGCGAGACTGATCTACATAAGTTCATGCCGGCCGCTTCATCAACTCGACAAGCCAAGGACATTTGAGTCCATTGAATTTTTCTTTTTCTTTTCTCTTCTCATTTATTTTCCTTCCCTTTATCTTTCTTGTCTTTAATTTTTATTATTACATTTTGATTTCTTTGATTTAGGTTTTAAAGGCTACTTGGGAATCACCACACCACGACCATAGACACCACCTCCACATTCATCTATGCCCAACTTACCGTTTCTTTTCCTTGACTTCATCCAAAATTCAGGAAGTTCACTTCTCTCCTTATCTTATGATTTTATATATTGTAGATATCTATCTTTGTACATTGAGGGCAATGTACATCTTAAGTGTGGGGGGTGAATTTTATTATTCTCAAATCCCTGAATTTCGTCTTTTCTTTCTCATATCATTAATTAGAACAAATTCTGATTGATTTATGATTTTTATTGATATGTCTTGAATGAAAACATAGGCAGTTGTGCATTGATTGTTTAAACTTGAAAGCTTTAGAAAATCAAGCATGATAAGTTGATTTTTAAAAATTAAAACTTTGCTAGGTTGTTTCCCCAAGTTTAGGTATTATCTTGAAATTTGAAGTTCACAGGCTTGACATCAAAAACCATAATTTTTGTGAGATATTGAGCCTTTTAGAGCATATATTTTTCTTGCTCACTTTTTTATTGTTTATGAGTGTGTCAATATTGATTTATTATTGTAGAACTTGTTTCGGTTATGCATGTCAAGACCACACTTTTGATTTGATATACTGAGATGATAAAGGCACCTAGGATTTAACCCACTTACTTCCCAAAAGGCCTACCTTCATAATTAACCCCTAGTGAACCCCTTTGATCCTAATAAACCATTCATTGGTTTACCCTTAATATTAACCCAAGACTTACTCTTTTTGATTCATTAAGAATTTTTCCTGTTGTATTAACCTTTTTATCGAGGTTTGATTTGAGAAGTTGCCTAACTATGTTTTCCATTTCAGTTGTTAAATTCTTATTATTGTACTTGATTTGTTCTTAAAAAAAAGTTGAAAGTATATCCATATTAGTTCTATGTTTTTTATGAGCTTAAACAGTAAATCTCACATCTTTAGAAGAAGCTCGTGTTTTTAATGTAATTATTCATTATTAGTCTATTTTTCTAGTTAGGTAATTTGTCAATTCGATCTCGATTCTAACCTCCTCTTCCAGCCTGTGACCACACCCCCTAACCAAGCCACGTTACAACCCTTTTTAAAGACCTTTTGATCGATGTATCATCTCAATTTATAGTGATAGAGATTTGATTTTCATGCAAGCCTATGGTAATAACTTTTCATGTTGACTACTGAGTGCTTAAATTTATTGTCACTTAAACACTTCGAGTGATTTGAGTGAATCCTTAGTGAGGATGTTATCTCTGTGATATTTTGAATCAAAGGTAATTACTTAGATAAAGGGAAATACATATGTTTTCATGAATAAAATGTTCAACTTGGATTGTTTGAAACTTTGATGTTCTTTTAGTTGAATTCTCAATGTATGATTACCTTTGGATTATTTCGAAACATTACTAATGGGAGTTATAAGTTGAGAAGAATGAATTTTAATTATGAGTTGAGGATTTTGCTTGAGGACAAGCAAATGCTTAAGTGTGGGGGTATTTGATAAACCGTAATATATACATATTTTAATCCCATATTTTGCATGCATTTGGATGATTTATCCCTTGAATTGTGGAATTTGATGCTCCTAATCCTTTAATTTCATCTTTTATACTTAGGAGAGCATAAGAGGATGAAAAGAACGAGAAACGGGCCAAAAAGGGACAAAATGGGCCTACACGGCCTGGACCACCGCGCACTGGCAAAACCACACGGTCGTGTGTGGCAAGCCGGATCTAACAGGGCCTAGGCTATCGACCACGGACGTGTCACACGGGTGTGTCCCTGCCGAAATAAGGATGAATTCTATTTGGATTAGGATACTTGTGGGCCAAGTAAGGCATTCCGATAGCCTATATAAACACCCTAGAGTGCAACCTAAAAGAGAGTTCGACAGAAGGCTTCTGTCAGGGCTTTTGACAGAAGGCGAAGCCAGAGAGGGCTAAATATAGGGAATTACTTGAAAAAAGCCAGTTGATCCATCTCAGAAGTCAGAATCACACTCAAGACTGAAGATTTTCCTTTCAATTTCCTTCAGGGGGTTTTAGGGTTTTTCTTTATGTTTTTTTATTTAATTTCTTCTAAGATGTATTCTTTTATAAACATGAACTAAACCCCTCAAATACCTGAGGGGGATGAAACCTAAGACGGATCTTGTTATTGTTTTCTGAACTGTGTGATAAATATTTGTTTTGTTCTTAATTATGTGTTCTTAATTCTTTCTTTGATATTCCAGGATATTGATTCAAGTATTGATGTGCTTATTTAGAGGAGCAAAAGTCTCTGTTTTAGAGTAGATCTAACATAATTAAGCGGAGTTGATCACACTCCTAGAGATAGGACGACGAAAATCTACCGGATTAGGGGCAAACCGAATATGGGAGTCTATAAATCGAGTTAATGCAACACTAGGGGTTTTAATTAGAAAGAGATTTCAATTAATCAACCTAGGGTTAGACGTTAGTAGCCTCGAAAGAGGTATTAATATAAATTAGGGAATCCTACGGATCAAATCAAGTGAATAAATCGTCTGGTTTAGAGTTAAATAACAAGTGAAGTCTAGGTGGATTCTTCCTCGGGTATTGTTTTAATCAATTGATTTTCTCAAAAGTATTTTCCCAGTTCATTCTCTGTGTCTTGGCATCCTTAGCTTAGGAATTAGTTAGGTAAACATCAATCCCTTTTATTTTAGGCTAGATGATAAAAAGAAAGTCAGTACTAGTACTTTTGGTTCCCTTGGGTTCGACATTCCGGTCTTGCCACTAAGCTATACTACTATTCAGTAGGTGCGCTTGCCTCAATTGTGGTGATAGTTAGTTTCTAGGCTAGATCATTCATTATATAAATATTAAAACTCTCAGACACGATCAAGTTTTTGGCGCCGTTGCTGGGGAACTAAAATATTAGGAACGCTCATGTGATGCAATGTGCAAAAACATATCAAGAATTCAAACCAGAAAAGCAAACCAAAATGATGAAAGTCGTAACAAAGATGGATGGAATGTAACAAAAGGATCGTACATTTAAACCGAGTTTTTAATTTTCGACAAAAAGACAAAAAGTAATCAACTCGTGGCTTGACTCTCTTATTTATCCCTAGTGGAGTCACCAAGCTGTCGAAACCATTTTTTAAAGAAAAATAGGTCGACTTTGATTTAAAAATGAAAATGAAAAACGGGAGTTGCCACCAATCCTTTTTGATGAGGTGTGATCGAGTCACCTCATAATTCAATCATTTTAATAAAATTTAAATTTACTAAAACGATGATTTTTGGTCTATTCTAATGGGCCCCAGGCTAAAATTGGGCTCTACAGTGATCATCTATTTTTTTCATGATTTTTAGATATTTAAGTTTAATTTAATTATGTATAAATCATGGGATGTTTGTTAATTGGTAATTGTTTGGATTTGCTTTATATTGTTAATCATGTTAGTTGTTCATGGATCAAGTTGGGTTTCTGCCTAAAAAATTAGAAAATTTGAAGAAAAAATATAAGTCCGAAATATGAGTTTAGACAAAAAATGAAGCTTGTTTAAAGCCATTTTTGGTCAGGGCTCGACCCGGCTCGAGTACAAGCCCTGAAATGTTACCCTTTTTTTTCCTCTATTCAGCTAAATCTCACTCTTATAGTCTCATTTCTCCCAAACCTAATTTTTAAATCCCTAACAAAACAACTTTCCCTTCTCCATCCCTCCACATAGCTCTCCTCCTCTAGCGACTCCCCCGTCCGTTAGCTTTAGGGGTGTTCAAACGATTAACCGAACCAAATTAGTATTAACTAAATTAACCAAACTTTTTAATTCTTTAACCATTAACCGAATCAAATTTTTTTAAAAAAAAATTAACCAAATAGAAATATTTCGGTTAATTCAGTTGGTTAGCTGAAATTTATATGTTCTGTTTTTTGTTTTTTGTTAAAACAAGTATAAAACTTATCACAAAAAAATGATAATGTTCATTTGAACGAATTATCCGAATTAGTAATAGCCTAATACATATAATATATAATATTATTTATTAAGTTCGGTTAATTTATTTAATTACCCGATTTCAAACCGAATTAACTGTTAACCAAAATTTCAAAAACCTTTAATCGACCTTCGACCGAACTAGATCTGTTAACCAACCGATTAACTGAATTAGATCAATTCGATCAGTTAATTCGATTTTAATCAAAGTTTAAACACCGCTAATTAGTATTCTCTTCTGTCGGTTTCCCTTTTTTCTTTTCATTTGTTTCCAATGTTGTTTACAAGAAATAAAGGTATTGATGATTTTTTTCCTTTCTTGAAGTGTTTTTTTCTGGGCGGTGTTCCATTCTCTAAAAATGACCCTTTGTTTTTTTTTTTTTTCTTTCTGGAAATTCAACCTATAAAGCGGTGCTTTGAATGGAAGCAATGCATAATGGGATTAGGGATTTTTTTTTGTAGTTATTGCCCTCAATAGTGTTAAGATAATGTCATCTCATCTACTGCTATCTTATTTATTTATATATAGATAAATTATGGCAATTTTTTTTTGTTGCTTTTCAACAGTTGAAAAGGAAGAAAATAATAATTTTGTTTGGCTACTCTTTTTTTTTTCATCTCGAATATATGAATCTTATACCACTTACAGGATTCTATTTCGATGAAACAAATAACTATAGGACACAAAGACATTTTGGAATTTATAATTTACTCATATTGTTTTTTGTTTTTTTTTTTTTGACAAATACTCATATTGGTTTTTAAATGGTATCATTGGATTTGTGAGAGCTCAACAATAAATAGAGGTATTCCCCCTCAATTGTAATCACTCAATTGTAATTCTTCAAAGTAATAGAAACACTTTGGGAGTATTTATTCAAACACTTGTGTGCATAGTTTTTGTAGTAGGCCCAATTTGCTCGGGCCCAAAACAAAAAAAATAAAAACCAAAAATAATGACAACAGTCCAAAGTCCCAGGCCCAGATCACAAAAACTTAAACAAAAAATAGTAAAGTTATAACAGCCCAAATTTCCAATAACCCAAAAGAGCCCAATAACACAAAACCCTAATGACCCAAATGGCCCAAAAACCTAAACATCTTCAGAAGCAAAAAACCCTAGCCTCCTTTGTGCACAGAAATGGCAAGGGTCAGCCTTTTTCTTCGTTGACTTCCACGCCATTTGCAAAAAAGGGAATGAAAAGCACATAAACAGAGCAAAGAAATAGTAGCAGAAATGAAATCATGAACAGTAGCAAAACATAAAATCTAATGCATTATTCGGCTATAAAAGCCCCAACCTATGTATCTTTTAAGAACACACAATATTAATAAAAAAACAGAACTCAAAGTTGAAAAAAAGTGATTTTTTCTTTTATGTATTTTAGTTTTTTTATTTTGTAAAGAAAACATAAAAACAAAAAAGGGGGGTCGAAACCTACCTTCTTCTCTGTATCTCGTCACCATCGGAGTCTCTCTCCGTTCGCGAAAGCCATGGGAGCCTTTTAGGGTCTTAGTTCAGTCTTCGTTAAAAGGAATACGAGGGGTCAGAAGGCAGAAAAGGGGACGATGGCTAAAATTTTTCCTTCTTTTTTTAGGCTTTCGCCTTTAGATTCGAAATCTAGAGCAAAAAAAGAGGGAAAAGGGCTAAAAAATGGTTTTTTTTAAGAACTCCGGCCACTAGAGGCGACGGTCGTTGTCACCAATGACCGGTGGCCATGACGGACCGACGGTCGGAGCCACGACCTGAGAAGGAGAGAGCGAGAGAGGATCTAAGAGAGTTTTCAGAATTTTTTGGAAAAAATAAATGGGGAAATGCTTTTTTTTTTCCAATTTTTTATATTTATATAGGGACCAAACGGCACCGTTTTGGACTTAAGCATCAGGTGCCAAAACGACGCCGTTTTGCTTAAGACCCGAAACCCGACCCATTTGTAAGCCAGTATCCGTGTGTTTTTCCCCTAGAGGGATATTTACGCTGTCAGTCCTCCCGCTTTTTCGCCCATTTTCAATTTAACCCTGTCCTTTTTTTTTTTTGCTTTTTAATTTTACCTTATAATTTCATTTTCGTTTCATCTCGGTCCATTATGAAACGGGGCACTCCAGAGGATCGGGTTATTTGCCCTTTTAGTCCTCGTTTGTTTTCGCGCTCTTCATTTTAGTCTATTATTTATTTTTTTCTTAATTTATCTTTTTAATTTAATTTGGGTTACGATTAAGTCCCTATTTTTAATTAATTAATTAATTTATCTATTTTCCTATTTATTATTTCTTTATTTTTTGTTTTATTTTATTATTGAGTATGTATTTATTTTATTATCTATTATTATTATTTATGTACTTTATTACAAATTGCACTTCTAATTTCATTTACATTTTAATTTGGTCCTTTATTTTTTATATTTATTAACTATTTTCCTCATTATTTTATTTATTTATCTATTTATTTTTTATATCCTTTTTATACATTTAAAGATTATGTTGTTTATATTTTCTTTATTTATGCATTTGTTGCTTGTATTATGTTTATGTTATCATTCTTGTTACTTTTATTTATTTATTTATCCATTTATTTATTTAATTGCTTTTTTTTATATATCTTTAAAAACAAGATTGTTACATTTTTATTTGTACATTTTATTTATTTATTATCATTATTTTTATAATATTACTTCTTTTTATCTTATTTTTGCTACTTTGTCATTTTTTTTTATTATTCTCGCATTTTCTACGTTTATAATCGTCATCAGGCACCTAGCATTCTTATTATTTTTTTATCACTTTATTTATATTATACTATGGATTAATATTCTTACTATTGTTATAGTTATATTGATATTGTCATAGCATTTCCTTATTCACTTATTATATGTCATTCTAATATTCTACCCGTATAGCCATTTTAAAATCACTACATCATGCATTATGTTTAAATGTAATTAGTCGCTTTTATTTTATACCCCAAAATGAGATAAATACCCATCATTTTAAATATTACATTTGTTATTATTCAAAAAAGAAATTTTTCAAAAAATAAGGCAATGTTCCGTATTTGGATATTCGAGAAGTCGTGTCCTAATTTACGGGGTCTTGACTTTCTCGTTGAACCTAGATAACCAAATATCCTTTTAAAATTAAAATACGCGAGATTTAATATAAAAAATAAAAGGCAAACTTATTTTCAAGAATTCGAGATGTCGTGTCCTAACTTACGGGATATGACCTTTTGTTACCTCGAGATAAGAAAGCCTTTTCATACGTTTTGATCTATTTAAGGGACCTTACTAAAATATATACATTAATACAAAGAGGGATTGTGTTTTTTAACTCTTTTCAAATTTCCAATTTTCAACACCAAAGACATCAAGTAATCAATTAGGTACCAATTTTGGGCGTAACGAGGGTGCTAATCCTTCCTCGTGCGTAACCAATTCTCGAACCCGTTTTCTAAACTTTGTAGACCAAAAATCATCGTTTTAGATCAAACGTTTTATTAAAACGATCAAATTACGAGGTGGTTCGATCACACCTCACAAAAAAGATTGGTGGCGACTCCCATTTATCGTTTTTTTAAATAAAAGTCTATTTCAAAAAAATTGTTTCGACAGCTTGGCGACTCCACTGGGGAATAAAATAAGAGAGTCAAGTCACGAGTCGATTATTTCTTGTCTTTTTGTCAAAAATTGATAATTTGGTTTAAATTTATTATCCTTTTGTTGCATTTCATTTTTATAGTCTGCATCATTTTATTATATTTGTTTTATTGGTCCGAGTCTTTGGATATATTTTCGCATATTGCATTTCATAACCAATCGGTTATACCCTTTTAAGTGGGAGTGAGAAACTATTCCTTTGTGAGGTCTTCACCTCCGTATAGGATAGTGTATCGCTTTCGGGATACATCCGTACCTATGTCTTCGTGAGATTTTCATCTTCGTATAGCCATAGGGAAATGTATTCCCCTGAACTGAACTCGGTTTGTATGAGCTATAATGGGTGAGGATCGAGGAATCTGGCGGTTCAGGTACCCTTACTTTAGAACCGAACCGCATATAGTGAGCCCTAAGAGCCTACCCTAGGTAGAACCACACTGAACCCCTAATGGTCACCCAAATAGGTGTTTTATTTATTATTTCTTGCTTGCTTTAAATTTTAGCTTTGTATAAGATGTACTGACTTGTTTTGTTTTGCTTTGACTGTGATTGTATGACATTTTCATCATAAAAAGGTGTTGATTCACATTCAGTTGCTAAATAGAGAGCTTGCCATGGAGAACGGATTTCTTGATAAAGTGGAAGATAATGCGGCTATCCTAATATGGTCCGAGAAGACGCAACTAGAGAAAGGTGATAGTCTGACTGAGGGGTACGTATCAGAATTGTGAGACTTCACTCGTATCAGCGTGACACAGAACAATCTCTAAGAATTGAAAGAGATATAGGTGGTGGGGTAAAAGAGTCAATGAAAACATCCCTAGGCCAAGTCAAGTAGGCATTCGACCAAAGGAGGAATACCTGCAAGTGATCCCATCTGAACTAGAGATCATAAAGCGGGATTTTAAAAAAAAGGAATTTAGAGCTAGGAAAAAAGATAGAACAATTGGAAGAGGAAAAGATGCAATTAGGACTAGATGTTGACATCCAGAAGCTAGAGGCCGATAAACTGAGAAAAGGAAAGAACAAGGCTGAGGAAGATCTGAACAGTCTAAAAACGAATTACAAGAAGCTGCGCTTGTCGATGAAGACTGTCGGGCTGGGAAAAACATCAGAACAATGGCGACAAGAGATCAAAGAAGAAAAGATTAAAGCAGTTCTATGGGAAAGGAAATTCCAAGATGCCCAAGTTCGAAAAAATGCTCTAGAAAGAGACCTATTGGAAAGCCAAAATGAAAAGGACAGATTAAAAGCTAGAGTAGTAGAACTAGAAAAGTCACTTCATCAATATCGTAGTCGCAACTCTGCCATTGAGCTAAAGGTGAGCCTAAACAAGATTGAAGAGCTGAAGAGAAAAATAAAAGTTCTCAAGACCGCATTACAAAATTGTGAACTCCGAGTTGAGCTCCTTGAAGCAAACAATGAGCATTGGAAAGAGCAACTCCACCGTTCTCAAGGTCAGGTTACGGACAGAGATCATATCATGGGTGAAGCCGTGGCTCAAGTACGAGAGGTGGCCGATCATTTACAAACCCTAGTAGTTCAGGCTGACGTGCTAAGCTTGAAGTATGAATCAGAATCAGATCGGCATCAGGAGTTAGCTTGGCTTCTTAGAAAGGTTAAGGTTTTGAGTATTGGGGCAAAGCCGTATATGCAATACGTTTTATGTAAAGAAATTTATTTTCTAGTAAAGTTGTTCTAATAGAATTGAATCAGAGTCAATGCCTCTTTTTGCATTCATTTCATGCATTCGCATTACATTGCATCATATGCATTAAATTTCACAAAAGACCCTAATTAAACGAAATTATTTTAGTTAATCTGGAAACTAACAAAAGCCAACCAGCCAAATATCGTTACAATACTCGCACCAAAACCAAAGTAATAGACGAAAGATTGGAAAGGATAGAACATATTCAAAAAGATATGCAAGATCAGTTGCAAGCGCAGCTACAAGAACAGTTAGCAAAAGTACAACAGGACATAATGGATCAGATACAAGAATATCAAAGAAGTATGATAAGCCAATTGGAGCAGTTTTTGCTGGAGGAATTGAAAATGGGAAGAGCACTACGGTCAACTCAAGGGATGATAATGATGATCCTATTTACCCCCGGGTTTTACCTCAATAAACGCCCAGGTACAACCAAAAGCGTACCCATGAAGAGCACCCGTTATTATCAAACCCCAACAATATCAAGCCGATACCTCGGCACCAACGAACTACCCAACGGATTCAGGCTCCAATCCGGGGGATAATCCAACCAATCCTGTTGTTCCTGATCTAGATGATACGTCAGAAATGGAAAAAGCAAGAGTGGAACTTCCAAAGCAACTTGAGGATCGATGCAGATGGTTAGAAGAAAAATTCAGAGCAATGGAAAATGCTGACTACCACTGCGGAGTTGATGCTAAGGATCTGAGTTTGGTCCCCGATTTAGTGCTCCCACCAAAGTTCAAAACTCCAGAGTTTGAAAAGTATGATGGGACTAGTTGTCCTAAAGCTTACATCACTATGTTCTGTTGAAGGATGACAGGATACATCAATAATTATCAACTGTTAATCCACTGCTTTCAGGACAGTCTGATCTGGTCAGCAGCTAAATGGTACAACCAACTGAGCCGTGCCAAAATTAATTCATAGAAAGACTTGGCACAAGCTTTTATGAAGCAATATAGTCATGTGACGGACATGACACTCGACAGAATCACGTTGCAAAATATGGAGAAGAAGCAAAGTGAGAGCTTCAGGCAATATGCCCAAAGATAGAGAGAGGTGGCAACACAAGTCCATCCACCTCTTATGGAGAAAGAAACCATAATGCTTTTCATCGATACTTTAAAAGCCATGTTCATCAACCATATGTAAGGAAGCTCTACTAAGAGCTTCTCGGATATAGTAATGTCCAGTGAAATAATTGAAAACGCAGTGAGAAGTGGTAAGATAGACATGGGAGAAAGCGCCAAAAGATCAGCCCTAAGGAATAAAGAAAATGAGGTGAATAATGCAAGCACATATAACAAGGGCTATTCAAAACCAATCACTATAGACCTGCCAAGGACACTAATTACTAGCCATTAGCACCCCCAAGGCAAGAATCTAGTCCAAGGCCAAATACAGAAAGGCTCCAGCTCACACCCATCCCGATGACATATATGGAGCTGTATCAGAGTCTGTTTGATGCACATGTGGTATCCCCTTTCTACTTGAAACCTATGCAACCTTCATTCCCTAAATGGTACGACACGAATGCTTAATGCGAGTACCACGTGGGAATCACGGGACACTCAATCGAGAACTGCACCGCTTTTAAAAAGTTAATTGAAAGGTTCATCCAGATGGGCATTGTAAAGTTCGATGATCCATCAAGACCTAATGTGGTAGGAAATCCGTTACCCAGTCATTCCGATAAAGGGGTAAACTCGATAATTAAGAGTGGAGGTAAAAGAATCAAAATTGACGTGGTAGAAGTAAAAACCCCCACTGAGATAGGTTTGGAAAAAGATGGCAGAAGGAAGATTAATCAAACAGGATTTAGAGGAAAGACCTGAAAGGATGAGGAACTATTGTGAGTTCCATGCTGAAAAAGGTCATGAGATCTAGGAGTGCGTTGAATTCAGGGCCCTAGTGCAAAATCTGATGGATAATAAGGAGCTAGAATTCTTTGAATATGCCAAAGTCTCAAGAGGAGAATATGTGTGCGCCTCAGAAGAAGGGTCAACAAAGAAGGTCTATAAAGTTGACCACCTAGTGGTTATAATTTCATGACAAAAGGAAATGTTTGGAAATCTGAACATCAATGCCATATCTGAAGAAGGAATTGGGGGAGAAAGTTTATCAGGCATCTGCTCATATGTATCTGGAAGTGTTCTAAACAATTGGACTGCAGAAGTGATTCTTGTAATTTTTAGAGCTAATTCAGAGTAATGTTCAAAACACACTTATTGCTCTAAGCCTATGAGTAATAAGAATCCTTTTTTGAAATAGGCTTATATCCAACATCTTTATTTCAATAAAATGCATCTTTGCGTATCAGCTTGAGCAAATATTTTTTTTATTCTTTCCATTTCCTTCATAACATACCATACAGATAATTATTCTTAGATTCTTTTGTTCTTTGGATATTTCTTCATCCCTATAACAAGTCTCCAGATATCAATGATATGAGCGACGCTATTACTGACTCAGAGTCTCCTATTGAGTAAGATATACGTATGGAGGATTCTCAAGATTTTGAAGATGATCGAAACTGTAACCTATCTCTTGATTTGTTGAGGATGGTAGAACAAGATGAGAAACAAATCCTACCTTACAAAGAGTCAGTGGAAATTGTGAGCTTAGGAGAGGAAAAAGAGGTGAAGATTGGAGCTAGCATTACCGTAGAGACAAAGCGAGACCTCATTGAGTTACTCTAAGAATTCAAGGATGTCTTTGCATGGTCATATCAAGACATGCCAAGGTTAAGTACTGACATCGTGATACACCGGCTCCCCATAAAGGAAGAGTGTAAGCCAGTTCAACAGAAGCTCCGAAGGATGAGGCCCGATGTTTTGCTAAAAATAAAAGAGAAGGTCAAGAAACAGTTCGATGTTGGTTTCTTACAAGTTGTTAAATACTCAGAATGGGTAGCTAATATTTTCCCCGTCCCTAAAAAAGATGGAAAAGTACTGATGTGCACAGAATACATGGATTTGAACAAAGCCAATTCGAAAGACAATTTCCCATTACCACATATCGACACTTTAGTGGAAACACGGCAGATTACTCACTGTTCTCTTTTATAGATGGTTTCTCGGGATACAAAAAAATAAAGATGCATCCTGAAGACATGGAGAATACCACATTCGTAACCATGTGAGGAACATTTTTCTATAAAGTGATGCCATTCGGACTGAAAAATACGGGAGTGACATATCAAAGAGCCATGGTAACCTTGTTTCATGACATGATGCACAAAGAAATCGAGGTTTATGTTGATGATATGATCGCAAAATCTCAAACAGAAAAGGAGCATATACAAATCCTGAGGAGATTGTTCTTGAGATTGAGAAAATTCCAACTAAAGCTCAATTCAGCAAAATGTACCTTCGGAGCTAAGTTAGGGTAATTCCTAGGATTTGTGGTCAGTGAAAAGGGGAGTTACCTCCGCCGCATACCCAAAAAGAACTTCAAGGTTTCTTAGGGAGGTTAAATTACATCGCTCGTTTCATTTCACAACTAACGGAGAAATACGACCCCATATTTCGCCTCCTTAAGAAACACAATCCAGGTGTATGGGATGAGAAATGCCAGAAAACTTTTGACAAGGTCAAACATTACTTATCTAACGCCCCTGTGTTGATGCCACCCAATCCAGATAAGTCACTAATACTGTACTTGGCAGTATTTGGAAATTTCATGGGATGCGTACTGGGCCAACATGATGAGCTAGGAAGAAAAGAAAAAGTAATATACTATCTCAGTAAGAAGTTCACTGAATTTGAGACAAGATATTCGCCAATTGAGAAGTTGTGTTGTGCCTTAATTTGGACAACCCAGAGATTGAGACAGTACATGTTGTACCACACAACTTGGCTCATCTCAAAACTGAACCCTCTAAAGTACATGATGGAGTCGACTGCTTTGAATGGAAGAATGGCCCGATGGCAAATTCTACTTTCTGAGTTCGATATAGTCTATGTGAACCAGAAGGCGGTAAAAGGGAGTGAAATAACAAATTTTCTAGCCAGCAGAACTCTAGAAGATTACGAGCCTTTGAATTTTGATTTCCCGAATGAAGATCTAATGTATATTGCAACCACTGAAGAAGACTCTCAAGAAGGCCATCCTTGGAAACTAAACTTCGATGGAGCCTCAAACATTGTGGGTAATGGAATCGGGGTAGTTCTAGTATCCCCAAACGGAGATCATTATCCCTTTACTAGTAAATTGGATTTTGATTGCACAAATAATATGGCAGAATACGAAGCATGCATCATGGGTATCCGTGCAGCATAGAATGGAAGATTAAAGTACTGGAGGTATATGGAGATTCAACTCAAAGGTGAACGGGAGACGAGAGACCCCAAATTGATCAATTATCGAATACTGGTTCTTGAATTGATTGAGGAGTTTGCTGATATCACCTTCTGCTATCTCCCACGAGATGAAAACCAGATGGCTGACGCCTTGGCTACTTTAGCTTCCATGATTAAAGTGAACAAACAAGAGGACATAAAACCTATCCAGATGAGTATTTATGAGGCTCTAGCCCATTGTTACAACATCGAAGAAGAAGAAAAAGATGACCACCCTTGGTACAATGATATACTATGATATGTGAATAATCACGAATACCCCAACCAAGCAACTGAGAATGATAAAATGACGTTGAGAAGACTGGCCGGTGACTATGTCTTAGATGGGGAGATCCTATACAAAAGAAAAAAGGATCAGGTGCTACTAAGATGTGTGAACGCTGTTGAGGCTAAGAAAATCTTAGAAGAAGTCCATGAGGGTGTTTGCAGAACACATGTTAATGGTTTTACAATGGCCAGGAAAATCATGAGATTTGGATATTATTGGTCCACCATGGAAGGAGATTCTATCAGTTATGCCAAGAAATGCCATAAGTGCCAAATTTATGGAGACAAAATTCATGTGCCTCATTCACCTCTTCATGTCATGACTTCTCCATGGCCTTTCTCTATGTGGGGCATGGATGTCATTGGGTTGATATTACCAAAAGCTTCTAATGGGCATCGATTCATCTTTGTGATCATCGATTACTTCACCAAATGGGTAGAAGCCACTTCTTACGCCAATGTCACGAAGTCGATAGTTAGCAAATTTTTGAAAAAAAAAATCATATGTTGGTATGGAATGCCAGAAAGGATCATCTCTGACAATGCATTGAACTTGAATAACAGTACTATAGCGGAAGTCTGTAGTCAATTCAAGATCAAACACCACAACTCGTCACCATATCACCCAAAAATGAATGGTGCGGTAGAGGCAGCCAATAAGAATATCAAGAAGATTGTGGGGAAAATAATTAAGACCTATAAAAATTTGCATGAGAAGTTACCATTTGCTCTATATGCTTATCGAACGTCTGTCAGGACCTCCACAGGGGCAACACCTTTCTCTTTAGTTTATGGAATGGAGGCAGTTTTACCCATTAAAGTCGAGATTCCTTCTCTCCGATTTTTGGCAGAATTGAAGTTGGATGAAGCAGAATGGATCCAATCTTGATATGATCAGCTAAACTTGATTGAAGATAAGAGGTTGAAAGCAGTCTGTCATGGTCAGATGTACCAAAAACAAATGATATGAGCTTACAACAAAAAAGTTCGTCCTAGAGAATTCCATGAGGGGGACCTAGTATTGAAAAAGATCCTGCCTATACAAAAGGATTTTAGAGGGAAATGGATGCCAAATTGGGAAGGACCTTATGTTGTGAAGAAGGCCTTTTCTGGAGGAGCGTTAATTTTGATCGAGATGGATAGCAAAGATTTGCCCAACCCAGTGAATTTAGATTCAGCCAAAAGATACTTCACCTAAAAAAATGGGAGAGGCCGAGGCGAAAACCCGCAAAGGGCGTCTTGAGACCAAAGGGGTTTTGAATTGAAAACCTAAGAAAAGGGAAATTCAAATTTTGATCAAAGATAGGGCATATGGTAGCCTTGTTATCCCTGAATGAACAAGGAGGAGAGATGCTACGTCTTGGGGCATCAACAAAGTATTTTGGATCACCGAAACACATATCAACTCCAAAAAAGGTCATCGAGAAGTTAGTGCGAGGAAGCTCATGCTGCGATATTTGGGGCACCTATTTTCATCTTATTCATTTGTGTATTTTAGCAACGTTTGCTATTTTGATTAATCTATTCATTTCGATCTCTGCTCCCAATAAATTTCAATCTTGTCCATTGTTACGATCTTTTTCAAGCATTTTTCATTGAAATAACGATTAATGGACTAATAATATTCAAGTAAAATGAGTTCTGCATATTGCTCTGAAAGGTTTTCTAAATAGTATAGGGATCTAAAAATAGGACCAGTATTTAGAACTAATCAAACTTAAGGGTTAGAAACATTTGAGAAAGAATAGTCTAAATTGTGATTATTTCTTCAGTATCTCTGTCAAAGATACCAGCTGAACAAGAGGGCTGGGTAATATGTCAGTGATAGAACCTTGGTGAACAACGAGCAGTGTTAACCTAAGCATTAAAAAGGGACCATTCTCGAAAAATGACATTTTGCATTCACGCAAATATCATTCATACACATCTAGTTAGGAGTATTTAATTCATCCTAATCATGACATCCTAATCACTAGGCATAAATAGGCCAATGAAATAGATTCTACAGGTCATGTTCTCCAGAGAATGGTGTAACAAGATCAGAGAAACCATAAATCCCACACCCCTAAAGTTGTAATGGGATAGATTGAGGTCACCGTGACGAATCTTCTCCCTAAAGTTGTAGTAGAAAAGATTAAAGTCACAAAATTTATCTCCCTGAAGTTACAGTGGAGTAGATCGAAGATAGAAAATCTTATCTCTCTGAAGTTGTAATAGAGCAGATCAAAGCTATAAACCTTATCTCCCTGAAGTTGCAGTGGAACAGGTTGAAGTTACAGATCTTATCTCCCTGAAGTTGCAATGGAATAGATCGAAGATAGTGAATCTTATTGTAACATCCTAAAAGTTAGATTATTTTCTTATTATTTGTGTTGGCTCGGGTATGAATTTTGTGTGTTTAGCATAGTCTTGTGAAGGCTTGATTTTATTTATGAAGCTAGAATAATTCTTAGTATTGTATATTTAGTGAAGTGGATTAGGTGAACCTGACACTTAAGTTAATTTAAGTGTTAAATTCTAGCACATGAGGAGTTAGTGGCAAAGTGGTTAAGACGCATGGAAGGTTGCTTGAGGGAAGTGGTTCGAGTTGCATGGATTACATTGGGAAGACTTTATTTTATGCATATTAGCATTAAGTGTCGGTCAAGCTTTAATTATGGTAGGTTGGACTTTCAATTTTTATGGCAAGTTGAATATTAGTTTAGGAAAGCATGTATTTTGGGATAAGAATCTTAAGATTATGGAAGGATGGGGGGACAAAGGGCTTGGATGATGGAGAGTGTTTTGGAAACTATTCTAAGGCCTTTAGTTCATGTATGTGGACGGCATGTGTGGCTAGGGGGTGGCCGAATGTTGATAGGAAGTTGGGGGGAATTGGTTGGTATTTTTGCATTTTGTGCATCATTTTGCTTTTTCTTTTCCTCTCCAAAGCTTACCTCCTTAGCCGAATGTACCTTGATCATTAGGTGCAATTTTGTTATGTTTTAGCTCTCATTTTTGTTGGAACCAAATCCTATTTTCTTTCTTTCATTTTTCCTCTTGAAACCGAAACTACATTTGAACTTTGTGCACTTTTCTTCTTGGGTAAACTAGGTGTTGGCCGAACCTCTTACTCCCATTTCTCTCTTTTCTTTCTTTTGATATTGTTTAAAATCACATTTCTTTTTACTTTTCTTGGTCGAATCTTCCTTCTCCCCATCTCTCTTTTCTTTTCTTTCACTTTTGCTCAAAACCGAAAACATCCCTCTCCCATTACAATTTCTTTCTTTTTCTTCCTTTTTCCTTTCTCTTTCTCCACTCTAGCCGAATTCTTTTTGATATTACAAATCATCCATAGCCGAAATTCTCTTGATCATTTAATCATATTGCCGAAACTTCCCATTCTCTTTTTGATTTGTCTTGGCCGAATATCATCAAGGGTAGATTTCTAAGTGTTCATCTATAATCGGTTTTGGAAGATAGGTAAGTGTTTTGGCCGAAATTCTTTTCTATTTTCTCTATTGATTCTTATGAGGGCAAAAGCCAAATTTTGGGTATATGATAGTAAGATTCTAACCATAGGGACTTATTTCTTTTAGGCTCTTCGGATTTTGGAAGCAATCAATTTCGGTAAGTCAAGTGGTAAGTTTGTGTTGGTTCTTTATTCTTTAAATGGATGTAAAGCTGAAGGCTATGGTGAATAAGGATTATTGTTGGCCGAATGGTCTATGGTAATGATTTTAGTAATGGCCGAATGTAGGGCAAGGAAATCGAGTGCTGTAGATCGGGTCTTCGGGATTTAGTGCTTGCGTTAGTGTCAGGTGTGTATCTTACACACTTTATAATTCGGTAATATATATTTATAAATATACTAATCATGTTATTACAGTGGGAAACTGTGAGATCTTGATATGATATCGTAAGGGTATGAGCAATGAATCGGGTAAGTCCGTTTCAATATGACTTTTGCAATATGATGCATGATGATACAATTTATGATATATTTGCCAAGTGATTTCTAATAAAATATAATGGCATGATTTGTTTAAATGTTACATTGGTTTGGGTGATATGAGAGGAGGGGGATGGATTTGATATCCGTGTCTTTGGGACACCAGAGGTTTGGCACCTCCAGTGGTTTGGTACCACAATTATTTCGTGTCTTTGGGACACCAGAGGTTTGGCACCTCATAGCGACTCGTCCCAGTGGTTTAGCACCACCGTGGGTTGGCCCCACTTTTGATGTATTGGGATCGTCGCCAGTGATTTGGTATCACACGTGGGTTGGCCCCACAACTTGATTATTTGTGACTTTGGGTCACCAGTGATTTGGCATCACATTATTGGATATCGTGACTTTGGGTCGCCAGTGGTTTGGCACCACCAGTGGTTTGGTACCACACGGGGTAGAAAAGGAGTTATGGATGGCTAGGTTGGGTGCATTATATGTATATATTCCTTTGTTATGAATTGTGTAAGAATGTTGCATTAACCGGGGGAAGGATTTATGCACTGAGTCTTGGTGACTCACCTTCTCCCTTATCTTTTCAGGTGATTCATAGATTGCGGATGAGGAGCCGGATGAACTCGAGGTGGCCATGCATTAAATAAATTCGGTTCTACATGAACTTTGATTTGGGTACTTTACTTTATTTAAATTTGGTTTCATATTATTTTGGGTTTGTAATAAGGCCATTTAAATTACGTTTTTGGATTATTTGTATGCTTTGGATTTATTCTAAACATGATTAAGACATCACTTGATTAATTTAATAATATAAGCGCAAAAGTTTTCTAAACTACAAAACGCAAAGGATTTACAAAACTTTACCATCGGGTATTTTGAATCACTTGATAAGTAGTTAACAACTTAATTATTTTCGACAACTCAAACGGTTTCCAAACTTAGGTTTCCAAATTCAAATAGTAACGGTTTTCAAATTTACCATTTGGGTTTTTTTTAAAATGCAACTAAGTTTTAAAGATTTACTTACGGGATTTTAAAAGTAAACCATCGATTTTTAACTAATTATGCACCTGCTTTCTAAAATTTAATCGTTAACTCGATTTTCTTCAAGAAGTTTTCCTCTGTGGCATGTTAGATTCGGTCATGGCGTATTGACCGGGTTTGGGGTGTTACACTTATCTCTTTGAAGTTGCGATAGAACAAATTAAAGCTATAAACCTTATCTCCCTAAATTTGCAGTGGAACAGGTTGAAGTTTCAAGTCTTATCTCCCTGAAGTTGAAGTGGAGCAGACTGAAGATAGCAAATCTTATGCCCCTGAAGTTGCAGTGGGACAGGTCGAAGCTATCATGGTAAATCTTATCTTCCTGAAGTTGCAATGGAGTAAATTGAAGCCACTAATCTTATCTCCTTGAAGTAGTAGTAGAGAATATTGAAGATAGCAAATCTCATCTCTCTGAAGTTGTAGTAGAACAGATTAAAGATATAAACCTTATCTCCTTGAATTTGTACTGGAGCAGGTTGAAGTTACAAGTCTTATCTCTCTGAAGTAGCAGTGGAGCAGATTGAAGATAGCAAATCTCATCTCTCTGAAGTTGCAGTAGAGCAGATTAAAGCTATAAACCTTATCTCCCTGAAGTTGTAGTGGAGCAGGTTGAAGTTACAAGTCTTAACTCCCTAAAGTTGCAGTGGAGCAGATTGAAGATAGTGAATCTTATCTCCCCGAAATTGTAGTGGAGCAGATTGAAGCTACTAATCTTATCTCCCTGGAGTTGTAATGGAGTAGATTGAAGCAACAAATCATATACCTCTGAAGTTGCAGTGGGTTAGAAAAAGGCTACTTGAAGAAAATGAGCACCAAGAGGTCAAGATTCGACGAGGCAGGACAAAGTTGGTCCTTCTTAAAAGTCTTTGCTCCATTCTTGTTACATGACAACGAGCAAAGAGAGGCAGCTGTAGTAGGCCCAATTTGCCTAGGCCCAAAACCAAAAAACAATAAAAACAAAAAATAATGACAACAGTCCAAAGTCCCAGGCCCAAATCACAAAGATTTAAACAAAAAATAATAAAGTTATAATAGCCCAAATTTCCAATAACCCAAAAGAGCCCAATAACAAAAAACCTTAATGGCCCAAATGGCCCAAAAACCTAAGCATCTTCAGAAGAAAAAAACCCTAGCCTCCTTTATGCGCCGTGCTACCGCTCCACGTGCCATGTCAGCGCGCCCATCGCCCAAGAACCGCCTTCCTTGCACCGAAATGGAAAGGGTCAGCCTTTCTCTCCGTTGACCTCCACACCATCTTCAAAAAAGGGAATGAAAAGCACAGAAACAGAGCAGAGAAATAGTAGCAGAAATGAAATCATAAACAGTAGCAAACATAAAATGTAATGTATTATTCAGCTATAAAAGCCCCAACTAATGTATTTTTTAAGAACACACAATATTAATAAAAAAACAGAGCTCAAAGTTGAAAAAAGGTGATTTTTTATGTATTTTAGTTTTTTTTTATTTTGTAAATAAAACATAAAAACAAAAAGGGGGTCGAAACCTACCTGCTTCTCTGTATCTCGTCACCATCGGAGTGTCTCTCTGTTCACGAAAGCCATGGGAGCCCTTTAGGGTCTCAGTTCAAGCTTCGTTAAAAGGAATACGAGGGGTCAGAAGGCAGAAAAGGGGTCAATGGCTAAAACTGTTCCTTCTTTTTTTAGGCTTTCGCCTTTAAATACGAAATCTAGAGCAAAAAAAGAGGGAAAAGGTTTAAAAAAAGGGCTTTTTTTTAGAACTCCAGCCACCGGAGGTGACGGTCGCCGTCACCGATGACCGTGGCCACGACGGACCGACGGCAGGAGCCACGGTCTGAGAAGGGGAGAGCGAGAGAGGATCTGAGAAAGTTCTAAAAAATTTTGGAAAAAATAAATGGGGAAATGCTTTTTTTTTTCCGATTTTTGATATTTATATAGGGACCAAACGACGCCGTTTTGCTTAAGACCTGAAATCCGACCCATTTGTAAGCTAGGATCCGCGTGTTTTTCCCCTAGAGGGATATTTACGCGGTCAATCCTCCCGCTTTTTCGCCCATTTTCAATTTAACCCTGTCTTTTTTTTTTGTTTTTTAATTTTACCCTGTAATTTCATTTTTGTTTCATCTCGGTCCATTATGAAACGGCGCACTCCAGAGGATCTGGTTATTTGCCCATTTAGTCCTCGTTTGTTTTTGCACTTTTCATTTTAGTCCGTTATTTATTTTGTTCTTAATTTATCTTTTTAATTTAATTTGGGTTACGATTAAGTCCCCATTTTTAATTAATTAATTAATTTATCTATTTGCCTATTTATTATTTCTTTATTTTTTGTTTTATTTTATTATTGAGTATGTATTTATTTTATTATCTATTATTATTATGTACTTTATTACAAATTGCACTTCTAATTTCATTTACATTTTAATTTGGTCCTTTATTTTTATATTTATTAACTATTTTCCTCATTATTTTATTTATTTATCTATTTATTTTTTATATCCTTTTTGTACATTTAAAGATTATGTTGTTTATATTTTCTTTATTTATGCATTTGTTGCCCGTATTATGTGTATCTTATCATTCTTGTTACTTTTATTTATTTATATACATTTATTTATTTACTTGTTTTTTTTATATATATATCTTTAAAAACAAGATTGTTTCATTTTTATTTGTACATTTTATTCATTTATTATCATTATTTTTATAATAATACTTTTTTTATCTTATTTTTACTACTTTGTCATTTCTTTTATCATTATCGCATTATTTACGTTTATAATCATCATAAGGCACCTAGCATTCTTATTATTATTTATTATTTTTATCACTTTATTTATATTATACTATGGATTAATATTCTTACTATTGTTATAGTTATATTGATATTATCATAGCATTTCCTTATTCACTTATTATATGTCATTCTAATATTCTACCCGTATAGCCATTTTAAAATCACTACATCATGCATTATGTTTAAATGTAATTAGTCGCTTTTATATTATACCCCAAAATGAGATAAATACTCATCGTTTTAAATATTACATTTGTTATTATTCAAAAAAGAAATTTTTCAAAAAATAAGGCAATGTTTCATATTTGGAGATTCGAGAAGTCGTGCCCTAACTTACGGGGTCTCGACTTTCTCGTTGAACCTAGATAGCCGAATATCCTTTTAAAATTAAAATATGCGAGATTTAATATAAAAAATAAAAGGCAAACTTATTTTCAAGAATTCGAGATGTTGTGTCCTAACTTACGGGATATGACATTTTGTTACCTCGAGATAAGAAAGTCTTTTCATACGTTTTGATCTATTTAGGGGAATTTACTAAAATATATACATTAATACAAAAAGGGATTGTGTTTTTTAACTCTTTTCAGATTTCCAATTTTCGACACCAAAGACATCAAGTAATCAATTAGGTACCAATTTTGGGCGTAACGAGAGTGCTAATCCTTCCTCGTGCGTAACCGACTCCCGAACTTCTAAACTTTGTAGACCAAAAATCATCGTTTTAGATCAAACATTTTATTAAAACGATCAAATTACGAGGTGGTCCGATCACACCTCATAAAAAAGATTGGTGGCAACTTCCATTTTTTGTTCTTTAAATAAAAGTCTATTTCAGAAAAAATTGTTTTGACAGTTTTCTTTTGGCTTTTTTGGTTCTTTCATTGCTTCTTTGCTTGAGAGTTTGTTTCTGCTTTATTTCAATGTCTTAGAGAATTTCCTTTGTGAATTCTCAGTTTTTAAGAGTAAGGTTGACTTAAGTGGATTTGAAACAAAGAAATCATTTAAGACCATATGGTTTGCCAAACTAAAATTCTAGCCCGTAACCCTTACTTGAAGATGATTTGGTTGAAGGGAGTTATTTCCTTGAAATTTTGACCAAATTCAACCTAACAACAAGCCAAAGGAGTCCTAAAAATTATGACTATCAATTAAAAGGATATCATTTGGAGCCGCTAAAGATATTCGTAATTTGATTGACTTTCAAAATTTCCACCATACTTGAGGTCATTTTGAGTGGCTAAGCGCATTTGTCTTTGGTTTGATAAAAAGGAAGAAAAAAAAAAAAGAACAATTGTTTCAACAAGCTATAAAGATGACAATTCCTTGAGCTTCTTCTTCCAAGTTGAGGAGGTGAAAAAATCCATAACTAGAAGTGAAAATAATGAAGCCCATCATTACCAATAATGTTTCAGTTGCTCTATCTTTCTTTATTTTCCTTTCTTTCTACCCCTTACTAAACGCTACCAAATACTCGGACATGGTCAACGAAATCTGTCCTAGTGTTAACAACACTAAGCTTTGCTCCGAAACCCTTAAGAATGATTTACCTGACGATATAGGCGCCAGCGATTCTTCCATTGTGAGATTTGTCAATATTGCTAAAGGAAATGCCACAGAAGTTTCCGCTAGCATCGACAAGTCAATAGGGTCAGGTGGTGAAGGAAGTGAGGACCTTCTGGCCTTGGAAAAATGCCAAGTAGATATAAAATCTGCAGTACAAGAACTTGGTGCTGCCGCGGGCCTTGTATCATATAAAGAATACACAAAAGCGAGAAACCATGTGGCAGATGCCAAGAAGTTTAGCCACCTATGTTTGAAAAAGCTGCAACCGAACACGAAGTTGTATGGTTCTGTTAAAACCATTACCGAATTATGTGAAATCGTCGATGCTGTCCTAAAGATCTGATTGAATCTGCCCGCCTACCTTCATTGCCTACTTCTCTAACTTAATTACTTCGTATTGCAAAAATAGATTTTAAATGCTCTTTGTGGGCTTAATTTTTTTTCTATTTTAAAATTAAATGGAGCACATTGTTCATGATCCTAAAAAGCTAATTACACCAACAGATGAAGGTGACAGTTATAAACAAATTATACATTATTGAAATGGATGAACTAGTTATAACCAAATTTGATGATCTAATGAAGAACTTTTATCTATTTATTTTAAGACTAGCTAATCTTTTTTCTATCTTAGATGTGGCCCGGAAAACTTTATAATTTTAGTTGGAAATTTTGAATTCGTTCAACAAAACGTGCCTGCCAAATTTCTTATTGGAACCGTTCACTAGGAGGGGGTTGGCACGGACCTCATCCCCTAAAATAATTTTCTTTTTTTATATAGGCCTTTTTATAATTTATAAAATTTTAAATTAGTAATGGTAAAATTATTCTTTAGTCTCTAAAAATAATAAAAAATTGATTTAATCTTTTAAAAATTATAAAGATATAGGCTATTAAAATGGTAAAATTATATTTTTACCATCGTAATAATCTACAATTTAATTCCAGTCCCAAAATCTTTTGCTTTACCCTTGATTAGAATTTATCATTCTCTTGAACAAGATTTATCGTATATTTTGGTAGTAATTCACACTTTCTTTTCCAATTGAAAATTGACAAAAAGTCGAGAGAAAAGTCTTCCATACCATTGAACACAAAACCATCTTGAGCTTTCCAAGCATGCCAACACATAAGCAATGAACCCTCTCCAGTGCTAAATGAGTCTAAATTCGAAAATCATGCACCATTCCTTCCCATTATTTCTTGAAACTTTCCCTAAGTGGAGAGTGGCAAAAACCCAATGTCACCTAGACGGGAAATTCTAGCGTAAGCTTCTTTAAAATACGCTTCCCACAAGTTTTCATCCATATTTTGATAAAGTGATAAAAATTTTGGTAGTGTTAGAAATATTGGTATTGGTATGTTGTTATATCGTTAAAAATATTGGTATAGCATTAGAAATTTTGATATAACCTTTTTTTTTTCAGTGTACAATAGAACTACTACATCCAAACTACTCTGGCAAATATGCAAGTAATAAAGTATCAGCATAAGTGACTATGAAATTGAGCACTTTTGGAAAAAACTGCGACAAGCACAATGTAAATAGGGTTCAACAAAATTTGTTTATGCAATTCGATTTCTTTACGTTTGCGAAGCCTAGCTCAGTGAAAAGAATCCATTAAAATTCTTGAATTGATGAAGTAAAAGTGTTCTAATTCACCAATAATTTAAAGTTCAATTATTAAATTGAGTAATCATATAAAATAGAAATAGAAAATAAAAATAAAATTTATGAAATACCTTAAGTACAGAGTAGCCCTTGTATTCTAAGAAAAAGTAAAAGTTGCAACAACAAAATTAAAACCTTAATCTAGCAATTAACCTAAAAACATCTAACTCCCTAACAAAATCTGATAAGTTATAAAAGTAACATATTTTAATCTCATTCTTAATGCGTTTTTGGATGATTAATTATGCAAATTAGTGAATTTGATGCTCCTAATCCTTTAAATCCATGTTTCTATACTTATAAGAGCATTTGGAAACTAAAAGAACAAAAAACGAGCCAAAATCAGACCAAAAAAACTGTTTTCAGGATCCACTCGACTTGGGCATTTCCACAAGGGCTAACCACACGCCCATGAGCCAGCCCGTGTCGATATCGCACCCTGCTTCCCAAATACGCGGAAAAACCCAATTTTTAGGCTTTCTGAGCATTCTAAAATCTATAAATACCAAAGAAAACACTCGAAGAACGCCAGCAGAATCAACTCAGAAGCGGATTTCCATCAAGATCAAAGATCTCCATTTAATTTCTTTCAAAGTTTTATTGAGTTTCTTTATGTCTTGTGGTTATCCTAACTTTGAGATTTTCTATTCAGGATTATGAACTAAATTCCCTAGATACCTAGGGAGGATGAAACCTATGATGAATCTTATTATTTGATTTCTGATTTACATGATAAATACTTGATTCTTGTTCTCAATTGTGTATGCTTATTTCTTGTTTTAATATTTCCGGGATATTAATTCATGTTTAATGTGCGTATTTTAGTGGAGCAAAAGTCCCTGTTTAAGAGTAGATCTAGCATAATTGAGTAGAGTTGGATGCAATCCTAGAAATAGGACGACATAAACCTACCGGATTAGATTCAAATCTAATAGGGGAATCTATAGATCGAGTTAATACGAAAATAAAGGTTTTAATTAGAAAGATATTTCAATTAATCAACCTAGAGTCAGTTGTTCTTACTCTCGAAAGAGATATTAACATAATTTAGGGATTTCTACGGATCAAGACAAAAGTGAATAAATCATTTAATTCAGATTCATAATAAAACGTGAAGTCTAGGTGGATTCTTTCTTGGGTATTGTCTATCTCATTGGTTATTATTCGATTATTTCCTTGATATAGTCTCTGTGCGTTCTTAGATAAATTAGTTTAGTAATTTTAGATTAAACACAATCACTCCAATTTGTCGGCTAAATAATAGAAAAATGGTAATTACTAGTACTTTTAATCCTCGTGGATACGATATTCCTACTCACCATAGCTATACTATTGTTCGATAGGTGCGCTTCCCTTTTTCGTATTTATAGTTAGTTTAGTGACCATCAAGTTTTTTGTGCTGGTGCTGGGGACTTAAATATTATGAACACTTGATTTTTATTAATTTAGCCATTTGTTTTTATTGTATTTATTGTTGTTTTTAGTTTAATTTTTGTTTTCTAATTTTTATTTTATTTTCTTTTGGCAAGTTCTTTTAGTTTATGATTAGAAGAAACCCGTTGGGACCATTACTATTTGACAGAAAAATTGAAAGTACAGTTCGTAGAAACTGCAGAGAAACAAGGCAAAGTCGACAGAATATAGTAAACGAGTAAGAGGACATTATTATTTCTGAGGAGATGGGTGATAATCAGAATAATCAGCTACCTCCTACAATTGTTGCAAATCCTTCAAATTCAGATCTTGTTCCTCGTACTATGTATGATTATGCCAAACCCACTCTAGTTGGGGCTGGATCGAGTATTGTGAAACCCACTATTGCTGTAAATAATTTTGAACTGAAGCCGAACACTATTCAGATGATACAACAATTTGTTTAGTTTGATGGTTTGCAAGACGGAGATCCAAATAATCACTTGGCCAATTTTCTGGGAATCTGCGATACTTTCAAGATTAATGGTGTTTCTGACGATGCCATTCGCGTACGGTTATTCCCTTTCTCATTGAGGAACAAAGCTAAATGGTGGTTGAATTATTTACCACGAGGTTCCATCATTACATGGGATCAAATGACTGAGAAATTCCTACTGAAGTACTTCTCACCGGCTAAGACAACTAAGTTAAGGAACTACATCTCTTCCTTTGTGTAGATTGATTTAGAAATGTTATATGATGCATAAGAGAGGTATAAGGATTTATTGAGAAGGTGCCCTCACCATGGGTTACCTCTATGGCTACAGGTTCAAACCTTCTACAACGGTTTGAATCCCTCAACTAGGCAGTTGATCGATGTAGCAGCCGGTGGAACTCTAAATAATAAAACACCCAAAGCGGCTTATGAATTTATTGAGGAGATGTCACTGAATAATTATCAGTGGCAAGTCATGAGGACGAAGCCAATGAAAGCAGCTGGTGTTTTTAACTTAGATGCAATCACTATGTTATCAAATCAGGTAGAATAATTAAATAAGAAAATTGATGGTTTATATGTTTCTACGCAGGTACATCCGGTGATGCATTGGGAAACGAATGGAGGAGGAATGTCTAACCCATAATGTTTACCCTTCGCTCCTAGCAAAGAGAACGAACAAATCAATTATATGAGTAATAATTCTAAGCCTCAAAATAACCCTTATAGTAATACCTATAATACAAGTTGGAGGAATCATCCCAATTTCTCTTGGGGTGGTCAAGAAAATCAGAGAGCACAACCCCCTCTATGCTTCCAACAACAACCTTACCAGCAAGAGAAGAAGCCGGACCTTGAGGATATGTTGACGAAGTTTATCTCGGTGTTAGAAACCCACTTTCAAAACACTGAAGCAGCACTTAAAAATCAACAAGCATCGATTCAAGGGCTTGAGAACCAAATCGGTCAACTTGCTAAGTTAATTTCAAAACGACCACAAGGTAGTTTGCCTAGCAATACTAAAACTAACCCAAGGGAGTAACTTCATGCAATTACTGTGCGAGATGAAGAAAGGGTTAGTTGAACTTGAACCATGACTGAGGCAAGAAATTATCGTAAATAACAATAAGGTTGAGGTAAGCTAGAAAGAGAAAAAATTAGTTGGTAAGGAATATAAACCTCGAGTGCCATATCCTAATGCGAGAAGAGAGACCACATGAATGAACAATTTGGTAAATTTCTTAAACTTCTGAAAAGATTACATATTAACTTACTATTTGTTGAAGCACTTTCGCAGATGCCCAATTATATTAATTTTTTAAAGGAGCTTTTGGTAAACAAAAGAAAGTTAGATGATTCATCGACTGTAGAGCTAAATGCAGTTTGCTTGGCCATATTGCAAAATAAACTACCTAACAAATTGAAAGATCCAGGGAGTTTTACTATTCCTTGTTTAATTGGTAGTTTGAATATTAATAATGCTTTGACTGATTTAGGGGCTAGTATTAATGTCATGCCATATAAAATGTTTAAGCAAGTAGGTCTTGGGAAACCTAAACAAACTAGGATGAGTATTCAATTAGCAGATAGAACCATTAGATCTTTTAGGGGTATTTTGTAGATATTCTTGTACAATTTGATAAATTCATATTCCCATTTGATTTTTCTTTTGTTTTAGACATGGATGAGGATAATGATGTACCTTTGATTCTAGGTGAGCCCTTTTTAGCAACTGCTAAAACTATAATTGATGTTCGTACGGGTGAATTAGTACTTCGTGTAGTTGACGAAACAATTACTCTCCAAGCTCTTGATTCAGTTAAGACATCTAGTGACCGAGATGATTTTACAAGTTCTGTTAATATAAGTAACCATGTGGTTTAACCTTCTTTGCAGGAAACCCCTCGAAAAAATGCAATATAGCCATGTTCTAGTCATTACGACAATAACAAAATGATTTACGATGAATGAATGCTGCAAATCGATGAACTAGATCAATGACAAACACATGTTAAGGAGAAACCAAAAAAGCACGATGAAGAGTTAAGGGGACACCATAAGAAGCATATGGATGGAACAAACTAATTTAAGGTTGGGGACAAGGTACTGCTAGATAAAACGGATCCTTGAATTGCCACTTCGGAGCTTGATGCAAACAGATCAAATCTCTTTACGGTACTGAATGTCTTCCCATACGGTACAATCGAGGTAACTCATTCTGAATTTGGCACATTTAAGGTAAATAGTACTCGACTTAAACCTTATTTTGATAATAGAATTGATAACGAGAAAGAGGAGTTTCGACTCCGCGAACCACTCTGATCGTGCGAATACGAGGTAAGTCGAGCTTAGACTTTAAAAAAGCGCTTCTCGGGAGGCAACCTGAGTGTCAACACTGCTAATTCTCAATTTTATTTCATGTTATTTTTTAAAATTAATTAATTTTCAAAATTAACAAAAAAAGGTGTTTTTGATCCACACGGCCTTGGACACACGAACGTGTCCCAGGTTGTGTACACTATAAGAGGATCGATAGTGAGTTACACGGCTTGGCGACTTGGGTATGTGACCCACATGGCCTGGACACACTGGTGTATCCTTGGCTGTGTGGATCTTGGGACTTAATTTTTCAAAAATTCAAAGGTTACATGGCCTGAAATAGTCCACGGCTGTGTGGTTCACACGACTTAGACACACGGGCGTGTCTTAGGTCGTGTGAACCTTGAGGCTAATTTTTTTATTTTAAATCAAGTCAGAGAGTTATACGGGCAAGGCACATGGCCGTGTGCGAGACACGGCCAAGCCACATGGGCGTGGGAGAAGTGAAGGAGACTACACACGGCCTTGACACACAGGCGTGTCTGAGGCCATATGTAGACTGGGTTGAAAATCTTTATCACACATGGGATAAAAACATCCACACGGGCATGTGACACGGTCGTGTGGCCCAACACGGGCCTCACACGACCGTGTCACCCTTAAAACCCTAGTCCCTTTCTTTCCTTTTGATTTGTCTTCTTCTTCAAACTCCCCACAACCTAGCCGCCGTTCACCCACAACTAGTCCTTTCTGGCCACCGACACTCCTCGCCCATCTCAGCTCGTCACTCCCCTCCGACCTTTCTCCTTCCCCTTATTCGGCTTTTCCTATATGGTGACCACACTCCGCGCACACCCCCTCCCAGCCACCACCCCCATGCCCTTTCCCTCTTTTCTCCTTTCTTTCTTCTCTTCTCCCTCGCTGACCCACCTTCGACCAAAACCCCACTCCCTTCGCACGCCCTTCTCACCCACCTCGTCAAGCCTTCTTCCTTTCTCTTCCCCCATTGACAGCTGATCGTTGTTTTTCGCAATGTCAAAGTCTTAAAACTTATAAAAAGAATGATCAAACCTGGAAACTAACTATGACAATGATGTGAGGCAAGCGTGCCTATCGAACAGTAGTATAGTTAAGGCAAGACCGGAATGTCGAACCCAAAGGAACCAAAAGTACTAATACTAACTCTCTCTTTATTATTTAGTCTAAGAATTAAAGTGATTTTTATTTAATCTAAAATTAACTAACTACTAAACTAAAGACTATAAGACAAAGAAGAATGAAATTTGGGAAAAATACTTTGAGGAAAAACCAATTGATTAAGACGACACCCAAGGAAGAATCCACCTAGACTTCACTTGTTATCTAACTCTGAACCAGACGATTTATTCATTTGACTTGATCCGTAAGATTCCCTAAGTTATATTAATTCCCCTCTCGAGGCGACTAACGTCTAACCCTAGGTTGATTAATTGAAATCTCTTTCTAATAAAAACCCCTAGAATTGCATTAACTCGATCTATGGACTCCCATATTAGGTTTCACCCTAATTCGGCAAAATCTAGTCACACTATCTCTAGGCGTACGATCAACTCCGCTTAATTATGCTAGATCTACTCTTAGGCAGGGACTTTTGCTCCTCCACCTAAGCACATCACACTTGAATTAATATCCCGGAAATATCAACACAAGAATTAAGAACACATAATTAAGAACAAGTCAAATATTTATCATATAGTTCAACAAACGATAACAAGATTCATCTTAGGTTTCATCGCCTCAGGTATCTGAGGGTTTAGTTCATAACAATAAAAGAAAACATCTCAAAAGAAAAGATAAAACAAAACATAATAAATCCCTAAAACCCCCTGAAGGAATTGAAGGAGAGATCCTCTGTCTTGAGCAGAATTCCGGCTTCTTGAGATGGATCAACTGGCTATCTTCGAGTAAATCCCCACAAATATGCTTCCTTTGGCCTAGCTGGATGCCCCCTGACTAAAGCCTTGGGTCCCCCTTTTTCTGGTCATACTTAGGGTGTTTATATAGGCTTCTGACTATGTTTCTTTGCCCCTAAGTATCCAAATCCGAGTGAAACACTTCTTTCCCACGACAGGGACACGCCCATGTCACATGCCTGTGTAAATCGTGGCCAGGCCGTGTTCGAGGCTGTTGAATGGGGCACGGCCGTGTGGTCTTGGGCCCAGGCTGTGTAGATTTCGTGATATGGCCCACTTACTCCGTTTTGGGCCCGTTTTTCGTTCTTTTCGTCATCCGGTGCTCTCCTAAGTATAAAACATGAAAACAAAGGATTAAGAGCACCAAATTACATAATTCAAGGCTTAAATCATCCAAAAGCATGCTAAATGTGGGCTTAAAATATGTTACTTTTACGGTTTATGAAATACCCCCACACTTAAGCTTTTGCTTGTCCTCAAGCAAAATTCTCAACTCATAATTAAAGTGAACTTCCCTGATTCATAATTTTCATCTATAGTGTTTCATCGTAATTCATAGATAATTTATACATGGATAATTCAACTCAAAGGGTCCTAAAGATTCAAACAATAAAAGTCATACATTTATAGTCCTGAAAACGTTAGGTGTTTCCCCTTACCTAAATAATTACCTCTGATTCGAAATCGACAAGAGTTGACATCCTCACTAAAGATTCACTCAAACCACTCGAAGTGTTTAAGGTTCAGAATTAAGCACTCAAAAGTCGAACATGAAAAGTTAATCCCATAAGCTTGCATGAAAATCGAATCTCCACTACTAAAATATGAGATGATACACAAATCAAAAGGTCTTTACAGGGTTGTAACGGGGATTAGGTTCCAGGGTATGGATATAGGCTGAATTAGAGGGTTAGAATCGAGATTGGCCTGACAAATTACCTAACTAGAAATATGACTACTCCTAAATAATTACATCAATTAAAACGAGCTTTTTCTTCAAGATTTGAAATTTAAACATGTAAGTTCACTTAATTATAGAACTAATAATGAATATACTTCGTTTTTTTTAAGAACAAGTCAAATGATGAATTTACTACTGAAATAAAATAATTAGGCAACTGATCAAATCAAATCTCGATATAAGGGTAGTAAAAAAGAATGGTGATAGCAATTACAAAGGGTTCTGGGGGAATATTAGTAGGTAAGTCAATGAAAAGGGTTGTTAGGATCAACGGGGTTCACTAGGGGTTAATTATGAAGGTAGGCTTTTAGTGGAGTAAGTGGGTTAAAACCTAGGTGCGTTTATCATCTCTGTATATCAAATCAAAGGTGTGGTCTCGACATGTATCATCAATGCAAGTGCTAGAATAACAAATCAATGTTGACACACTCATAATCAATAAAGTGAGCACGAAAAATAATATATGCTCTAAAAGGCTCAAAAGCTCACAGAAATTATGGGTATTTGATATCAACCTCCTGAATTTCAAATTTCAAGGTAACATTCAAATTCAGGTAGACAACCTAACAAACTTCTTAATTTTTGAAAAATAGACTTATCATGCTTGATTCTCTAGTATTCTTCAAATTTAATCATCAATGCACAATTATCAATGACTTAATCTAAAACATATCAATAAAAATCATAAATCAAAGGAAATTTCATTCTAATCATAATATGAAAAACTTACTTCAAGACAAGATATCATTCAGGGATTTGAGAATAATGAAGAAAGTTAGGCACTTTCTCGAAATAAATATTCACCCCCCACACTTAAGATGTGCATTGCCCTCAATGTACAAAGATAGATATGCAATTTAAGAGAGAGGTGGAGGTGAAACTTCCTGAATTTGGATGGTTTCCTGGAGTTAAAAGTCGATAGGGGTGGTGCCTTCTACTGAGCTCTGCATTAAATGAAGAAATTGGGGAGCTCGTAGAGAATTAGCCAAGAATTATTAAGACACATTTAAAATAAACTAAATATATAATTAAAGAAAAGAAAGATAAAGAGAAAGAAAATAGAAATGTAAATAAAATTAAAATGGAAGATGAATGGACCAAAGAGTCCTTATTGTTGGATGGTTCGTGAGGTGGGTGTGACTTCTAAGGCAGCGGAGGTGCTGGCGGTGGCGTAAGTGGCGTGATTCCCTAGCAGCCTTTAGAACCTGACACTAAGAAACTAAAATGAAATAAACTAAATTAAGCATAAGATAGTCAAAGAGAAGGAAAATAAATGAGAAGAGTAAAGAAGAAGGAAAATTAAATGGCCTCAAAGATCTTTGGCTTGTCGTTTGGATGAAGTGGCCGGCATGAACTTATGTAGATCGGTCTCCCTAAGGAAGACTGTGCGTGAATCCTTCCTCTTCTTCGCCATGGCCATTAGAAGAATGATATGGGATGTTAGAGATCTGAAAAGGAGAAAAATGATATGGAGGGAGGGAGATGGGGAGTAGGTTGGAAGAGGGGGGTGGGTGGTTTAAATAGGAAATTGAGGTATGATACGTCCCACGCCCGTGTACCTTGGGCGTGTCGATTCACACGGCCATGTCGCATGACCGTGTTGTGCTTTTGTTCATTTCTCCCACGCCCATGGGTGGGGTGCCACGCCCGTGTGTGGTCTAACATTGCCGTGGTGTTTTGTCGGTGGTTGGAGTCCGTGGCTCGAAGATTTTATTTGTTCTGACTCGTACCGTTTCTGCCATGTCAGTACGGAGATTCGAAAGGTCTACACGGCCACGGCCACGACCGTGTACAAGGCCTTGTGTCATTGAAATCTGCACCTTTGGTTAGTTTAAAGTTAGGTGATAAAAAGAACGAATAAAATAGATAAGATAAATAAAAATGTAGAAGTTAATGGGGTTAGTACTCGGGTTGCCTCCCGAGAAGCGCTCGTTTATAGTCTTAAGCTAGACTTACCTCTCATTCGCATATTCATGGTGGTTTGAGGAGTTGAAAGTCCTTCTTCATGCTAGCAATTCTATTATCATGATAGAGTTCAAGACGGGTCGCATTTATTTTCAAAGTGCTAAACATAGGGTTACTTACCTCGACCGTTCCGTACGGAAAAACATCGATTACCTTGAAAGGGATTTCCTTGCTGGTGTTAGGATCGGGAGGGGATACTCGTGGATCTGCTTTATCTAGCAATACCTGATCTCCAATTTTAAACTTGTTTGTCTCGTAGGGTGGCCTTGGTTCTTTCTCGTGTATCCCTAGTTCTTTTTTAAGATGTGTCTTCCCCTCTTCTAGTTCATCGATCTGAATCCTTTGTTCCTCATGAGTTATTTCTTTGTTGGTACAGGGTCTAGGATCGGATTCAGTTGTGTTCTTTTCGGGTGCTTCCTGAAAAGAAGGGTTAACCGAATGTTATCAATAGAATTTACTTTCTCACCTTGGTTATTCGATGTTCTAGCTGAATCGAGGGCTTGAAGAGTGACTGTCTCCTCACCTACACAAAGTATGAGTTTGCCTGCATCAACATCGATTTTAGTTCTAGCAGTTGTTAAGAATGGTCTTCCTAAAATTAGGGGGATCGTGTTGTCCTCATCCCTTTCTAAAATGACAAAGTCTACTGGGAATACAAATTTATCAATTTTCACGAGTACATCTTCGATTATACCCCTAGGAATTCTAACAGTTTTATCAGCTAATTGAATGCTCATCCTAGTTTGTTTGGGTTTCCCTAGACCTAGTTGTTTAAACAATTTATAAGGCATGACATTTATGCTTGCCCCTAAATCAGCTAAAGCATTATCAATAGATAAACTACCAATTAAGCATGGAATTGTAAAACTCCCTGGATCTTTTAATTTCGGTGGTAGTTTATTTTGCAACATTGCTGAGCACACTGCGTTTAGTTCCACATGTGATTCCTCGTCTATCTTCCGCTTATTTGCCAATAGCTTTTTTAAAAATTTCCTAGAATCTGGCATCTGCGAAAGAGCTTCGAGAAGCGGTAAGTTAATATGTAGTTTCTTTAAAAGTTTAAGAAATTTACCGAACTGTTCCTCTGTGTCGTCTTTCGTTATCGCTTCTGGATATGGTATGCGAAGTTTGTACTCTTTGACTACCGGTTTTGATTTTACCTCAACCTTACCTTCTTCTTCCGCATTCTTTTGCCTCGAATTGGGCTCGTCTAACCCTTCACTATTTTGAGCTATTATTGCTTGAATTTTCTCCCTTGGGTTAGTTTCGGTGTTGCTTGGTAGTCTTCCCTGTGGCCTCTCAGAGATCTGCTTAACAAGTTGTCCGATCTGATCTTTGAGCTCTTGTGTGGATGCCTCAAGTTTTGTTTCTATCTTTTGGAAACATGTTTCTGTATCTTGGAACCGTTTTTCTGAGTTGGCTATAAATTTTGTCAGCATATCCTCGAGGTTTGACTTATTTTCTTGTGGGTAGGGCTGTTGTTGGTAGTTTTGGGATAGTTGTTGCCTTTGATTTCCTTGACCGCCCTATGAGAAATTGGGGTGGTTCTTCCAACCTGGATTATAAGTATTACTATAAGGATTATTATTAGATCAGAAATTATTACCCATATAGTTCATTTGTTCGTTCTCTGTGCCCTGTCCATAAGGTGGGTACTCAGGATTCGCCACTCCTCCACTTGCGTCGCACTGCATAACTGGATGTGCCTGCGAAGAACTATATAAACCATCAAATTTTTTATGTAACAACTCTACCTGATTTGATAGCGCGGTCACTGCGTTGATGTTGAAAACTCCGGCTGCTTTGGCTGGCCTTGTCCTTGTAACTTGCCACTGATAGTTATTCAATGACATCTCCTCTATAAACTCGTAGGCTGCTTCAGGAGTTTTGTTATTCAGAGTTTCGCCGGCAGCTGAATCGATTAGCTGCCTTGTCGAAGGGTTCACACCATTGTAAAAAGTTTGAACCTGTAGCCACAAAGGTAGTCCGTGGTGTGGGCACCTCATTAACAAATCTTTGTATCTCTCCCATGCATCATAAAGTGTCTCTGAATCCATTTACACAAAAGAAGAGATATCATTCCTCAATTTGGCCGTTTTGGCCGGTAGAAAATATTTTAATAAAATTTTCTCGGTCATTTGATCCCATGTAGTGATCGACCCTTATGGAAGAGAATGCAACCACTGTTTGGCTTTATTCCTCAGAGAAAAGGGAAATAACCGAAGACAGATGGCATCATCAGAAACGCCATTTATTTTGAAGGTATCACAGAATTCTAGAAAATTTGCTAAGTGTGTATTAGGATCCTCATCCTGCAAACCATCAATCTGAACAAACTGTTGTATCATCTGCATAGTGTTAGGTTTCAGTTCAAAATTATTTGCAGCAATAGTAGGCCTAACAATACTTGACTCAGTTCCTGTTAAACTAGGTTTAGCATAATCATACATACTTCGAGGAGCATGATGTTCGGCCATCTCTAGAGGTGGTGGGTTATTCTCAGCCATCTCTTCGGTGTATTGATTTCGGCTTCTTGCTCTTCTTCTATGTAGTTTAAGCTTCGCCTTATTTCTATGTGATTTCTGCGAATGGTACCTTCAATATCACTGTCGAAAAGTAGGGGTCCTGTCGGGTTTCTTCTCGTCATAAACGAGAGGTACCTAAAAGGAGTGAAAGAAGAAAATTTAGAAAAGTTAAAGATAAAATTTAATTGCAAAATTAAAATAAATATGGCTAAAGTACTAAAAATTAAGCGTTTTTAATATTTTAGTTCCCTGGCAACGGCTCCAAAAACTTGATCGTTGTTTTTCGCAATGTCAAAGTCTTAAAATTTATAAAAAGAATGATCAAACTTGGAAACTAACTATGACAACGATGTGAGGCAAGCGTACCTATTGAACAGTAGTATAGTTAAGGCAAGACCGGAATGTCAAACCCAAAGGAACCAAAAGTACTAATACTAACTCTCTCTTTATTATTTAGCCTAAGAATTAAAGTGATTTTTATTTCATCTAAAATTAACTAACTATTAAACTAAAGACTCTAAGACAAAGAAGAATGAAATATGGGAAAAATACTTTGAGGAAAAACCAATTGATTAAGACGACACCCAAGGAAGAATCCACCTAGACTTCACTTGTTATCTAACTCTGAACCAGACGATTTGTTCATTTGACTTGATCCGTATTCCCTAAGTTATATTAATCCCTCTCTCGAGGCGACTAACATCTAACCCTAGGTTGATTAATTGAAATCTCTTTCTAAATAAAACCCCTAGAATTACATTAACTCGATCTATGGACTCCCATATTAGGTTTCACCATAATCTAGCAAAATCTCGTCACCCTATCTCTAGGCGTGCGATCAACTCCGCTTAATTATGCTAAATCTACTCTTAGGCAGGGACTTTTGCTCCTCCACCTAAGCACATCACACTTGAATTAATATCCCGGAAATATCAACACAAGAATTAAGAACACATAATTAAGAACAAGTCAAATATTTATCATATAGTTCAGCAAACGATAACAAGATTCATCTTAGGTTTCATCGCCTCAGGTATCTGAGGGTTTAGTTCATAACAATAAAAGAAAACATCTCAAAAGAAAAGATAAAACAAAACATAAGAAATCCCTAAAACCCCCTGAAGGAATTGAAGGAGAGATCCTCCGTCTTGAGTAGAATTCCGGCTTCTTGAGATGGATCAACTGGCTATCTTCGAGTAAATCCCCACAAATATGCTTTCTTTGGCCTAGCTGGATGCCCCCTGACTAAAGCCTTGGGTCCCCCCTTTTCTGGTCATACTTTGGGTGTTTATATAGGCTTCAGACTATGTTTCTTTGCCCTTAAGTATCCAAATCCGAGTGAAACACTTCTTTCCTACGACAGGGACACGCCCATGGCACACGCCCGTGTAAGTTGTGGCCAGGCCGTGTGGTCTTGGGCCCAGGCCGTGTGGATTTCATGATATGGCCCACTTACTCCGTTTTGGGCCCGTTTTTCGTTCTTTTCGTCATCCAGTGCTCTCCTAAGTATAAAACATGAAAACAAAGGATTAAGAGCACCAAATTACATAATTCAAGGCTTAAATCATCCAAAAGCATGCTAAATGTGGGCTTAAAATATGTTACTTTTACGGTTTATCGAATACCCCCACACTTAAGCTTTTGCTTGTCCTCAAGCAAAATTCTCAACTCATAATTAAAGCGAACTTCCCTGATTCATAATATTCATCAATAGTGTTTCATCATAATTCATAGATAATTTATACATGGATAATTCAACTCAAAGGGTCCTAAAGATTCAAACAATAAAAGTCATACATTTATAGTCTTGAAAACGTTAGGTGTTTCCCCTTACCTAAATAATTACCTCTGATTCGAAATCGACAAGAGTTGACATCCTCACTAAAGATTCACTCAAACCACTCGAAGTGTTTAAGGTTCAGAATTAAGCACTCAAAAGTCGAACATGAAAGTTAATCCCATTCTAAATTAAAACCATTCAAATTCAATCATATAGTCCCTGATACGAGCCCTCGAGGCCCAAAATAGACTTTAAAAATGATTCAGGACTAAATTGAGAACTCAAGGAAATTTTAGGAAAACATTGAAAATTTTTAAAGTGCAGTAGACACACGCCTGTGTGGCCAGGCCATGTGCTTCACACGACCAAAAGACACGTCCGTGTCTCAGGCTGTGTGGGCATTCAAAATGGGATCACATGGCCGTGTTCCATGCCGGTGTCCTACCCCGTGTAACTCACTGACTTGGGTCACACGGCCAACCATACGTCCATGTGACTAGCCCGTGTAACTCACTGACTTGCTTTCATTAAAAATTACAGGGGACACACGGTCGTGTCACCTGACCGTGTGCCACATACGGCCAAGGCACGCGCATGTGCCTTTGCCTGTGTGGACAAAATAGGCTATGTTCCAAGCCACATTCCTCACCCAAAATTTTACAACAACCTACACATACCAAAAAGCATATGGCCATATCACCAATAGGCATTTAAACCAACCAAAATCAAGGCTAAGACATGCAATTTCATTACCAACAATCATAATGCTCATAAGCATCACAATTGGCCATTCAAAAACATACCAACATCACTTCCAAAAATTATCTAAATGGTCAAGTGCATATATTCACTTTTATGCCTAATACATAACCTATATGCCATTACTAAATCTCAACAATATGGTACTCTACTTACCAAATCAAAATCTAGGCATTTTCAAGTCATTCCATACATCATGAAGCTAACCACACATTTATATATACATTTCAACCCATAGCAATTCAAACCACAATAAATGGCCAATTACATAATGATACGACCGTGGCTCGGGCACCCACTACCGAATATCCCTTGGAGCTACCAAAGGGGCCTATCACTCGTGCTCGTGCTAAAAGATTTAAGAAGGACGTGACGGCTCTCATAAGCAAAATTTGGAGCAATATCATGTCTGGACATTTTGGGAACGATGAATTGAGCAAGCCAAGCATTTACAATTTATTTGAAGCTGAATATACTAGCTAGTTCGACTGATGTTTTATTTAGCACCTTATTAGGCATATTTAATTTGTCTTCAGTCATTTATTGTTGCTGCATATTTATTTCATGATAAATAAATTGTTTAGTTAGTATGGGTTTTTAATATGTCCTTTGTCATAGCTGAATATCAATGTGTCTTGTTAACCGTTGTTTTTGCCTAGTTTTTAAATAAAGTGTTTAAATTGTGTTTTAACTATGTTCAGTTGAATTGATGTTGATTCATGTTTTTTTTATAGGTGCCGATTGTGGAGTATTTTTTTAAAAATGAGAATATATGGGTGCCTATTCAGCCATGGGGTTAGAATAATGGCCACTTTCTTAGTTTCTCACGTGAACAAATCCATGCCATTCAAATTGGTGGAAGCACAAATGATAATAAATAATAATGGCCACCATATTTCCAATATTTGTTTCCCACGTGAAGAAATCCATGCCATTCAAATTGGTGGAAGCACAAATGGTAATAAAATAATGGCCACCATATTATGTCTCTAATATTTGTTTCCAACATGATCAAATCCATGGATTAAACATGTTGGGCGGCAAACAAAGGGATTAAATAATTCCTACCTATATTATTATATTTTTCCAATATTTTCTAGTCATTTCTTCAATGTAGGGACAACCAATTTAATTCTTTTATGTAATTCAGTCAAAGCAATAGCCCCCGTTATGCTTATAAATAGCTTTTGAGTTTTCAATGTAAAGCACTCAAGAAAAATTTGAATGAATTACCCTTAAATTTGTTGAGAAATTTTTCTCTCAAATTTCGTCCAAAGATTCGTTGACTTATCTATCTAGGTAGTGGCGTCAATAGTTTCTTTGTTTAACCGAACTTATCACGTTATCGTGTGGCGTTCGAAACTTTATACCGAGGTTCCTATCTCTCTAGATAGTGGGTCGAGGTCTCATAATTCCTTTTTGAATTAACTTAAAGTCTTATAAGTCTTGGGTCAACCTTCATCTGAAGTTTGGTTCATTCTTGACCTTAAGTTTCCGATTATTCGACTTGTCCATTTCTTTCATAATCGAGCATCTTAAACCAAAAGCCATCCTTCTATCGAGCCCTTTCTTGTCTACCGCCCTTTTAAAACCAAATTTTCTAACCCTTTCCGAATCCGAACGAAACCTTTTTGTTTAACGATCGGGCAATCTTAAGACTCAGATCAATTTACGGAACCGGGATTGTATCATCTGGTATCAGAGCTAGGTTAAACGAGAAGCTCAGACGTTCGAAGCAAACCCGAATTAGGTACGTATTTAAAAAAATCAAAAAAAATTCAAGGTTTTAATTTTTTTTCTCATTCTTTCTTGTAATTCACATATAGTGCATTTGTTGTTGTAAAAAAAGATACAAAAATTTAAAAAAAAATCAAAGTTAAAAAAAATTTACGTAGTAAAAAAAATGTCGATCCTCAACCTATTCATTCCTATCACTTTCAACCCAACGCCATGCTTTTTTTTCAAACTTATTCTTTCTTTCAACTACCCGAACCATGACGTTACAACCTTTGTAAACCCCTTTGAAACCGACCCGTTAACCTAGTAGATCTGGTCACCCCGAATCTTATTCGAAATCACGAGAGAAGAAACGAGCGGAAAAAGGCACGAGTGTGTGAGCACAATAGAGTGGAGGTAAAAGCCGAAATAAAGTGCAAACACGAGTGTGAGTGACATTTATTCTTTTCTTTCCGAGTGATCGAGAGGATTTGTAGTGAGGATTAAATTTAAACCATGTCCCGAAGTCCAGAACGCAACATGGTCGAGAGAACGGATAGACAATATGCTAGAAATATACCTGATCTCAATCAACAAGCCTTGTTACGTGAAGTAGAGCGATTGTTCGACCGTAAACTCGAACCAATCCAAGAAAGGCTCGACCAAGTCGAAGAGCGCACCCGTCGAGAAAGAACTCCTCAAAGCCCACCAAGGTGACGTGGAAGGCAACGAATACCCGAAGAAAAATGGTCCGAACCAAGTGAAGCCGAAAGTGAACATGGTTCCAATCATAGTGGACGACGGAGAGGCCAACAAGATCGAGGTCGAGTAGATGATGATTTGAAGAACCTCAAATTGTCTATACCCTCATTTCAAGGCAAAACCGACCCAGAGTTGTACTTAGAATGGGAAAAGAAGATTGATTTAGTCTTCGAGTGTCACAACTATTTAGAAAGAAAAAAGATAAAAATAGCGGCCATTGAATTCTCTAACTACGCAATGGTCTGGTGGGATCAACTAACCACTAGCCGGAGAAGGAACGGAGAGCGGCCTATTAACACTTGGGCCGAAATGAAAGCATTGATGCGTAAGAGGTTCATTCCGGCGTACTATCATCGAGAACTGTACCAAAAGTTACAACATCTCACTCAAGGCAGTCGGAGTGTAGATGATTATTACAAAGAGATGGAGATAGCCATGATCCGAGCCAACATCGAAGAAGACCGTGAAGTAGCCATGGCGAGATTTTTGGCTGGATTAAACAAAGATATTGCTAACGTAGTTGAACTCCAGCACTACGTTGAGATCGAAGAGATGGTACACATGGCCATCAAAGTGGAGAAGCAGCTCAAAAAGAAAGGCCTCACTCGCGGTATCTACCCAAACTCCACTCCTACTCAAAAGTGGAATCAAGGAGCAGGTAAGAAGGAGATTCCCTTTCGAGCACGAGAAAACATTACAAGCCCAAGAATTAACAAGCCAAGTGGGAAAACAAGCAAACCTAACAATGAGGCCAGACGTAATTCCGCTAGAGACATCAAGTGTTTCAAGTGTCTCGGTAGGGGCCATATAGCCAGTCAGTGTCCAAATCGGCGGGTAATGATCATGAAACCCGACGGTGAGATTGAATTGGGTGACGAAGAAGAGATTGAACACGACCTATCCACTGAAGAAGAGAATGAAGAAGAACTTGAATTTTCTGTTGAAGGTGAGTTATTCGTGGTAAAACGTAGTTTGAGTATTCAAAGTACTGAAGATGAACTACAACGACAAAACATCTTCCATTCAAGATGTCATATTCAAGGCAAAGTATGCAGCATGATCATCGATGGAGGTAGCTGTACAAACGTAGTTAGCAGCATGCTTATTGAAAAGCTAGACTTGCCAACGACGAAACACCCTCAGCCTTACAAATTACATTGGCTGAACGACGAAGGCGAATTGAGAGTCACTAAGCAAGCTGTCATCCCTTTTTCCATCAGCAAGTATAGTGACGAAGTTGTTTGCGATGTGGTCACAATGCATGCGAGCCATTTACTTTTGGGAAGACCATGGCAATTCGATCGACGAGCCATCCATGACGGATATACAAACCACTATACATTCCAACATCGTGGCAAAAGTGTGACTCTAGCACCATTGTCTCCCAAACAAGTGTACGAGGACCAAGTACGCTTGAAAAGTTCTGTTCAACAAATGAAAGCAAAAGAACAAAAAAAGAGAGAGGAAAAAGAAACAAAAGCAAGAGGTAAAACCAAAGGGAGTGAGCAAAAAGTGAGTAAAGAATAAGAATAACGAGATGAGGAAGGGATTGCAAAATTGAGCGTGTATACAAAAGCACGAGTGATTCGAAAAATGTTGTTGCTTCGACAACCAATGGTTGTTCTTATGTATAAGGAGAATTTCCTTAATAATAACGAATTAGATGCTTCACTTCCATCTTCGATTGTATCTTTGTTGCAGGATTTCGATGATGTATTTCCGAACGATATCCCTAGTGGCCTTTCGCCTATTCGAGGGATCGAGCACCAGATTGACTTTGTTCCAGGAGCCACAATACCAAATCGCCCAGCATATCGAAGCAACCCTGAAGAAACCAAAGAGTTGCAACGACAAGTGGCTGAGTTGATGGCCAAGGGCTACATTTGGGAAAGTCTAAGTCCGTGTGCTGTTTCTGTGCTTCTAGTGCCCAAGAAAGATGGTACTTGGCGTATGTGTGTGGATTGCCGAGCGGTCAATAAGATCACCATCAAGTATAGGCATCCTATTCCGTGCCTAGATGACATGTTAGACGAACTCAGTGGAGCACAACTCTTCTCCAAGATCGACCTCAAGAGCGGATATCATCAGATCCGGATGCGGGAAGGAGATGAGTGGAAAACGGCTTTTAAGACCAAGCACAGTTTATATGAGTGGTTGGTTATGCCATTCGGCTTAATTAACGCACCCAACACATTTATGTGGTTAATGAATTATGTTTTGCGAGCTTTTATCGGTAAATTTTGTGTTGTTTATTTTGACGACATTCTTATTTATAGCAGGTCATTAGGAGATCACATAAACCATTTGCGAGCAGTACTTGAAGTTTTGCGTAAGGAAACATTGTATGCTAACCTTGAGAAATGCACTTTCTGTTCTAATCAAGTTGTTTTCTTAGGTTTTGTCGTTAGCGCGAAGGGGCTCGAAGTGGACCAAGAGAAGGTTAAGGCAATCCGTGAATGGCCGAGACCTACTAGCATTAGCCAAGTTCGAAGCTTCCACGGCTTGGCGAGTTTCTATAGGTGTTTTGTACAGAACTTTAGCACTGTTGCTGCTCCGCTAACTAGTGTTATTAGGAAAAACTCTACCTTCTACTGGAATGACGAACAAGAGCGTGCCTTTAACTCCATTAAAGATCTATTGACTAACGCTCCTTTACTTGTTTTGCCAGATTTCTAGAAAACATTTGAAATCGAGTGTGATGCCTTGGGCCTAGGCATTGGAGTCGTGCTTATGCAAGAAGGACTCCCAATAGCATACTTTAGTAAAAAGTTGAACGAGGCGACACTTAACTACCCCACTTACGATAAGGAGATGTACGCATTGATTCGGGCTTTGGAAACGTGGTAACATTACTTATGGCCAAAAGAATTTGTCATCCATACCGATCATGAGGCATTGAAGCATTTAAAGGGCCAACATAAACTAAACAAACGACATGCCAAATGGATGGAGTTCCTCGAATCATTTCCATACGTCATCAAATATAAGAAAGGTAAAGAAAATGTGGTGGCGGACGCATTGTCTAGGAGGTATGCTCTTTTCAATTCATTAGAAACAAAATTGATGGGATTTGCATATTTGAAAGAATTCTATATTACTGACCCTGATTTTGCTGAAATATACAAAGCTTGCAATGACTACCTGTTTCGAGAAGGCAAGCTCTGTATCCCTCAAGGATCCATCCGAAATGTTTTGGTGAATGAGGCGCACAGTAGAGGCCTCGTGGGCCATTTCGGCATAGCAAAGATAATGGCAACGTTGTGCGAACACTTCTATTGGCCAAAAATGAAACGAGACGTGGAGCGAGTGTGCGAATGGTGCATCACTTGCAAGAAGGCCAAATCGAAGGTTCAACCCCACGGATTATACACTCCGTTGCCTATCCCGGAAGGACCTTGGATCGACATCTCGATGGACTTTGTTCTAGGTCTTCCTAGAACCAAGGATGGAAAAGACTCAATCTTTGTCATTGTAGATAGGTTTTCGAAAATGGCACATTTCATTGCATGTAACAAAACTGATGATGCTTCACATGTTGCTAACTTATTTTTCAGGGAGGTTGTACGTTTGCATGCGGTACCGAGGACTATTATTTCTGATCGAGACACTAAGTTCCTGAGCCATTTTTGGAGAACGCTTTGGGGAAAGATTGGCACAAAGCTGCTGTTTTCGACTACTTGCCATCCTCAGTCGGACAGGCAAACGGAAGTAGTGAATCGAATCTTGTCTACGTTGTTGCATGCTATAATCCGAAAGAATCTTAAGTCGTGGGAGGAGTGCCTACCGCACATTGAATTCGCTTATAATCGTTCTACCCATTCGGCTACTCAACACTCTCCCTTTGAGATTGTTTATGGTTTCAATCCTTTAACACCTCTAGATTTAATTCCACTGCCTAACGAACAATTTGTGAATGCAGATGCGAAAAGGAAGGCTGAGTTCGTGAAAGGCTTACATGAGAAGGTGCGTAGGAATATCGAAGAACGAACCAAGCAATATGAGCAGAAGGCTAGTAAAGGACGCAAGAAAATTACCTTTGAGCCAGGAGATTGGGTGTGGGTACACATGAGGAAAGAAAGATTCCCTGCCCAACGAAAATCCAAATTAATGCCAAGAGGCGATGGTCCTTTTCAAGTCTTGGAGAAGATCAACGATAATTCCTATAAAATCGATCTCCTTGGTGAGTATAACGTGAGCGCTAGTTTTAATGTGTCTGATTTATCTCCATATGATGTAGGCGACGACTTGAGGACAAGTCGTTTCGAAGGGGGAGGGGATGATACGACCGTGGCTCAGGCACCCACTAAAGCTACCGAAGATCCCTTGGAGCTACCAAAGGGGCCTATCACTCATGCTCGTGCTAAAAGATTTAAAAAGGACGTGACGGCTCTCATAAGCAAAATTTGGAGCAATATCATGTCTAGACATTTTGGGAACGATGAATTGAGCAAGCCACGCATTTACAATTTATTTGAAGCTTAATATACTAGCTAGTTCGACTGATATTTTATTTAGCACCTTATTAGGCATATTTAATTTGTTTTCAATCATTTATTATTGCTGCATATTTATTTCATGATAAATAAATTGTTTAGTTAGTATGGGTTTTTAATATGTCCTTTGTCATAGCTGAATATCAATGTGTCTTGTTAACCGTTGTTTTTGCCTAGTTTTTAAATAAAGTGTTTAAATTGTGTTTTAACTATGTTCAGTTGAATTGATGTTGATTCATGTTTTTTTATAGGTGCCGATTGTGGAGTATTTTTTTAAAAATGAGAATATATGGGTGCCTATTCAGCCATGGGGTTAGAATAATGGCCACTTTCTTAGTTTCTCACGTGAACAAATCCATGCCATTCAAATTGGTGGAAGCACAAATGATAATAAATAATAATGGCCACCATATTTCCAATATTTGTTTCCCACGTGAAGAAATCCATGCCATTCAAATTGGTGGAAGCACAAATGGTAATAAAATAATGGCCACCATATTATGTCTCCAATATTTATTTCCAACATGATCAAATCTATGGATTAAACATGTTGGGCGGCAAACAAAGGGATTAAATAATTCCTACCTATATTATTATATTTTTCCAATATTTTCTAGTCATTTCTTCAATGTAGGGACAACCAATTTAATTCTTTTATGTAATTCAGTCAAAGCAATAGCCCCCGTTATGCTTATAAATAGCTTTTGAGTTTTCAATGTAAAGCACTCAAGAAAAATTTGAATGAATTACCCTTAAATTTGTTGAGAAATTTTTCTCTCAAATTTCGTCCAAAGATTCGTTGACTTATCTATCTAGGTAGTGGCGTCAATAGTTTCTTTGTTTAACCGAACTTATCACGTTATCGTGTGGCGTTCGAAACTTTATACTGAGGTTCCTATCTCTCTAGATAGTGGGTTGAGATCTCATAATTCCTTTTTGAATTAACTTAAAGTCTTATAAGTCTCGGGTCAACCTTCATCTGAAGTTTGGTTCATTCTTGACCTTAAGTTTCCGATTATCTGACTTGTCCATTTCTTTCATAACCGAGCATCTTAAACCAAAAGCCATCCTTCTATCGAGCCCTTCCTTGTCTACCGCCCTTTTAAAACCAAATTTTCTAACCCTTTCCGAATCCAAATGAAACCTTCTTGTTTAACGATCGGGCAATCTTACAACTCGGATCAATTCACGGAACCGGGATCGTATCACATAACCAAAACATTTAGGCTTTCATTAACTAAATGACCTATACATTCCATATAACCAAACTACATTAAGTCCAAAAGTACCAAAACAGATGTTAGAAAGTGTGATGAGATCCCTGACAATTTCCAATTCGAGCGAGCTTTCGAATAACTAGAACAGACAGAAAAATAAACAGAGTAAGCAATTAAGCTTAGTAAGTTCGTACAGCCTAAAATTCAGCTTACCATTTAATTACAATATAAGTTATTAAGCATAGCATAATACAACTCAATTTGATCCACAAGCCTAACACATATTCATCCACAAAATTAAACATGAAATCACAAATCCCATAGATTCAATTCTCACATGATTCACGTACCTACCTGTACTGGTTCATATTGAATTCACATACTCTCGTAACATCACTGTGCCCGTTGAACCATTTGGAATAATATCGGACACTCGGTTATGTTGCACACCAAGTGCCAATACATGGTCGAAACCATCTCAATCTCATATCTCAATTAGATGATCATTCTCGACCTATCACTGGGTATGTTCACACAAGCTGACGAGTAACCGCAACACATGTTGGAAAACTCAGCCACCTCATATCATTTGTATCCTATCTATTCCTAAGGTTCAACAGGGATCCAAACAATTGTCAATATCTCGTCGAAAATTTCCGTAGTGTCGTATCATCACAATTATATTAATTAAGCATGTAAACACATATAATTTAAAGCTTATTAATATATAATCTTACCTCAAATTAGTATGGAGAAAATCTACCGATCAATCCACTACTTTATCTTTGCCTCAATCTAAATTCTAACGTGGCCTTTCTTGATCTATATAATCAAATTTAACTACTTTAAGTCTCATTCTATTCAATTCAATCCAAAATTCATGTTATGGTAAAATTACTACTTTACCCCTAAATATTTAACTTCTTTACAATTTAGTCCCTATCTCATAAAAATTCAAATTCATGCAATTTAATCCACACTCATTCTAACCAAATTTCATACAAGCTTATAGCAGCCCACACATTTCATTATTTCACACATTTCACCATATAAATTTCACTTTTTTCAATTTAATCCCTATTTGACATTTTCAACCAAAATAACTTTACAAAACTTGTTTATCTAAAAACTACCATTCATTTTCTATCAATAAACATCAAAACACATATACATTCATCAATGGTAAACCCTAATACTTTAAAAATTTCACAAATTAGTCCCTGGGCTAGCTAGATTAAGCTACAAAGACTCCAAAAACATAGAAATCATTAAAAACCGAACAAAATTGCAGTTACATGCACTAGGATATGTTGGCCGAATACTTGGATGGTCTTTAATGGCTTCTTAGTTGCTATTTTCGGTTGAAGAATGAAGAAGAAAGATGATACCTTTCTTTTTCTTACTTTAATTTTAGTTTATTTTATTAATTACTAAATTAACCTTATCATTAAACCATTAAAACCATTATAAGATGTCCAACTTTGTCCACCATTAATATTAGTGGTCTAATTACCATTTAAGGCCACTTATCTTTCAATTTCATAATGATTTGACACCTTCTACTAATAGAACACTAATTTTAGACTCTATGTTATTTAGTCCTTTTTATCCAATTAAGCATGCAAACGATAAAAGTTCTTCACGAAATTTTTATACAACACTATTAACATGCTGTAGACGTCAAAATAATAATAAAATAAATTTTTTGACGTCAAATTTTTGGTCTCGAAACCACTATTCTGATTTCACTAAAAACGGGCTATTACAAGATGTCCCCACAGGGAATATCGAGCATGACCCATATGAAGATGATTGAGCGACTTCGTGGAGTGGATCCTCCTCAATACCGATTATCTTGTTCTGACCCTCAGGATGAGTCCAAGGACTTCACTGATGATGTCCCTTTCCATCACGAGGACCCACCTCATCCTCTACCTTCGAGTCACCATCCTATTTCTTTTGCTGCCACCTTAGAGGACCTCTTTGAGCGGTTCACTCGCTTCGAGCAGCACTACTTTCAGATGTTCGATAGTATTGATGTGACATTGCAGCAAATCTGTCAACATCTCCATATCTCTTCGTCAACACCAACGACTCACGACACTGACGCCTCTGATGATGAGGACCATTAAGTTTATTTGTTTTATTTTTATTTTTATTTTTATTTTATGTTTATGCTTATTGTTATTTTTAGTTCTTGTTATTACTTTCTTAGACTTATTTTGTTTCTTATCTTTTGAACTATATTTTTATCTTTATGGTTGTTTTTAATCGAGTTAGTAACCTTTTAATCTTCTTCACTATTTTTGTTTATTTTCTTATTAGTTTGCTTGGAATCATGCACTACATCTAGATTTTTCTACAATTTCGCTTTTCACCATTCTGGCAATTTCATCCAATATTCAGAGCAGTTTTAGTTTTTTCCCTCTCTTATGATATTATACTTATACTGCAATTATATTTGTTTGTACATTGAGGACAATGTACATCTTAAGTGTGGGGAGGTTATTTATATAATTATTAGAAAATCCCTGAATTATGTCTTGTATTTAAGTAATTTTCTCATGCTTTTATTAGAATGAATTATTGTCGATTTGGAATTTTCCTTGATGTGTTTTAGATTAATTTGTCGATAATTGTGTATTGGTTGATTTAAAGTTGAAGACATGAGAGAATCAAGCATGATAAGTTATTTTTCAGAAATTAAAAATATTTAGGTTGTTTCCCTAAATTGAAGTATTATCTTGAAGTTTAATATTTACAAGTTTAACATCAAAAATCATAATTTTTTGTGAGATTTTAAGCCTTTAGAGCATGCATTTTTCTTGCTAATTTTATTTTTGGTTATGAGTGTGTCAACCTGATTTGTTATTCTAGAACTTGCTTCGATTATGCATGTCAAGACCACACCTTTGATTTGATTCACTGAGATGATAAAGGCACTTAGGTTTTAACCCACTTATCCCATAAAAAGCCTACCTTTTTAATTAACCCTTAGTGAACCCCGTTGAGCCTAACACATTGTTTCTTAATTTACCAATTAATGTTAACCCATAACCCATTTTTTGTTCACTGAGAATTTCCCTCGTTTTATTGACTCCCTTTTTGTCGAGATTTGATTTGGTTAGTTGCCTAACTATGCTATTTTGTTTGATTTGTTGAATTATTTCGTATTGTTGAAAAAATCAAAAAAAAATATATTGATTATTATTTAGTTCTATAATTGAGCTTAAGCAATTAAATTCATATTTTGAGAAGAAGCTCGTTTTCTTATTCTTGAATAGTTTCTGATTTATGCACTTGTTATTAATTTAACATTTTTTATTTTTCTAGTTAGGTAATTTATCAATTCGATCTCGATTTTAACCATCTATTTCGGCCTTTCTCCACACCCTTAACCTAAACCCCATTACAAGCTCTTAAAGATCCTTTGATTTGTGTATCATCTCATTTTATAGTGGTGGTGATTTGATTTTCATGCAAGCCTATGGTAATAACCTTTCTTGTTTGACTATTGAGTGCTTATTCTTGGACTTTAAACACTTTGAGTGCTTGAGTGAATCTTTAGTCAGGATTTCAATTCTTGTTAATTTTGAATTAAAGGTAACTACTTAAATAAGGGGAGACACTTATGTTTTCATGTTTAAAAATGTTAGCTTAGATTGTTTGAGATTTTAGTGCTCTTTAGTTGAATTGTCAATGCATGATTATTTGTAAATTATTTTGAGACATTATTGATGGGAATTACAAGTCGAGAAAGATTAATTCTTAATGGGAGTTGAGGATTTTGCTTGAGGACAAGCAAATGCTTAAGTGTGGGGATATTTGATAAGCTATAAAATAACATATTTTAATCTCATTCTTAATGCGTTTTTGGATGATTAATTATGCAAATTAGTGAATTGATGCTCCTAATCCTTTAAATTCATTTTTTTATACTTATGATAGCATTTGGGAGCGAAAGAAGTGAAAAACGAGCCAAAATTGGACAAAAAGAGCTTGTTTCAGGATCCACACAGCCTAAGCATTTCCACACAGTCTATAAATACCAATTAGAAGAAAACATAAGGGGGCAGTCAGAGAAGATTGAAGAAAAAACTCGAAGAACGCCATCAGAATAAACTCGGAAGCAGCTCTCCCTTAAGATTGAAGATCTTCATTTAATTTCTTTCGAAGTTTTATTGAGTTTCTTTATATCTTGTGGTTATCCTAACTTTGAGATGTTTCTATTTAGGATTATGAACTAAATTCCCTAGATACCTAGGGAGGATGAAACCTATGATGAATCTTATTATTTTATTTCTGATTTACGTGATAAATACTTGATTCTTATTCTCAATTATGTAAGCTTATTTCTTGTTTTAATATTTCTAGGATATTAATTCATGTTTAATGTGCTTATTTCATAGGAGCAAAAGTCTCAGTTTAGGCGTAGATCTAGCATAATTGAGTGGAGTTGCATGCAATCCTAGAAATAAGACGACATAAATCTACCGGATTAGAGTCAAATCTAATGGGGGAATCCATAGATCAAGTTAATGTGAAAATAGGGGTTTTAATTAGAAAGAGATTTCAATTAATCAACCTAGAGTCAATTGTTTTTACTCTCGAAAGAGATATTAACATAATTTAGGGATTTCTACGGATCAAGACATAAGTGAAAAAAACATTTAATTCAGATTCATAATAAAAGGTAAAGTCTAGGTGGATTCTTTCCTAGGTATTGTCTATCTCATTAGTTATTATTCGATTATTTCCTTGATTTATTCTTTGTTGCAATCTTAGACAAATTAGTTTAGTAATTTTAGATTAAACGCAATCACTCCAATTTGTCGGCTAAATAATAGACAAACGATAATTACTAGTACTTTTAATCCTCGTGGATACGATATTCCTTACTCACAATAGCTATCCTATTATTCGATAGGTACGCTTGCCTTTGTCGTATTTATAGTTAGTTTAGTGACCATCAAAATCTTACAAAGTAGTATTTATAGTCTTTACAAACTTAACCTGTAACACCCCTTTACCCAACCTACTCGTCGAGTTTGAGTAACAGGATGTCAATTTTGTTGCTGGAGGAACTACCAATGCAAAACATTTAAATCATAGCATCATTCAAGCAAACATAAACATTTCAGTTCATAAGCATGATATACAACCTTTCTTGAGACTTATACGAGCCTACTTACAATTTAAAATTAACTCGAGATCTAACAAGGACTATTTTGAAATGGATCCAATTTGGCCTCGTTGCACTGTGGCTTGGAGATCAAACTCGTCGTGACATGACATACTGTTTTGGCTAAAAATGCACCAAATGGCACCTAATGCTAAGCCATCACATATTTCCATCACTTATGCTTAAATTAGTTATCTTTACCTGTACCACACATACAATTCAAATGACCATATGCATCCTCACTACCAATTTCAACATTCAACCATTCATCAATATATCTTTTTCACTTACCAAAATCACCAATCAAGCATAAATTATCTACTAGCATGATACATACTATTCCATATCTCAAATTCTATTTCATATGTTTTATTAGCATTCCACCACTATCAAATCATGCCATTATCAACAAAACCCTAACCATTTATATGACACTTTTATGCAAACTACTATATATACCTGATAAGTATATATACATTTATCAACTTCCAAAATCAACATCCTAAACATAGCTAAAAATAATAAGGACTTTACTAGGTACATGTCATTTAACTAACAAAAGAAATTCACCAACTTTGTTGAGTTCAGGATTCTGTTTGGATGCTAAAGTTGATACTCAAAATCTTGTATTTAACCTAACTTGCGCACGAAAAACAAAACCATATGCTGGGTAATGAACTCAGTAGTATTTCTATAATCCATGTATATAATATTAGCATTAACAAATCTACACTAATTAAACAAGTATAAATATATACATTTATCTACCATATACTTCTAACTTGAAATTACCAAACTTTACATCTTCAATATAAACATGTTAAGTGTATAAAACTAACACCAAGTCATCCTACTTCAGTACAATCTATACGGACAATTCATTATACTTATAATAACAACCTTTCAAACATACCACTATCAAAACATTCCCTTATTAGTCATATTTTCAATTTACCAATTCTAATATCACCTAATTCATTCATTCCTAGAGTCTTTCGACTCATTTGAATCCGTTTCGACCCTTAGGGCTCACTTTCATTTGATTCTCATACTCTATCGTATGATTACAACATTTTGTTTACATTTAACCACAAAACACATTAATATAATCTTATTAAACTGACTCAAATTTTCAAGATAAACACTCGGATTAGTCAATCTGCATCTTAAACTGGCACCGCAATGTATCATCGACTAACCCGAAGTATAGAGCTGTACATTTAGTAGAGTAACCAATTTTGCAATATCATCACATAGTTCAATTCACACCCCCGTCATTCTCAATTCATCATGTAATATAACATAATTTAGCCCAATTTAAAGTTAATTTCATACTTTCAACAAATTACACTATTTTCAATTCTATTTAGTTTAGTCCTTTACCTCGATACTGAGATTTATTCATACCAATTCAATTTAACTAAATTTTCACAACTTACCTTTGTATCTTACCATATAACAAAATATAAATATGCAACAATTAAAGTGGATTGAATTATAAAAATACAAATCGGAGACTCTGAACTATTCGTCGACGACTTTATCTTTTTCTTTCCCTATTAATGAATTCGGGTCGACGTTGGCTATGGATTAACATAAACATACAATATCATCAATATTCAACCATTTTCACAGTTTCACTAAGTTATAATATTTTTAATTTTATTCAGTTTAGTCCTCTTTCTCGATAATCATTCACAAACATACCAATATGATTCGATCAATCATAATCATCTATCCATTCATTAAATATCTCAAATTTCAATTCATCATATTCAATTTATCAGCCAATTTATCATTTCTTTACGATTTAGTCCATATCTCACCTTTTGTATCAAAATGTAAACAATTCAAATTACTATCACACATACACAAATTCATAAATCAAATATACAACAATTTAAATATAAACATACCATATGAACTTACTTAATCAAAACAACAAGCAACCAAATCTTCAAGGACTAATCAACAATTTCACATTTTCCCTTGTTTATCCTCGATTTGGTTTAACTCTTAATCTAATAAAGTGCCGAAAGGATGAGAAGTTTCGGCTAAACATGGAACATGAAGATGAATTTCATCTCTTTCCATCCACTTCATTTGTTTTATTTATTTTGTTTTATATATTTTATTCAACTTATAAAGTTTAATTATAATTTTTTATATTATTTACAAATAAAATCATACCTACCATCCACTATATACTAAAATGGTGTATTTACCATTTTATTGGTTTAATCGCTTTATAAGTCCTTAAGCCTTTGGCCAATTAAAAATCTAATTTGAAAGCGGATTTTTAAAAAGTAGAAAGATTAAATTCTTGAAACTAAAGTAGGGGGCTAAATTCTAAATGCACAAAGTTTATAGAGACTTAGAGTCATAATTGTTTGAACCGAATTGACTGGATCGAGAACTAATCGGGGTATTGATCCGGAGAGAAGCATCAAACCCGTTGACCAGAGGCGAATCCAGAGGGGTGGCAAGGGCCCCGGCCCCCATAAAATGGAAAATTGTTGTTTTGGCCCTTTAGAAAATTTTAAAAATTTAAATTAGTACAGGTAAAATTGCACTTTGGCCCCCTAAAATTATGAAAATTTAATTTAATCCTTTAAAAATTATAAAGATATAGACTATTAAAAATTAAAACTTCATTTCGACTCCCCCTAAATTTTTTTTTTTGGCTTCATCCCTACCGTTGACCCACGAATCGGTACGAACAAATTGAACCAAACTAAAAAATTGGTTGAATTGTGTTTTTTTTGTTTTTATTAATTTTTAAAATTTTATTTAATTGAAATCAATCCAAATATGAAAACAAATACTAGTTATTGTTTTTTAAGACCATATACTTCCTAAAAGATCGGAGTGGAGTTGGATGGCTTGGGTTTGGAGGGGCCTATGGCATTGGAATTATGATCAAGTTCAGCCTAACAACAAGCAATGTCACTCAAAAGGGAGCCCAAAAGTAATGGCTATGAATTAAAAAGGTATGATTGGGGACTTTGGGTTAACTCTCAAAATCTTCCACTATTTTTAGCGGCCATTGTGAATGGCTAAGCGCATTAATCTGTGGATTGTTCAAAAGCAGTCGTTAAAAAAATTCTTACTTTGAATAACGAGTTTCATGTAAAAGGTATAAGATCACAAATTCCTTTAGCTTTTGAATCCAGAAGGAGAAATTTTTTTCAAGAAACTAAAGGAGAAAACAATGAAGCCTATCGCAAAGAACGTTGCATTGGCTTTATCTTTCTTCATTTGCCTCTCTTTCTTCCCCATTATAAATACTGCTGTTACCAATCCCTTACTCACCGAAACCTGTCAAAAGGTTAAGAACAAGGATCTTTGCACCTCAAGCCTTGGGGCCGAACATGCCACCCAAGACGCAAAAGATGTAGCCGCCCTCGCATTGATAGCTATCAACGTTGCTTCCAACCATGGCGTCAACACTTCCGTCTACATCAAGAAGCAGCTCCTTGACGGTAAGATTTTGGAACCTACAACGGAGCAGAACTTCGAAGATTGCTCGGAAAATTACGAGGACGCAATGCAGGAGCTTGACGATGGGCTGGCAGTCACACTGTCGAGGGATTTCAAACAAGTGAAAATCGAGTTGGAAAGCGCCATAGACGATGCCGACACCTGCATCTCCGTGCTGAATCAGAAAGCAGGAAAAGACAAGGAACTGTATGAGAAGACTAATCACTTTCGCCAACTAATCAGCAATGCCTACGATATTGCCAATATTTTGGCTCCAAAATAATCATGTGCCCCGCTTAGCTTCATTACCTACTATAATTTAATTATTCCTAATTATAGAACGAGCTGTTGTGCTATGTAATTGTTGGAAATGAGAGGCGGACTTGTCCAAGAACAAGAACCCGATAGTTTGGATCGATTTGAACCCATCGTTTAATTTTTCATATAAAATCACTACTTTTTATTTAAATTTAATTCTGAAACATCAAAAATATAAAATTTTTATTTTGTTCTATTCAATCCGATCCTATTCAAACTCAACTCGAATGATTTTTAAATATGAGATGTGATTTTTTTTTCTGAAAATGATGTTTAATATTAATCTATTATTTTTGAATACCAAAAAAGGTTATGATTATGTACAATTTCTTTTTGGGTAAACTACACCCATGTTCACTTTTGTTTCCCTTATGTTACATTTTAGTCACTTATGTTTAAAATGTTACGTTTTAGTCATTTACGTTATCGTGCTGTAACATTTTAGTCACTGAGCCATTAATTGCAATTAACGGTGTAACGATAAGCTGATGTGGAATATTAAATCATTGTTTCAAACAAAAAATTTAGGTTAAATTATATAATTGGTCCCTATATTTTTTTCGTTTTGACCAATTTAATTTTTTTTCTTTTATAATATTTTAACTTTCCTCTTTTTTTTTTCTTCTTTATTTTCCTTTCTCTTTTGCTTCTCCCTCTATTTTCCTACCTTCTCAATTTCTTTTAACATATCAGGAAGTCAAATTGGTAGTGAAGAAAGAAGCATGATATGGGTTTTGGTCATAGGCAATGATGACTTTTGACTTCCTACTTCTTTCTTCATCGCCAATTCGACTTTCTGATATGATAAAATAAATGGAGAAGGTAGGAAAATAGAGGGAGAAATAGAAGAGAATGGGAATAGAAAAAAGAAAAAAAAAAGGGAAAGTTTAAAGAACATAAAAGAAAAAAAATTACTCAAAACGAAAAAATATAGGGACCGGTTGTATAATTTAACCTAAAATTTGTGTTTGAAATGATGATTTAACGTGCCACGTCAGCTTATCGTTACATTGTTAATGACAATTAACGGCTCAGTGACTAAAACGTTACAACACGATAACGTAAGTGACTAAAATATAATATTTCAAACATAAATGACAAAAATATAACATGAGATAAATAAAAGTGACCATTGATGTAATTTACCCTTTTTTTTTAATTGACTTCAAATGGAAAAAGTTGTTTGGTAATGATATTTGTTCCTGTGAAAGTAAGATATCCAATTATTTATTGTTACGAATTTTAGTTCAAGATGTCCTATAAAAAGTTTAGTACACCAACTGGCCAAGATGACAGTTATAACTAACTTATACATGATGATTGAATTGGATAAAGAACCAATAGGTGATCGAAATAGACTTATTTATAGCTATCTTTTTCTCTTTTAAAATTTGAAATTATTGGTATCAATTAACGTAAGCTGTAAACATTACACTTACGAGGATATTGCATGCTTAAGTTTACATTTATTATATAATCTAAAAATCAATTAAAGAAAAAAAAAAGAACGAATTTTTCATTTGCCAATTAGTTGCTCATGCTAGTAAGCTTGCGGTGTAAGGCACTCCCGTATTCGGTAACCAATCGTTTCCCAACAAGAATCCCGACACTGTAAAATTAGCAGCATCAGTAGCATTAATCGTATGATAACCAGACCATGTGACCCGACTCGAAGTGTTCGAACCCGGTCCACTATTGTCGTACTCGGCATAGTACAATGTACTAAGTGCAAAATCCCCGTTCCATTCTCTCCAACCAGCAGGATCTATCAAACTGCCCATGAAATTCTGCATGTATACAGTCCTCGAATACTCCTTCCATGGTCTCCCCAAATACGTTTTGAATGTGGTATTGCTAGAGGCTAGATCATCAGCGGGCATGATATTGCAGTCATGAATCGATATGCCTGTGTTTTGGTTAGGGTCAGTCCGGCCTTGTGCTGTGATGGCATTGAATTGGCCGCTCATTGGTTGTCGAGGGTATATGTTGCAGTTCTGAAGAACTACCGCGGCATTTCCAAATATGAAATCAACTGTGCCGTAGATATCACAATCTCTGTAGAACTGCCTTAAGGAATGAGTGTATAGCGTATCTTGATATCCTTCAAAACTACAGCTATAAAATGCTGATAAATCGGCTCCATTTCTAAGTGCGACTGCTTGGTGCTTGATTGCCCCAGCTGTGTTCTGTAACGTCATGTTTATCGCAACAAAGTTGGGAGCCACCACAGCTGTAATAATGAATAAAATATGTCAGGTTAAGCTCATTTTTACTTATACAGGTTCAAATGTAGTTAATCTAATTGAAAACTGAAACTTACCAAAAGTTGCAGAATTAAATGTTGTCCATCCGTCGACGACACTACGGTTTCCAGTGATGATTGTCTGATTGATACCATCACCAATCATCATCAAGTACCTTTTGTTCTTAGCAATTGAAACGTACTCTTGATAGACACCAGCAGTGATGTAAATTACAAAGTAACCATTTACACCATTGGTGTTATTTGGAGCCGCAGATATAGCATCATTGATGGTAGTGAAATTCCCACTTCCATCCTGACTCACCGTCACAATATCACTCACCAAGACCTCTTCATCGGTGTTGTTCGTTTGAAGAAGCTTTCTTCGGCTTACAGTCTCATAAATCGAGCGTGTTCGGCTCGACATTCTCATAAGCAAACGCCCATGTTTAAAGCCTAGTTGCTTGCTGCTACTAGGCTGCCATGTAGCCTTCTTCTTCCTCTTAGGAACCCATCCTTTAGTAAAAAGAGCCAATGAAACACTGTAAAGCTTTGTGTCATTTGTGAGAGGAACCGAGATGCCATTCCTTATGCTCCAAGCTGAAGAAGTTGATTGTAAGCCGTCCAAACAGGTCTGCTGATTAGTTAAAATAGCACTCAAAAAAGTTTGTACGTCGTCAGCTTCGACATTGGACAGAGTTGAACTAGTGGCATTCACGGTCTTAAAAGAGGTCAACAAGAAATCCATGTTGAGGTCAGCTAGAAACCGGCAATCCTCCAAAGCACGAATGGCGGACACCGATAACGATTGGCGGTACTTCCGTAAGTACTTCTCGACCAAGTTAACGAATTTCCTGGATTGCGACAGAGACTTACGAACAGAGAAACGCCCATAGTTGTACACATTGGTGGTTTGATTTGGTAACACGGATCTGCAATAAGAAGGGTCTGGGGTGGACTTGCAAACGGATCCGGGTGAGACCGGATCCGATGGGAGACTATCTGCAAAGGAAGGATATATGAACAAAGGAAGAAGAACAAGGTGACATATCATTAAAATAGAGCAGATCAGCTTCGAAGCCATTGCTTGTAACAAAAGAAGATTATGCTAAGCTGATTTGGAAGATATGTATTGGAGCATTAGGTCTATATATAGAGAGTGAAGAAAAAGTATACAAAGTCGTATTTGTCTTTTACTTTTAGAGAATTGCAGAGGTAGACCATACATTTATTAATAAATTGGAGTCAAGTCAACTGCAAATATTTGATTAAAAACGCGTCATTCATCTCGATGAATTGCAAATTATATAATATCCCACATGAACTGGGAAACCAACTAGCCGAGCTAGCTGTTCAGAAAATTTTTCAACATATACACGGCTTACCTACTACCAAAATAGTTTTAATTATCATGAAATCTCCTAATTTTGCCTAATTTCCCATTGGAATCTTTTATAGGTGGCGCATATACAAGGTCGTGTGAAATGTTTATGGCTTGATAATTATCTTTTATATATTTTCCTTTAAAATAAAAAAATTAAATATAAATAAATTATACAAAATGAAACAACTCCACCTAATTATTAACCTAACGGCACTTTGTAACATTTGTAGATGTAGATTCATAGCTTTTTCGCTGCCCAACCCTTTTGCTATGTATCCAAGCAAATTAACCTTACTATTACAACTAAAGTTTTATTTGCTTTTAATATATTCTTTTGTAAATATATTTTTTACATCAATTTGTATATAAATATTATTTTTGAAGTTTTTTTATATTTTCATAATTTATATCATACATATAAATTAATTAAATCAACTTATGATGAATAATTTTCAAAGTTTCGTATTATTTATGAGTTAAAAAACCAAATATCATGATTTTAAAACTAACAGGCTTTAGATGTCAAGTCACCTATCACATTTTATTACCTAATAAATACTTCTTTGGTAATGAAATAAAAATTGAAAAATCATTTCAGTTATTTGGTAAACTCATTGATAATTTTTTCGGTATTATCCAAAATTTAAAGGCTTCGCGTCCAAGTCCAACATAATTCACAACCCAAGTTTCCAAGTGGCCTATGACGTAACCTCCATAGGCTAAAGTGACATTCGCCCCAAAAAAAAATATTTTTTAAAATTTTATCTCGAAATTTTAAGTTAATATATAGTAAAATTATATTTTGATCCCTCAAAAATAAAATAAATATTATTTAATCTATTTAAAAATAATTAAATCAATGATAAAATTATATTTTAATCTTTCAAAATTTTATTATTCAATTTTCACTTTATTAATTTTTTTTTTGAAAATTTGCCCCATACCCAAATTTTCGAAAAACTTTCTTGAACCCAAGAAAATTATATTGAGACTTGAGAATAGGGATGGCAAAACCCGAACCATCCAATAGATTCCAAAACGATTCGTTTTGAATGGAGCAGATTTTTTCTTTTAAAAAGTGGATGAGGGGCAGGGCATGGTGGATTTTTTTCTTTTTGATAGTGAGTATGGAACGGTTATGATAATTGCTTGTCCTACCCCCACCTGCACCACTATATGAAATTACAATTTTATCTTTGTATATATAAACTATTTAAAGGGTAAAAATGTAATAATGTAATATAGAAAAAAAAATCAATATATTTTATGTTTAAATATAATTTTTAAAAATTATGTTTAAATATTTATTTAACTTTAAAAAGATTGAAAACGTTAAAAATAAGTAACAAAATTTAAATTGAAATGGACTGAAGTGTCGCGGGGATGGATGTATCCAACATCAATGGAGATGATAGTGGTTTCTCTAGATTACACAGTTATAATGGAACAGGGCGAATGGTAAAATAAACTGTATCAATTATAGAACAATGATGAATTTAACAATATTAGTTCCTACCTCACTCTATTACCATCCCTACTTCAAAAACTCTGACTATGGTTACAAGAGAGATATAAAACTATATATAAAGACAGATAAACGAGATAAATGAGAGAACAAGCACAAAAATGATAAAAGAGATTTCTTAAAATAATATATAATCAAAATGATTCACTAATCATGTATAAATTAATTATATAATATTAATACATCAAATATAATTATTTGGTGAAAACTAGTGGCGGTGCCAGTGCGGGGTCTGACTCCCTCTAAAATGGATTTTTTTTTCATTTAGGCCTTTTATAATTTATAAAATTTTAAATTAATAATGGTAAAATTATAATTTGGCCTCAAAAATGATAAAGTTTTGATTTAATCCTTTAAAAATTATAAAGATATAGACTATTAAAATAGTGAGATTGCATTTTTACTATCATAAAAATATATAATTTAATTTCATCCCTTCCAAATAATTTTCTTACTCCGTCAATGGTGAAAACTATGGTTGTTTTATTCTTTATTCATGAGATATATACTCTGCAATTTTTAGTATATTTGAAATTTAGTTTTTTTATATTTTAGAATTTATTCTCTTTACTTATTAAATTTAAAGTTTTAGGTCTAATTTGTAAATATTCTTTTGTTAGATTTTTTAATTTTACATCTTAAAATTACAAAAATACTTACTTGATAAAATATAAAAATTGACTTTTAATAAATGTGAGTTAACAAAAAAAATAATTTGAACAATTTAATTTGTATTTTTAAAATTTTAAAATAATAATAATAATTTCTTAAAAGTAAAATAATTAAATTTCAAATACACAAAGGGTAGGAAACTTTGAAGCATATTTTAACTTAATTTTTAAATTCGGTGCTTTGGCTTCTTCTTTTATTTTTATTTTTCTATTTCTTTTCTTACGTTATGATAATTCAACACGAATGTGATATCTAGCTAGTAGTCACAATGAGGAGCTTGGTTTCCAGCCATAAAACAAGCACCTGCCTCCCTGGTGTGGTCTGGACCATGTTTTATGAATGATTTAAAGTGTTTTATTGAATTTTAATTCAATTGTAAAATTATTAAAAGTAATTATTCATTTTATAAATGAATAAATATTATTTTAAAAATATTAATGTCATTTTACATTTAAATAAATCTAAAATAATAAACTCAAGATAAAAATAATAAAAATTTGAATCCAAATCATTATATATAACTTCAATTTCAAGTTATAATTTATAAATTTGATATACAGTTTTTTGCAGGCAAATCATGATTGTGACGTAACCTAATGTAAGCTAAAATGTGTTCACTGTCAGGTGAAGGTAATATCTAGCCAGTAATGCATGAAAAGTCTACAGAGTACGTAAGACGTCAACCCAAAATCCTTTTTTTTAATTTTTTGTCAGTACACTTTTGCCCCAGCATGGGGTTAGGTTATTGACGGTGGGTTTTGGATCGGATTTGGCAGCTATCACTTATTATTTTGACACAAAAAGGAAGGATACAATAGCCTAGCTAGTCAATACGCGCAAACATGCTTCTTTGCATGTATTAAATCAGTGCTGATTGGCTCATTCATTCATGATTTGACCGACAACTATAAGATACAAATAGAATAGAATCACTATTCGGTTAATAAAATGGTTTAATTTCACCCAACATCCTCAAATTATAATTATAATTTTAAATTAGTTATGAATTTTAAAATGTTTCAATTTATTAATATCATATAGGTCATTTCGCTAGCCTAATTATTAATTTAGGTGTTAATCACTAGCTTAAATTTGATACATAGTATGTAAATAAAATTTTAGGCCCATATTGTTTACCTCATAAAAAATCAAATTCTAGACCCATATTGTTTACCTCATAAACTGAAGAAGGTATTGCTTTAGTAATATGGGAAAGTTGAATTTGACAAGGTTCTTCAATAGAAGGCATGTAAGCATTTCATAAGTTTGATATTTTGCGTAAATCAAAGCCAGTAAATTTAGAAAATAGTAAGTGTAATGGTAAATATATTCTACACGATTTTTATAAAAAAAATTATATTTAAACTTTAAAAACGAAGTTGTTAACAAAAAAAAAAATCACAAATCGCGAAAAAATTACACTAAAATATTTTAGATCCCAACTAACATAATATTGCAAAATACCTCGTTTGAAAACCCTCGAAGTTGTGTGCGGAAACATGTGGTAGCTTGCTAGTGCTGAAACAGTTAATGAAGCTTCCCAATACCATATTTTTGGATTTATTCAATATTTCCACTTGTTTTAAAATAAAGTTAATTATAGGCTTGATGTATAATATGATACTTGAATTTAATATATATATTTTTAAAAATTTGGTACTTGTGTTAATTTTTGATCTAATATGATGTCTGAATTTGACAAAAGTTATAGACTTTCGTACTTAAAAATAATAATGTTAATTTATTAGTATTTAATTTAGGTTTTAAAGTTAATTGGATGAAAATTCATAATTAGCTAATAATATTAAATCGAAAGTAAATTGTATCTATCTGATTGTATTTGAAAAATTAAACACAAAATTAAACAAATTCGCATTTAACACTAAATATATTCTATTAACAAAATCATGAAAAATTCAAATCTTATAATATTAATTAGCAATTAACATTCATAAAATCAATCTTAAAAATCGAATAAGTTAACACCATTACCTCTAAGTATCAAAATATATAATTTTTGTCAAATACATATATAAAATTAGACCAAAAAATAATACATATATAATAATAGAGAAAAATGTCAAACTCGAGTAATTATAAACGTATTAGCAATAGTTAAGGAAGCACATTTTCCACATATAAGACCCGAAAATATCTTAAGTTTGGAATAATTAAATAACAAATTAATAATTAATTATAGTTAAGAGGGAACATGGATCAGTATTAATTCAAAAGTCAAAATCTTAAACAATAACCTTATTATGTTTGAATTCAAACATTAATATTCTAATAATTGTAGGAAAAGTTCCAAGGTTTGAAAACTCGAATGCTTGAACAGGTTAAGGGCTGGCGGTGCCTAAACAGGTTAACGTCCTGCTCAGCATTTCTGCATTCTTATAGTTACTTCTTTGATTGCTTAATCGTTTAATTAAATAGACACCTTTGTGCAACTTGGGGCTTAACCAAATAGCTTTATCAATTGATTGATTCGTTGTTTTTCAAACGTTGTGGATAAAATTCTTAATTACTTCGGCAAATGAACTCAATTTTTTATGAAATAAATCTAACTTTTAATATTTATTCACTTTTTCACTCTAACCTTTTTTTTATTTTTTTATTTTTATGAAAAAACTGATTAAATTATTAAAGTTTTAATGTCATTGACGTGACAATCTTCAATGATAACATGGATAATTTTTTTAAAAAATTTATAAATTTTTTGAAATTTGTCGAATTTTTAAATATTTTAATTTTTTTATAAATTATGCATAAATTACCATGCAAGTGATCATATCAATACTATTACATTTTTAATAGTTCAATAAATATTTTCATCCAAAAAGAAATCAAATTTAACTAATTTTTAAGATTGAAGACTAAAATATCTAATAAATAGAATAAATATCAAAAGCACAAAATAAATAAACTTAGAAATTAAATTTATCATTATAACTAAATGAATCATTTGTTTATTATATATATGGTATATGGCTTAATATTCAATATACTTGTAGATATAATTCTATTTAATGAATTAGATGATAACACAAAGTAAATGTAATTCTATTGTCCCCCCCCCCCCCCCCCCCCCAATCCATCCAAAGGCCTTCAACAATTTTTTACTATATAAATAGGTGGATTGCTGCGAATTCAGAAGAAGATAAGAAGTAACCAAAGGTTGTGTTTCCTTTATCATTTTAAAGCCTTTCTTTTTTAATGAGAAGCTAAGGCCATCATCACCTACCAAACACTATTTTATTTATCTTTATTTTTACTCTCAAAAAATGCTTCTAGAAATCAATCGTGCTGGTCGAGGGTTTAACACACGTATTAAGTAGGTAGTAATTATAAAATTTATGATCAGTATTTATTTTTTTAGTAGACTTATAGAATGAAAAAAATTAATTACTGAGCTCATTCCAGTAGGTAGTTCGAAAAAAAAAAATCTAAAGATACTAAAGTTAAAAAAAATCAAACTCCTTTAACTTCATTTCAATTAATAGGTTTCCATCGGTGTGTGAGAATTTCACATTATTAATATAAGATATTACTATTAGATAATTTCTAATAACTCTTAGCGAAGCTTGTATGCTTCATAAATATGATCGGAAAGAATGGCATATTTTTTATTATTCTATGAAAAAGAAATAAGGTAAGCCTTACTATTTAAATTTGGTAAATTTTTAATTTTAGCCTCTATGATAGAATGGTATTTTGAGGCTATATCATGTCATCATTTAATTTTTTGTTAATTTTTAAGTAATAAAGTTACACAATGTTAAAATACCACGATATCACATAAACCAAAACTAATAAAATTTTTAAGTTAAAGTACTGATAAGGGCAAAAAAGAATTAAGAATCAAATTAAAAAAAGTTGCAAAGTTTAAAAATTAAATGTTGCCTTATCTTTGTTAAAAGAAAAATGAATTTTATTCAATAAACAAGCAAGTACATCAAAAAATTTGACAAAAGTAAGTGCACATATCAATTAATAGTATAGCTATGATGAGTAAGGATATCATTCCCACGAAGACTAAAAGTACTAGTAATTATCGTCTTTTTATTATTTAACTGGCAAATTGGAGTGATTGATTAAAACTAAAATTAACCAATTCAATTAACTAAAGAACAAGACAAATAACAAATCAGGAAAATAATAGGTTAACAACCAAAAAGCAAGACAATACCTAAGAAAAAATCCACGTAAATTTCATCTGTCATTATCAATCTAAATTATGCAATTTTTCACATAGTATCTTGATCCGTAGAAATCCTTAAATTATACTAATATATCTTTCGAGAGTAAGAGCAACTGACTCTAGCTTTATTAATTGAAATTTCTTTCTAATTAAAACTCTTCTTGTGGCATTAATTCGATATATGGATCCCACTTTTAGATTTGACTCTAATCCAGTGGATTTATGTCATCTTATTTCTAGGATTGCATGCAACTCCACTCAATTACGCTAGATCTACTCTTAAACAAGGTCTATTCCTCCTCTAATTCAAGCAAATCAAACATGGATTAATAGTCTAGAAACATTAAACCAAGAATTAAGCACACATAATTGAGAACAAGTGTAACACCCCTAACCCGTATCCGTCCCCGGATTAGGGTTAAAGGCGTTACCGGACATATCGAAAACTTTTACAAACATTTTATAAAACAAGTTATCAATCACAGTTAACGTGTCCCTTTTATAGGTCAACGAGGCCTCAATCATGCTTTAGAATAGGGTCGGGACTAAACCGAACACATATGAAATTTCTCGAAAATTTAAAACTTTTCTAAATTACAGAGGTCAGACGCTCGTGTGCCTCCCACGGCTACTAGACACACTCATGCGTCCTGGCCGTGCCAAATCAGAGCATGTATACTGACTTATTCACACAGCCACCAGGCATACCCGTGTGCCATGGCCGTGTAACATCAGGCTAGCTACTGACTTAATCACACGGCTACCAGGCACGCCCGTGTACCAAGGCCGTGTAAAGTTAGGGTAGCTACTGACTTATCCACACGGCCACTAGACACGCCCGTGTGCCATAGCCGTGTAGGCAAAACAGGCCATTTGTAAGGCCAAAATGCCACCCACACTAGAGTCATCCCTACAAGCAACATACCAAATCATTTCATATACAATTGACAAGCATAGACGTGTCAAATATTCAAAAAATTTCCACATTCAATATCATTTCCAATCATGCCAATTTGCACATCTAAAACACACACATATATATATACGCATGATTCATTCACATTTACCTTTCATATAACCTTTTCTTTGATCAAACATACATACTCAAATTTCATCCTTATGCTTACCATAGTCTTGGACATTTCATTAGCCATCAAGCCATACCAAATCATGCATCATATATCATAATCACTCATGCATAACACCAACATTTAGCTAGCCACATCTTATGGCTATTTATACACGTTTCAAACATAATCCAAAATGACTAGCCTATACAGGCCATATTTAACTATATACACATTTCAAAGTACCAAAACACGTTTGAGTAGTGTGATGACGATCCTCGACGATCCCCGAGCCTTCAGTAGCTTTGACAATCTATAAAACAAATTAAACACATGCAAAGTAAGCTTTCAAAAACTTAGTAAGCCATATACAAATGAACTTAGCATAAAGTACATATAACCAAATTGATACAATAACAATAATGGTTCTCATAGCAAATTTATCACATATATTCTTTGGCTCATTTGCTTAGCCATTTCTTAACACATTATCTAACTCAAGTATCGCATATACTCATAGCTCATTTAAGCATATCTTCACATATCATTCCATCATTTCATTGCACATATTCATTTTAGTAAGTTCATATAGATACTCACCTTTTATACACACTTAGTATACATATCAAACGTACCTAAAACGGATATACAAACCACATAGTCTTTCGTATCTCAGATTTTCCCGTTGAACCGTTCATAATCTAATAGGATACTCAGAGTGCTCGAAATAGTCGTACAATGCCAACGTCCCAGACGTGGTCTTACATGTAACCAGATATCGATGCCACTGCCCCAGACAGGGTCTTACACGAATTAATACGATGTCGATGTCCCAGGCATGGTCTTATACGTAAATCTCATTTTGATGCCAACGTCCCAGACGTGGTCTTACATGAAATCTCAAAACAATGCCAACGTCCCAGACGTGGTCTTACATGATATCACATAACAGACACCTATGTCATGACATAGTTAATCCTATCTATTTCTAGGTTCGTACGGGACTTCTCGGATGTTAGCAAAGTGTAGATCTTATCTCAGATTTCATATATACAACATCTCATAAGCATTCATCATTATCAATAGTCATATGAACATTCACAATTCAATACAAATACATTTATTTGTATATCGACTTACCTCGAATTTTAGATATTCGATCGGACTCGATTAATCAACTACTTTCGCTTTCTCGCAATCTAAGTCCGTTTTTTCGGTTCTTGATATTAATTTTGCTTGTATATGGCTGAAACCTAACTTGGCTTATTTATTTCTTTTTTTTACTAATTTTGGCTAAAATAAGATGATAACTATCACCTTTTAATTGTTTCTTTTATTTATTATCATATTATTTACCTATTTACAAAATTATCCTTATTACAAAACATATGTAACATATGTATATAAGGCCATCAAGGTCTTTTAACCATCAACTAACTAAATAGTGGTCTAATTGCCTCATAAGGCCTCCACCCTTAAAAGCCACTACACATAGTTGCTTTAACAAATAGCTTGCAAAATTTGCATTTAAAGCAATTTAACCCTTTTCTCAATTTAAACACACAAATGATCAAATTAACTTACGGAACTTTAACACATGATTAAACACATACTAAAGGCACAGAAAATAATATTAAAATATTTGACTGACTCGGATTTGTGGTCTCGAAACCACTTTTTCGACTACGGTCAAAACCGGACTGTTATAATTCTCCCCCATTAGGGATTTTCGTCCCCGAAAATCTTACCGTTAAATAGATTCAGATATTGCTGTCTTATTAAATCTTCAGGCTCCCACGTAGCCTCTTCCATTCCGTGTCGATGCCACAACACTTTTACTAACGATAATTTTTTGTTTCTCAATTCTTTCACTTCACGAGCTAAGATACGGATCAGTTCCTCTTTATAAGTCATATCAGATCAGATTTCAACCTCAAATGGAGCAATTACATGTGAAGGATCGGATTGGTATTTACGGAGCATCGAAACATGGAATACATTATGAATACTTTCTAACTCAGAGGGCAACAATAATCTGTATGCAACAGGTCCAACATGCTCAATGATCTCATACGGTCCGATGAACCTCGAACTCAACTTGCCTTTACGTCCGAATTGGAGTACTTTCTTCCACGGAGACACTTTCAAAAACACTTTGTCACCAATCTCAAATTCAATATCTTTTCGTTTCAAGTCCGCATAGGACTTCTGACGATCAGATGCTGCTTTCAGACTATCACGAATCACTTTCACTTTCTGTTCAGTGTCTTTTATCAAATCAACCCCATGTAGCTTGTTTTCACTGAGCTCGGTCCAATACAGAGGTGTTCAACATTTACATCCGTACAAAGCTTCATAAGGTGCCATTTTAATGCTCGACTGAAAACTATTATTGTATGCAAATTTAACCAATGGTAAATACTGTTCCCACATACCGTTAAACTCAAGAATGCAGCATCTCAACATATCCTCGAGAATCTGAATGATCCGTTCAGATTGACCATCCGTTTGCTGATGAAAAGTGGTACTGAAATACAATTTCGTGCCTAAAGCTTCTTGTAGTTTCTTCCAGAACCGTGATGTAAACCTTGGATCTCTGTCTGATACAATGGATAGTGACACCTCGTGTAATCTCACAATCTTGAAAATATAAAGCTCAGCTAATCTATCAAGTGAATAATCAGATCGTACCGGAATAAAATGGGCAGATTTCGTCAATCGATCAACTATGACCCAAATTGCATCTTTCTTTTTCGGAGTCAGAGGCAATCCAAAAAAAAAATCCATCGTCCCTCTATCCCATTTCCATTCGGGAATCAGAATTGGTTGTAGCAAACCAGATGGAACCTGATGTTCAGCCTTAACTTGCTGACAAACTAAACATTTTGATACAAAGTCAGATATGTCTCGTTTCATACCAGACCACTAATAATATTGCTTCAAATCATGGTACATCTTTGTACTTCCCGGATGAACAGATAAGCGACTATTATGAGCTTCATTTAGAATCAACTGAATCAACTCTGAGTTTCTCGGGACACAGATTCGATCTCGAAATCTTAAGCAATCATCAACATCTACTCGAAATTCAGAATCAAAATTCAAATCACAATGAGCTCATTTTGCTATCATTTCATTATCACTCTTCTGAGCATCACATATTTTTTGTAAAAACAATGGTTTTGCTTTCAATTCAGCTATCACTAAACTATCCTCAGACAAATCTAATTGAGCATTCATAGCACATAATGCAGACAGTGATTTCTGACTCAAAGCATCAGCTACAACATTTGCTTTACCCGGGTGATAATCTATCACAAGCTCATAGTCTTTCAACAACTCTTACCATCTTCTCTGTCACAGATTCAAATCTTTCTGAGTCATCAGATATTTCAGACTTTTATGATCTGAAAACACGTGACATTTTTCACCAAACAGATAATGACGCCAAATCTTTAATGCGAATACAATCGCAGCTAGCTCAAGGTCATGTGTCGGATAATTCTTTTCATGTGGCTTCATTTGTCTCAAGGCATAAGCTATAACTTTGCCTTCTTGCATCAGTACGCATCCCAGACCATTCAACGAAGCATCACTGTATATCAAAAATTCTTTGCCTGATTTTGGTTGTACCAACACTGGAGCTTCAGTCAATAGAGTTTTCAATTGATCAAAGATTTTCTGGCATTTATCAAACCATTCATATCTCACATCTTTTTGAAGCAATCTAGTCAACGGAATAGCTATCATCGAGAATCCTTTTACAAACCGACGATAATAACTAGCAAGTCCTAGAAAACTACAAACTTCGGATACATTTTTCGGAGGTTTCCATTCCAGAATAGCAAAAATTTTACTCGGATCGATTCGTATTCCAGATGCTAACACAATATGCCCAAGAAAACTAACTTCGCGTAACCAGAATTCACATTTACTGAATTTCTCATACAATTTCTTTTCTCTTAGAGTTTACAACACAATTCTCAAATGTTCAACATGTTCAGTTTCATCTCTTGAATAAATCAAAATGTCGTCAATGAATACAACAACAAATCGATCTAGGTACGGTTTAAAAATTCTGTTTATCAGATCCATAAAAACAATAGGAGCATTCATTAGTCCAAAAGGCATAACTAAAAACTCATAATGCCCGTACCTCGTTCTGAAAGTAGTTTTCGGAATATCTGAGTCTTTAACTCACAACTTGTAGTATCCCGATCTCAAATCTATCTTAGAAAACACAATGGCTCATTTTAACTGATTAAACAAATCGTCAATCCTGGGCAAATCGTCAATCCTGGGCAACGAATATTTATTCTTTATAGTCACTTTGTTCAACTGACGATAGTCAATGCACATTCTCATTGTGCCGTCTTTCTTTTTCACAAACAGAATAGGAGCACCCCAAGGTGAGAAACTCGGTCTAGCGAACCCTCTGTCAGTCAACTCTTGCAACTGTGACTAACTCTTTTAACTCTGTTGGTGCCATTCTATACGGAGCTATCGAAACAGGAGTCGTACCAGGTAACAAATCTATACCAAATTCAACTTCATGAATCGGTGGCAATCCTGGTAACTCTTCAGGGAATACATCAAGGAACTCACAGACAACTGGCACTGATTCAACTTTCTTTTCGGATACTTTTGAGTCAATAACGTAAGCAAAATAAGTTTCATAACCCTTTTTCACATAGCTCTGAGCTTTCAATACATATATCACAGCAGGCAATCCTTTCATTTCACTAGACTCAATTCAAACTGTTTCATCATTCTGACCTTTCAAATCAATAATCTTTCTTTTGCAATTCACAATCGCATAATACAATGTCAACCAATCCATACCCAGAATTATATCAAATTCATCAAAAGGTAGCAGCATCAAATCAGCAGGGAAACAGATATCTCGAAACATTAACGGACAGTTCTTGCATACTTTGTCAACCAGGACACTTTTACCTAAGGGGTTCGATACTTTTATAACAAATTCAGTAGACTCTACAGGCAAAGTCTTACTGGATACTAAGTTCATGCATATATATGAATGTGTAGAACTAGGGTCTATCAATGTAATCACAGAAGTATCATAAAGTGTAAATGTACCCGTTATAACATCTGGAGATGAAGCTTCCTCTCGAGCTCGGATGGCATACGCTCTGGCAGGCGCTCTAGCTTCGAATCTCGCAACAGTGTCTCTTGTAGTTCTCTGACTACCACTGACATTTCTTACATTTCGAGAAGGTCTACCTCTCACTGGAGTTTTATTGGATCTCGGATTCTGGGCAGTCTCTTGCTCAACAAACTCTGGGCAATCACAGATGAAATAATCTAACGATCCACATCTGAAACAGGCTCGATCATTCAATCTACAACTTCCCGGATGCCTTTTTCCACAATGCTTACATTCTGGTTTCTTGGATCGAACATTTCCAACACTTGACATCGATGTTACTGGAGCTTTAGAGCTCAACTGTGATCTAGCTCGATCTCTGCTAGAATGTCCCACATTAATTCTTGAACGATTTTGTTCATCTTTGAATTTCTTTGAAGCAGACTGAAAGGATTTACCCAAAAATCTCTTTCTCACCTCTCTAGCTTCAGACTCAGCTTTTCTTTTATCTTTCCCGAGTGCCTCAGCTTTGCATGCTCGATCAACAAGCACTACGAACTCTTTATTTCCAGAATCCCCACTAGCAAGCGGATATCTTCATTAAGGCCATCTTCAAATCTTTTACACATCATTGCTTCGGACGATACACTTCCCGAGCATACTGACTCAATCTCACGAATTCTCGCTCGTATTCCGTGACAGACATTCGGCCTTGTTTCAATTCCAGGAATTATTTTCGTTTCTGATCAATGAATCTCTAGCTAATGTATTTCTTTCGAAACTCAATCTGAATGAAATCCCAAGTAATTTGTTCCTTCGAAACAATAGGAATTAAAGTTTTCCACCACTGATAAGCCGTGTCTCGTAACAAAGAAACAACACATTTAATACTTTCTTCCAGAGTCAAAGACATTTCATCAAATACCCGAATTGTGTTTTCCAGCCAAAACTCGGCTCTCTCAGCATCGTCATCAGTGGTAACCATAAACTCTTCTGCCCCATACTTGCGGATTTTATCGACCGGAGGCTTATTCAACAGATTTATACCCATTACCGGATGTACAACTGAGGTCTGAGGGGGATTAGATGGGGGCGGAGGTTGTGGAACAGTCGGATTATTTCTCATAAACTGAGTGAACCACTTACTCATCATTTAGAAGAAAGCTTGTTTAGCTTCTCCCTCTTGACCACTCGTAGCCAATTTCGAATTAGATGGCGCTGTCCCTTGAGCGGGAGAAGGCGCATTGCTTTCTACATCGTCAGCTACGGATCTTTCGGGATCCATTACTATATGTAAAACACATTTTACACGTCAGGATTCATCACACTATCACAATTCAGATATATGGCATGTATAGCTAGACTCTCACACGCTACGTTAGTCCGAGAATCGGCTAAACCGTAGCTCTAATACCAACAAAATGTAACACCCCTAACCTGTATCAGTCGCCAGATTAGGGTTAAAGGCGTTACCAGACATATCAGAAACTTTTACAGACATTTTATAAAACAAGTTATCAATCACAGTTAACGTGTCCCTTTTATAGGTCAACAAGGCTTCAATCATGCTTTAGAATAGGGTCGGGACTAAACCGAACACATATGGAATTTCTCAAAAATTTAAAACTTTTCTAAATTACATAGGTCACACGCCCGTGTAGGTAGGCCGTGTGCCTCCCACGGCTACTAGACACACCCATGTGTCCTGGCCGTGCCAAATCAGAGCATGTATACAGAATTTATTCACACGGCCACCAGGCACGCCCATGTGGCCGTGTAACATTAGGTTAGCTACTGACTTAATCAAATGGCTATCAGGCACGCCTGTGTACCAAGGCCGTGTAAAGTTAGGCTAGCTACTGACTTATCCACACGGCCACTAGACACGCCCGTGTACCATAGCCGTGTAGGCAAAACAGGCCATTTGCATGGCCAAAATGCCACCCACACTAGGGTCATCCCTACAAGTAACATACCAAATCATTTCATATACAATTGACAAGCATAGATGTGTCAAATATTCAACAAATTTCCACATTCAATCTCATTTCCAATCATGCCAATTTGCTCATCTAAAACACATATATATAATCATAATTCATTCGCATTTACCTTTCATATAACCTTTTCTTTGATCAAACATAGATACTCAAATTTCATTCTTATGCTTACCATAGCCTTGGACATTTCATTAGCTATCAAGCTATACCAAATCATGCATCATATATCATAATCACTCATGCATAACACCAACATTTAGCTAGCTACATCTCATGGATATTTATACACGTTTCAAACATAATCCAAAATGACTAGCCTATACATGCCATTTTTAACTATATACACATTTCAAAGTACCAAAACACATTTGAGTAGTGTGATGACGATCCTTGACGGTCCCCGAGCCTTCAGTAGCTTTGACGATCTATAAAACAGATCAAACACATACAAAGTAAGCTTTCAAAAGCTTAGTAAGCCATATGCAAATGAACTTAGCATAAAGTACAAATAACCAAATTGATACAATAACAATAATGGTTCTCATAGCAAATTTATCACATATATTCTTTGGCTCATTTGCTTAGCCATTTCTTAACACATTATCCAACTCCAATATCGCATATACTCATAGCTCATTTAAGCATATCTTCACATATCATTCCATCATTTCATTGCACATATTCATTTTAGTAAGTTCATATAGATACTCACCTTTTATACACACTTAGTATACATATCAAACGTACCTAAAACGGAATACAAACCACATAGTCTTTCATATCTCGGATTTGCCCGTTGAACCGCTCGGAATCTAATAGGATACTCAGAATGCTCGGAATAGTCGTACAATGCCAACGTCCCAGACGTGGTCTTACATGTAACTAGATATCGATGCCACTGTCCCAGACAGGGTTTTACACGAATCAATACGATGCCGATGTCCCAGACATGGTCTTACACGTAAATCTCATTTCGATGCCAACGGCCCAGACATGGTCTTACACGAAATCTCAAAACAATGCCAACGTCCTAGACGTGGTCTTAGATGATATCACATAACGGACACCTATGTCATGACATAGTTAATCCTATCTATTCCAGGTTCGTACGGGACTTCTCGGATGTTAGCAAGGTGTAGATCTTATCTCAGATTTCATATATACAACATCTCATAAGCATTCATCATTATCAATAGTCATATGAACATTCATAATTCAATACAAATACATTTATTTGTATATCAACTTACCTCGGATTTTAGATATTCGATCGGACTCGATTAATCAACTACTTTCACTTTCCCGCGATCTAAGTCCGTTTTCTTCGGTTCTTGATCTTAATTTTGCTTGTATATGGCCGAAACCTAGCTTGGCTTCTTTCTTTCTTTTCTTTGCTAATTTCGGCTAAAATAAGATGTTAACTATCATCTTTCAATTGTTTCTTTTATTTATTATCGTATTATTTACCTATTTACAAAATTATCCTTATTACAAAACATATATAACATATGTATATAAGGCCATCAAGGTCTTTTAACCATCCATTAACTAAATAGTGGTCTAATTGCCTCATAAGGCCTCCACCCTTAAAAGCCACTACACATAGGTGCTTTAACAAATAGCTTGCAAATTTTGCATTTAATGCAATTTAACCCTTTTCTCAATTTAAACACACAAATGATCAAATTAACTTACGGAACTTTAACACATGATTAAACACATACTAAAGGCACAGAAAATAATATTAAAATATTTGACTGACTCAGATTTGTGGTCCCGAAACCACTGTTCCGACTAGGGTTAAAACCGGACTGTTACAACAAGATCCAAGTATTTATTGCATAAAAATAGAAATCAAATAACAGAATCCATCCAATGGTTCATCTTCCTAGGTATTTAGAAAATTAGTTCATAATCGCAAATAAAAACATCTCAAAGACAATATAACCACATGAAACTAGAAAACCCATAATAAATGTCAAAGAAATCAAAAGGAGATATTTATTCTTGATGGAAATCTACTTTAGAGTCAACTTCAATGGTGTTTTTCGAGTTTTTTTCTTCAATATTCTATGACGGTTTACTCACCTCTTCTTATATTTGGTATATATATGTCTTAAAATGACCGAAAAACCTAAAATTTATGTTTTTATGAGTTTCCAAAATGCAATTCGTGATTTCCACATGGTTTGGCACATGGCCGTGTGGCAACCCGTGTGGGAGGGTCCAGCCCGTGTGGCCCTTGTACCTTGCTTTGATTTTTTTATTTTCGCTCGTTTTTCACTCCTTTTGCTCCCAAATGCTTTTCTAAGTATATAAACATGAATTTAAAGGATTAGGAGCATAAAATTCACCCATTTTACATCAAATAATCATCCAAAAACACATTAAGAATGAGACTAAAACATGTTACTTTTGGTATTCATCAAATATCCCCACACTTAAGCATTTTCTTGTCCTCAAGCAAAATCCTCAACCCACATTCAAGTTAACTTTTCTCAATTTTTCATTTTTATATTTTTAATTTTCATCAATAATGTTCCAACGTAATTCACAGACAATCATGCATTGGAAATTCAATCAAAAGGACACTAAAGATTCAAGCAGTCCAAGCCGAAATTTTAAGCACCAAAAATGAAGGTGTCTCCCCTTATCTAAATAATTACCTTCAATTAAAAATCAATAAGAATTGACATCCTCACTCAAGATCACTCAAAGCATTCAAAGTCTTTAAGGTTCAAATATTAGACACTCAATAGTCGAACGAGAAATGCTATTACCATCAAATCTCCACAACTATAAAATGAGATGACACATCAATCAAGAGGTTTTTAAAATGTTGTAATGGGGCTTAGGTTAAGGGTATGGATAATGCCAGAAAAGTTGGTTATAATCGAGATCGAGTTGATAAGTTACCAAACTAGAAAAAATAATTAGTTGCTAAATTAAAAGAAACTTCATCAACAAGAATAATCACAAATGGAAATGAGCTTTTCAACAGAATATGAAACTAATTTTTCAAGCTCAATCAATTTTTTTATGTTTTTTTTATATATTTTTGAATTTTTTTTTAAACAAGAATAAAATTCAGCAATACAAATGATGAAATTTAGTTAGGCAACTAACCAAATCAAATCTCAACAAAAAGGTAGTCAATAAAAAGGATACATTTACAACATAGATTTGGGTTAAGGGTTAACATTAACGGCTTAACAAAAAAACATGTTAGGATCAATGGGGTTTACTAGTGGTTAACATAACAATTAAGGTGGTTAAAGGTTAAATAGGGTAAATCCTAAGTACATCTATCATCTCAGTATATCAAATCAATAATGTGGTCTCAACATGTATAATCGAAGCAAGTTCTAGAATAACAAATCAAATCGACATACTCTTAATCAAAAATAAAATGAGCACGAGTAAATATATACTCTATAGGCTCAAAGGTATAACGCGTAGGTTTGTGCAAGTGTACACAGTCGTTATCAAGTAATAAGTAAGTATTGAGTTATCGTCTCCATAGGGATTGTATTTGTGCTAAGTCACTTAATTTGTAAAATTATATTAACAATTTGGTAAATAAAAACACAATATAGTTGAGAAGTGGTGATTAAAATATATTAAACTAAATGCAATGATCCTTAATGCAGATTATCCTGAGTATGCAAACTATATGAATGAAATAGATTTTAGCAAAATTAAACACAATCTGCAACAATTATAACATAAATAAACTAGGACAATTACTTTAATTAATCTCAATTTATTATCACCATGCTTAATAACATTCGGAAAAACATTCCATGGCAACTAGATCTTTTATGAGTTTGGAAACCACATTAGGTCCTTTTGGAATCCTTTACTTAGTAAATACGCATTTTACTGATTCTTATTTACTAAGGGTTTCTTAACATTCGTGTGAGGTAATAGGGACGTGTCAAGTTTGAAATAGTTTAATCACACAAATCTAAAAACTATGCAGATAACAGAGCTTGGTCAGAGTTGTTATGCAACCTACAATTTAATCGGGTCAGGATCTAAATCGAGCATGCACATTTTAATTATGTGTCCATTAGCTGTCGTCTGGTCAGGATCGCTCAGCTAATTTAGGTGCATTTCAATCACGTATGAACGAAATACAAACTTGATTTTAATTGAAAACATGATCGATTGAGGCACAAACATTATAAGCATGAGTCAAATAAATATTATTTAATCAAAGCAATCATCCTTGCTTAAATAAAATTAAGCTAACATTGTTGTAAACAAGAGCAAAAAACACATAGCAAACATCTTTAGATTAAATTAAAGAAAGGAAAGATTAAACCCAATTCAGAGTGGCTGTCACCCAAGACTCTGATTGACGAGGCTTCTTCGTTCCTTTGCTTTGCTCCTTTGCTGATGGCTCTCCAAGGTGGCCGACCAAGGGTTCTTTAAGAGGCTTAATTACTAAAATCTCTATGAAGAGATGATGCTAGGCATGGGAATGGAAAAGGCTAAGAGAATTTGGAGAGAAGAGAGAATGATGAATGATGAGAATGAATGAGGAATGATTGAAGGATGATTGAGGGATGCTTGAGGGATGATGAATGAGGGAATGAGATGGTCTTATTTATAGGTGAGGAGAGGGGGATAGTTTGCTAACAATAGTGGATGTTAACCTCTTCAAATCTCCTCAAATTATGGACGACCATGCTTAGTGGCTTTTGACTTGATTTTTGCTTGATTTTTAAGCAATTTTGAATGCCACACAACTAAGGACTAAGACTTGGTCAATCGTACATCTTTGAGCAAATCTCTAATTTCTTCAACACTGCAAGGACCTTGTATAATTAAATCAAAGAATGGTTTAAATGGACAACCATGTGTAGCCGAATATTGGGTTGACTTGGTCTCCAATTTGGATGGTATTGTAATCCAGCAAAGCTGTTAGGCCTGTCCAGAATAAATCAACAAGTTAGAGGACTAAAGAATAAAATTTATCCAATTTAATTAATTAATTAAAACCCAAATTATTAATGAAATATTTTAAAATGAATTATTAAATATAATTTTATTTTTTATTATTTAATTTAATCACGCATGGCCCACTTTATGTCTTAAAAAATATAATATATTCAACTTAATATAAAATAAGCCATTTATTGCGTTAAAACTATATAATAAAACATAAAATCACATTTTAATAATTACTATGTCCTAATTTCATATTTTCACATATTTCATTAATTTATTAAACAATTACTTAGTTTTAACAACGGATTTAAGTAAAAAGGTGATAAATTACATAGGAAAAATCCTATATATTTTTCCGTTTACACACCCCCAAACTTAAATCATTGCTTGTCCCGAGTAATGTTTATGCAAAGCAAAAGGTCTTGCTAAGGCAAAATTGCTAATTGTGTAAGCAACATTAATCTTTGTCTCATAATCATGCATTAATAACTTCATGCTTATTGATCTTCTTTATTAACAAGTAATTCATATGCAAACATTCCTTAAGATTATACTAAGCTTCAAAATATGCCAACATGAATCATAGTTTGCATGTATGTCACAACCATAGATAACATTCTTCATTCAACATAATTTCCTATCAATCAAGCAAACAATCACAAGGCTTATTTATGATCTTCATATATTGAACTCAGGACTTCCACTCCACTAATGTAGGTGACATAATCATCAAATCAATAAGTCTTTTATAAGGTTGTAACGGGGCTCGGTTAAAGGTAGGGATTTTAAGAGATGAGACATTTCTGTTTTAAAAATCTTAACTTTTAACTTTTTCTTGGTTTTCTCGCAATACAACCTTTTTCTTTAAGTGAACCTTTGGAACACCCCCAAACTTATTTTGAAGTCAAGCTCATACATTTTTCCTTTTTGGAGACTGAGCAAATTTTTCTTCGCTCTTTTTTTTATAAGCATGAGAACATACATCTTTATGAAAATTTCCTCAAATGTTGATTCCTAAGATAACTTTAGTTATGATAGGTGCACAAAATTAGGATAACTTTAAAAATATGGTAATTGGCTTATAATGTAGGTTTATTGCAAAAACAGGCCTTTAAGCTCAAAATTATAGTTTTAATGGTCTAATATCATAGGGTTGCCTTGAAAAGGCTCAAGAAAGTTACTAAGACAATTCTAAAGATATAAACCTTCATGTATGTCTAATCTCAAAAGAAACTAAGTTTTCGTGCCAAACATTACTAAGGCTAAGATCATACAAGCATTCCATTCTTCATGATAACATACTTTCACTTAGATAAAATCATCATTCATACTTGCATACAAACTATCTCAGTAACAAAAAAAAATCTCTAAACATTCATTTATTAAAACATACTTATGAAAGAAATGATTGAAACATACTTGAAAAAAATTTAAAAGTTTGAGCAATTTAATTGCCTTACCCCCTTTAAAAAGAAGCATTGTCCTTATTGCAAGTACAAAGTAATGAATGAAAACTAAACACCAGGTAGGGTTGTAAAGAAAGAGAGGTGAGTCATTAAGACTGCTTAAATACTAAGTCTTCCCCAATAACCCAATCCTAGACATGTTCATTCCCATTACCACATAACTTAGTCTTATTCTTTCTAAAGAAGTGTTAAGTTTGTTCATGCTTGCTATGTTTTATTCTGCAGAAATTAAATCCTAATTATGAAAGAAATAAATTCCTAAGGACCTAAAAATAATTAAATAAATAACAAGACAAGAATCCCCCATTTTATTTTTCTGACTCATTCCCCTTGTCTTCTTTAGCTCCATCTCAGCTTGCATCATCAGTATCTTCCGTCCATGTCTCAGAAATAGCATTTGGGAACTCAGGAACAAAAGCATTAGAGATATTCTTAAAAGTATTTTGATGACATCACGAACTAACTAAAATACGACAAAGGCAAGCGCACCTATCGAATGGTAGTATAGTTATGGTGAGTCAAGAATATCATATCCACGAGGACTAAAAGTACTAGTAGTTACTATCTTTTTATTATCTAGCCTTTAATTAAATGGATTGTTTTTAATCTAAAACTAAACTAATTAATTGTGAACACAACAGAGAGTGAAGAAAGTAATTGAATAAACCAATAACAAAGACAATACCCAAGGAAGAATCCACCTAGACTTCACTTATTATTAATTAAACAATTTATTCACTTGTCTTGAGCCGTAGAAATCCCTAATTTATGTTAATATCTTTTTCGAGACTAAGAACAACTGAATCTAGGTTGATTGATTGAAATATCTTTCTAATTAAAACACCTATTGTCGCATTAACTATGTCTATGGATTCCCTTATTAGATTTGACTCTAATCCGGCAGATCTATGTCGTCCTATTTCTAGGATTGCAATCAACTCCGCTCAATTATGCTAGATCTACTCTTAAATAGGGACTTTTGCTCCACTGATTAAGCATATCAAACTTGAATTAACATCCTAAAAATATTAAAGCAAGAATTAAGAACACACAATCAAGGACAAGAACAAGTATTTATCATGTAATTAAGAAAATTAAATAATAAGATCCGTCATAGGTTTCATCTTTCTTAGGTATTTAGGGAGTTTAGTTCATACTCATAGAGGAAAACATCTGAAAATAAGAATAACAACAAGACATGAAAAACCCAATAAAACTTCGAAGGAAATTCGACTGGAGATCTTCAATCTTGGAGTGGATCTGCTTCTGAGATGATTCAAATGCATTCTTTGAGTAATTTCTACGTTTTCCTCTGTCTCCTTCCCTTAGGTCTTCTTCTAATGTGTTTTTATAGACTTTGGAATGCTCAAAATACCTAAAAATTGGCTTTTTTCACGTGAAAATGAAACAGGGTTCGACAGGGACACGAGCGTGTGATTAGCCCATGTAAGAATGCCCAAGCCGTGTGCAATACTGACATGGTTCGATATCGATATGGGATGGAACACGGGCATGTGGCCAACCTGTGTGTCTTCCACGGGCGTGTGAAAGGCCCGTGTTAAGGTGCCCAGTCCATGTGCGGTACTGAAGTCAGCTCTTTTTGCTCGGTTTTGGCTCGTTTTTCACTCCTTTCGCTCCCCTATGCTCACCTAAGTATAGAAACATGAATTTAAAAGATTAAGAGCATCGAATTCACTAAATTATACAATAAATCATCAAAAAACATGCTAAGCATGGGATTAAAATGTGTTACTTTTATGGTTTATCAAATATCCCCACACTTAAGCATTTGCTTGTCCTCAAGCAAAATCCTCAACTCACAATTAAAATTAAACTTTCTCAATTCATAATTCTCATCAATAATGTTTTATTATAATTCAAAAATAATCACACATTGATAATTCAACTAAAAGAGCACTAAAAATTCAAACAATCCCAGTCACACATTTTTAAAACATGAAAATATAGGTATTTCCCTTATCTAAATAATTACCTTTAATTCAAAATAGACAAGATTTGACATCCTCACTAAAGATTCACTCAAATCACTCAAAGTGTTTAAGGTTAAAAAATTAAGCACTCAAAGGTCAAACATGAAAGCTATTACCATAGGCTTGCATGAAAATCAAATCTCCACCACTATAAAATGAGATGATACACAAATCAAAAGGTCTTTAAAGGGTTGTAATAGGGCTTGGGTTAAAGGTGTGGATAAAGGATGAAAAAGAAGGTTAGAATCGAGATTGAATTGATAAATTACCTAACTAGAAAAATAAATTACTACTGAATAGTTACATTAATAGAAATTATTAAAGAATAACACGAGCTTCTTCTCAGAATATGAAATTTTAAGCTCAAACCAAAGAACTAGTATATAAATATAATTTTTTTTCAATGGATAATAAGAGAAATTTTAACAACTAAAACAAAAGAACATAGTTAGGCAACTAACCAAATCAAATCTCGACAAAAGAGAGTCAATAAAACAGGAACAACGAATCAAAAATGAGTTATGGGTTAATATTAATGGGTGAATCAAGAATGGCTTGTTAGGCTCAAAGGGGTTCACTAAGGGTTAATTATGAAGGTAGGCTTTTAATGGGATAAGTGGGTTAAAACCTAAGTGCCTTTATCATCTCAGTATATCAAATCAAAGGTATGGTCTCGACATGCATAATCGAAGCAAGTTCTAGAATAATAAATTAATATTGACACACTCATAACCAATAATAAAGTGAGCAAGAAAAGCTTATGCTCTTAAAGCTCAAAATCTCACAAAAATTATGGTTTTTGATTCAATCTTGCAAATTTCAAATGATAAATCGTAATATGAACATATTTTAATCCCAAATTTAGCATACTTTTGGATGGTTTATCCCTTGAATTGTGTAATTTGGTGCTTTTAATAATTTGTTTTCATGTTTTATACTCAGGAGAGCACCGGAGGATGAAAAGAACGATAAACGGGCCCAAAACGGAGTAAATGGGCCATATCACAAAATCGACATGGCCTGGGCCCAAGACCACACGGTCGTGCCTCATTAACAGACCCGAACACGGCCTGGCCACGACTCACACGGGCGTGTGCCATGGGCGTGTCCCTATCATGACAAAGAAGAGTTTCATTCGGATTAGGGTACTTAGACGTGAAGAAAGCCACTCCAAAAGCCTATATAAACACCCTAAAGGCCAACCTTCAGGAGGCGTCCAGCTAGGCCAAGGAGCCGAGCCAGAGAGGCCAAAATTGTGGGATTCACTCGAAGAAAGCCAGTTGATTCATCTCAAGAAGCCGGAGTTATACTCAAGACGGAGGATCTCTGATAAACCGTAATTATAACATATTTTAATCCCACATTTAGCTTACTTTTGGATGATTTATCCCTCAATTTATGTAAAAAGGTGCTCTTAATCCTTTCTTTTCATGTCTTATACCCAGGAAAGCACCCGAGGATGAAAATAACCTAAAACGGGCCCAAAACAGAGTAAATGGGCCATATCACGAAATCCACACGGCCTGGCCCAAATAGCACACAGCCGTGCCTTGACGAGCATCTAGAACACGGCCTCACCCCAATTTATAGGGCCGTGTTTCAAGTTAGAAATCCAAACACGGCTTGAAGTCGAGCCACACGGGCGTGTGACATGGCCGTGCCTCTGTGGCTGGAAAGAACAATTTCAGTCGGAAAAGGATACTTAGGGAGAAAGAATCGCATTCTAAGAGCCTATATATATATATATATATATATATATATATCCCCCAAGTGCCACCTTTGGAAAGGCGTCAAAGCTAGGCCAAAGAGCCAAGCTGAAAAGGTCAGAGTTGAGGGAATCACTCTAAGATAGCTAGTTGATCCATCCCAAGAAGTCGAAGTTATACTCAAGGCGGCAGATTTCTCCTTCAATTCCTTCAGGGAGTTTTAGGGATTTCTTATGTTTTGTTTTATCTTTTCTCTTGAGATGTTTTCTTTATTTGTCATGAACTAAACCCTTCAGATACCTGAAGGGGATGAAACCTAGATGAATCTTGTTATTTGATTTTTGAATTATATGATAATTACTTAGTTTGTTCTTAATTATGTTGCTTAATCCAAATCTGATGTGCTTAGGTGGAGGAGGAATAGACCCTGCTTAAGAGTAGATCTAGCATAATTAAGCGGAGTTGATTGAACGCCTAGAGCTAGGGTTACGAGATTTTGCCGGATTAGGGTGAAACCTAATATGGGAGTCCATAGATCGATTTACTGCTATTCTAGGGGGTTATTATAAGCGAATGAGAGTTCCACTAATTAACCTAGGGTTAGACGTTATTCACCTTGAGAGAGGGTTTAATATACGTTAGGGAGTCCTACGGATCAAACTAAGTAAAGAAATCATATGGTTCAGTGATAGGTAACAAGAGAAGTCTAGGTGGATTCTTCCTGAGGGTATCGTCGTAATCAACTAAGTTTTCCTTCAAGCTATTTTCCAATTCGTTCTTTTTGTCTTGAGTCTTTAGCTTAGTAGTCGTTAAATTAGATTAAAGCAACTTCACTATTATTTTAGGCTAAATAATAAAAAGAAAGTTAGTATTAGTACTTTTAGTTCCTTTTGGTTCGACAATTCGGTCTTGCCTAAGCTATACTACTGTTCGATAGGTACACTTGCCTTTAATTGTTGTCAGAGTTAGTTTCCAGGTTTGAGCATTCGTTTTATAAATTTTAAAGCTCTGGTTTCAGCGATCAAGTTTTTTGCGCCGTTGCCGGGGAACTAAAATATTAAGAACGCTCTATTTTTATTACTTTAGCCATTATTTTTTTATTTTATTTTTCACAATTTTATTTTTTAGGTCAAATTTTAGTTTTTGCTAATTTTTCTTTCTTTCTTCCTTCTCCTAGCAGGTACCTCTAGTTTATGACTAGAAGGAACCTGAGAGGACCTTTGGTATACGATAGTGAGATCGAAGCTACTGTTCGTAGGACTCGCAGAGAAATCAGGCGAGCCCTAAATTATACAGAGGAAGAGCAAGTAGGCAGATCCAATCCTACTGAAGGGATGGACGAGAATAACCCACAACCACATGATATGGGGGAACGCAATGCTCCACGTACAATGTTTGATTATTGTAAACCGCATTTAACAGGAGCAGAATCTAGTATTGTTAGGCCTGCTATAGCTATTAAAAATTTTGAATTAAAGCCTAACACAATACAAATGATTCAACAGTTTGTTCAATTTGATGGTTTGTAGGACGAAGATCCAAACGCTCATATAGCTAACTTTTTAGAGTTCTGTGATACCTTCAAAATAAATGGCGCTTCTGATGATGCCATACGTCTTCGGTTATTCCCTTTTTCATTAAGGAATAAAGCCAAACAGTGGTTAAACTCGTTACCACAAGGATCAATCACTATATGGGAACAAATGACCCAAAAGTTTTTATTGAAATATTTCCCACCGGCCAAAACGGCCAAATTACGGAACGACATCTCTTCTTTTGTGCAGATGGATTTAGAGACATTATATGACGCATGGGAGAGATACAAGGATCTCTTGAGAAGGTGTCCACACCGCGGTCTACCCTTGTGGCTACAAGTCCAAACTTTCTACAACGTTGTGAACCCCTCAAGGAGACAACTAATCAATTCAGCCGCCGGTGGAACTCTGAACAATAGAACTCCTGAAGCAGCCTATGAGTTCATCGAGGAGATGTCACTGAATAATTATCAGTGGCAGGTTAACAGGACAAGGCCAACAAAAACAGCTGGAGTTTACAACCTCGATGCCGTAACCATGCTATCAAATCAGGTAGAATTGATGAATAAAAAGCTTGATAGTTTGTGTTCTTCGCAGGTACATCCAGTTATGCAATGCGACGCAAGTGGAACCGTGGCGAATCCTGAGTACCCACCCTACCAACCGGAAGCAGGAAGTGAACAGATGAACTATATAGGTAACAATTTTAGATCTAATAATAATCCTTATAGTAACACTTAGAATCCAGGTTGGAGGAACCACCCAAAATTTTCATGGAGAGGTCAAGGAAACCAAGGAAATCAAAGACAACAACCTCCTCAAAACTTCCAAAATCAACCCTATCCACAAGAGAAGAAACCAACCCTCGAATAGATGATGACAAAATTTTCGGCAGACACAGAAAAACGTTTCCAAGAAACTGAGAGAACAATCAAAAGCAACGAGAGTCGAATTGTGGAAATTACTAAGTCAGTCAAGGAAGTCACTAATGTAGTCGAACAACTTGCAAAGCTGATGTCAGAACGACCGCAAAGGCGTCTACCTAGTAACACGGAGATTAACCCTAAGGAGCAAATTCAAGCCATCACTGCTCAGGACAGTAAAGGGTTAGATGACCCCAATACAATACCAGAAAACAAGGTAGACGAAGGTAAAACAGAGGTAACACAAGAAAAGCCAAAACCGGTAATCAAAGAGTACCAACCTCGCATACCTTATCCTAAAGCAATAAAAAGAGACGATTCAGAGGAACAGTTCGGTAAGTTTCTTAAACTTTTAAAGAAATTACATATTAACTTACCTCTTCTCGAAGCTCTTTTTCAGATGCCAGACTCAAGGAAATTTTTAAAACAGCTCTTGACAAACAAACGCAAAATAGAAGAAGAGCACCACGTGGAGTTGAACGCAACATGCTCGGCAATGTTACAAAATAAACTACCACAGAAGCTAAAAGATCTAGGGAGTTTTACAATTCCATGTTTAATTGGTAGTTTAACTATTGATAATGCGTTAGCTGATTTAGGGGCAAGCATAAATGTCATGCCTTATACATTGTTTAAACGACTAGGTCTAGGGAAGCCCAAACAAACTAGGATGAGTATTTAATTAGCTGATAAAACTGTTAGAATTCCTAGGGGCATTATTGAAGATGTTCTTGTAAAAATCGATAAATTTGTTTCCCCAGTAGACTTTGTTGTCTTAGACATGGATGAGGATAATTCAGTCCCCCTAATTCTAGGAAGACCCTTCTTAGCAACTGCCAAGACTAAAATTGATGTTGCCACAGGAGAACTTATACTTTGTGTAGGTGATGAATCAATCAAGCTTCAAGCTCTTGACTCGGCTAGGACAACAGACGATGAAGGTAAGAAAGTAACTTCAAACAATAATCAAACTGTTCAACTTTCATCGTAGGAAACATCGCAAGGACACAACCCTGAGCCGACTCATAAACCCCAAATCGACAAAGAGGAATTACACGAGGAACAAAGCCTTAGGGTCGACAAATTAGAAGAGCAGTAGTCACATGTCAAAGAAGAACCAGATACACACAAAGTAAAACCAGAGGAACCACTAGAAGAGCTCGTAGGGACATCAAATCACTTCAAAATAGGAGACCAGGTACTGTTAGACAAAGCCAATCCTCACATCACCACAACAGACCTGAAGAAACAGGGAGAAATCCTTCTTAAGGTGCACGATATCTTCCCACATGGAACAGTCGAGGTAAGCAATCCAATATTTGGCACTTTGAAGGTAAACGCTTCTCGACTTCAACCTTGTCACAAAAATAGGACCGTAAGCATGAGGGAAGATATTCAAACCTTAAAACCTCCCTAAAAATCTTCAAGTATAAGGAAAGTCTAGCTTAAGAATATAAACGAGCGCTTCTCGGGAGGCAACCCGAGCACTAACCTTACTTACTTTTGCATTTATTTTCATTTTACTTTATTTTTCCTTTTCTTTTTCTTTTTAAATTAACCAGAAGTGCAGATTTCTAGGCCACACGATCCTATACACGACCATTTCCATGGCCGTGTGGACCACCAGAATCTTTGTACTGACATAGCAGAGGCCGTGTAAACCAGTTCAACCACTCCCCGACGTCACGGATCCAACCACTCTCCCTCACGGGCACTGACAGAATGGCACGGTCGTGCCCCTCGGTCGTGTGAAGCTACTGACTTACATAGCACGACCAAAACACGTCCGTGGCCTACAACAGTACGAAGCTACTGGCTTGCCAAGCACGAGCGCAACACGCCCGTGCCTCCCAACCGTGCCTACATACTGACTTCTGAAACACGGGCGTGGTTGGCTGCACCACGAGCATAACAAATCAACACGTCAGTACACACGGCCGTGCGAGGCGGCTGTGTAATTCAACACGCCCCTGATACACGGGCGTGGGCACGCACCAGATTTGAGGCCTCTATTTAAACACCAACCCCTTTCTCCCAATTCCGCCCTTTCACTCTTTCTTCCTTTCTCTTCTCCCCCTCAGCACCTTTCTATCCTTATACTAAACCTCTAGATCCTTGAAGCAATCCACCATCATGACAAAGAAGCGGAAGAAGGCAAGCATCGTCTTACCGATGGTAACACCTCTACATGAGTTCATGCCGGCAGCTTCGTCCACCCACCAAGCAAGGATCTTTGAGACCAATTAGTTTTTATTTTTCTTTTCTCTTTTTCTTCAATTTCCTTCTCTTTGACAATCTTATGCTTAGTTTAGTTTAATTTATTTTAGTTTCTTAGTGTCAGGCTCGCCAGGCTGCTAGGGAATCACGCCGACCACCACGATAACCACACCACTTCCGCCGCTGCCACCACCTCTGCAGCTCTAGATGACACACCTACCTCACGAACCATCCATCAATAAGGACTCTTCGTTCTATCCATATTTTCTTTTATTTTTATTTTCCTTCTTAGTCTCCTTTCCTTTTTTTTTCTTGTTTTAAATTATATATTTAGTTTATTTTAAAAGTGTCTTAATAATCCCTGGCTAATCCTCTACGAGCTTCCCAATTTCTTCATCTAGCACAGGTTCGTCATCCAGACCGACCTCTTCAAGGACACCATCCAAAATTCAGGGAGTATTCTTTCCCCTTCTCTTTTGATTTATCCCATAAATGTTATAACTATCTTTGTACATTGAGGGCAATGTACATCTTAAGTGTGGGGGGTGAATATTTATCTAAAGAAGGGCCTAACTTTCTGCATTATTCTCAAATCGGCCAAACTTTTTTCATTATTCTCAAATCCCTGAATTTAGTCTTGTTTTTAAGTAAAATTTTCATATTACTAATTAGGATGAAATTTCTGATGATTTATGATTCTTATTGACATGTTTTAGATTAAGTCATTGATAATTGTGCATTGATGATTAAATTTTAAAGATACTAGAGAATTAAGCACGATAAGTCTAATTTTCAGAATAAAAATTTTTGCTAGGTTGATTAAACTAAATTTGAATATTGCTTTGAAATTTGAAATTTATGAGATTGATGTCAAATCACCCATAATTTTTGTGAGATTTTGAGCCTTATAGAGCATATATTCTTTTTCGTGCTCACCTTTTGATTATAAGTGTGTCAACTTTGAACTGTTATTCTAGAACTTGCCTCGTTTATACATGTTGAGACCACATTTATGATTTGATATACAGATATGATAAAGGCACCTAGGACTTAACCCACTCACTCCACTAAAAAGCTTACCTTCATAAATTAACCCCTAGTGAACCCCATTGATCCTAACAACCCTTTTTATTGACTCACCCATTAATAACCCAAAAACCCCTTTGTATTTGTTATCACCATTCCTTTTTAACTACCCTTTAATCGAGATATGATTTGATTAGTTACCGAATTAAATCAGAGCATGAGTTGAAATCATCCATTATAATTACTTAGTTTGTTCTTAAAAAAAATAAATAATAATATATATATAATTGAAGTATATCCAGTATTAGTGGTGAGCTTATACAGTTAAAATTTTTATTCCGAAAGAAAAGCTCGTATTATTAGGATTATTATTATCAGTTGATGTAAATATTATTTCAGTATTCATTAAGTAGGTACTTGTCAATTCAATCTCGATTCTAACCTCCTAATTTCAGCATTTATCCACACCTTAACCCTAGCCCCGTTACAACCCTAACAAAGACCTTTTGATCCGTTTATCATCTCATTTTACAGTGGTGGATATTTGATTTTTAGGCAAGCCTATGGGATTAACTTTTCAGGTTCGACGTATGAGTGCTTCTTTTTATGAACCTAAAACACTTTGAGTGATTTGAGTGAATCTATAGTGAGGATGCCAACTCTTTTCAATTTCGAATCAAAGGTAATATTTCAGATAAGAGGAAACACCTACGTTTTCAATTACAAATGAATAACTTATCATTGTTTGAATCTTTAGGAATCTTTGAATTGAATTATCCATGTATAAATTATCTATGAATTATGACAAGGCATTGTTGATAGGAATTGTGAATTATGGAAAGTTCGTTTTAATTGTATGTTGAGAATTTTGCTTGAGGACAAGCAAATGCTTAAGTGTGGGGGTATTTGATAAATCGTAATTATAACATATTTTAATCCCACATTTAGCTTAATTTTGGATGATTTATCCCTCAATTTATGTAAAAAGGTGCTATTAATCCTTTCTTTTCATGTCTTATACCCAGGAAAGCACCCGAGGATGAAAAGAACGTAAAACGGGCCCAAAACGGAGTAAATGGGCCATATCACGAAATTCACACGGCCTGGCCCAAATAGCACACGGCCGTGCCTTGACGAGCATCTAGAACACGGCCTCACCCTGATTTACACAGCCGTGCTTCAAGTTAGAAATCCAAACACAGCTTGAAGTCGAGCCACACGGGCGTGTGACATGGCCGTGCCTCTGTCGCTGGAAAGAGCAATTTCAGTCGGAAAAGGATACTTAGGGAGAAAGAATCGCATTCCAAGAGCCTATATATATCTCCCAAGTGCCACCTTTGGAAAGGTGTCAAAGCTAGGCCAAAGAGCCAAGCTGAGAAGGTCAGAGTTGAGGGAATCACTCGAAGATAGCCAGTTGATCCATCCCAAGAAGCCGGAGTTATACTCAAGACGGCGGATTTCTCCTTCAATTTCTTCGGGGAGTTTTAGGGATTTCTTATGTTTTGTTTTATCTTTTCTCTTGAGATGTTTTCTTTATTTGTCATGAACTAAACCTTTCAGATACTTGAAGGGGATGAAACCTAGATGAATCTTGTTATTTGATTTCTGAATTATATGATAATTACTTAGTTTGTTCTTAATTATGTTGCTTAATCCAAATCTGATGTGCTTAGGTGGAGGAGGAATAGACCCTGCTTAAGAGTGATCTAGCATAATTAAGCGGAGTTGATCGAACGCCTAGAGATAGGGTTACGAGATTTTTTCGGATTAGGGTGAAACCTAATATGGGAGTCCATAGATCGATTTACTGCTATTCTAGGGGAATATTGTAAGTGAATGAGAGTTCCACTAATTAACCTAGGGTTAGACGTTATTCGCCTCGAGAGAGGGTTTAATATTCGTTAGGAGTCCTTTTTGTCTTGAGTCTTTAGCTTAGTAGTCATTAAATTAGATTAAAGCAACTTCACTATTATTTTAGGCTAAATAATAAAAATAAAGTTAGTATTAGTACTTTTAGTTCCTTTGGGTTCGATAATCCAGTCTTGCCTAAGCTATACTACTGTTCGATAGGTACACTTGCCTTTAATCGTTGTCAGAGTTAGTTTCCAGGTTTGAGCATTCGTTTTATAAATTTTAAAGCTCTGATTTCAGCGATCAATCTCTCTTTCAATTCCTTCAAGGGGTTTTAAGGTTTTCTTATGTTTTGTTTTATCTTTTCTTTTGAGATGTATTCTTTTATCGTTATGAAGTAAACCCTCAAATACCTGAGGGGGATGAAACCTAAGATGAATCTTGTTATCGTTTGCTGAACTATATGATAAATACTTGATTTGTTCTTAACTATGCGTTCTTAATTCTTGTTTTGGTATTTCCGGGATATTGATTCAAGTATTGATGTGCTTAGGTGGTGGAGCAAAAGTCCCTGCCTAAGAGTAGATCTAGCATAGTTAAGTGGAGTTGCTCGCGCGCCTAGAAATAGGGTGACGAAAATCTATCGGATTAGGGTCAAACCTAGTATGGGAGTCCATAGATCGAGTTAATGCAATTCTAGGGGTTTTAATTAGAAAGAAATGTCAATTAATCAACCTAAGGTTAGACGTTAGTATCCTCGAAAGAGGTATTAATATAAATTAGGGAATCCTACGGATCAAGTCAAGTGAATAAATCGTCTGGTTCAGAGTTAGATAACAAGTGAAGTCTAGGTGGATTCTTCCTCGGGTATTGTCTTAATCAATTGGTTTTTCCCAAAGTTATTTTCCCCAATTCCTTCTCTTTGCCTTTGCATCTTTAGCTTAGCTGTTAGTTAATTTTAGATTAGATAACAATTCGCTTAATTCTTAGGCTAAATAATAAAAAGAAAGTCAGTATTAATACTTTTGGTTCCTTTGGGTTCGACAATCCGGTCTTGCCACAATTATACTACTGTTCAATAGGTGCACTTGCCTCAAATCGTTGTCATAGTTAGTTCTAGGCTCGATCATTCTTTATATAAATTTTTAAGACTCTGATAGACACGATCAAGTTTTTGGCACCATTTCCGGGGAACTAAAATATTAAGAATGCTCAATTTTTATTACTTTAGCCATTTTTATTTTTGCTATTTATTTTTATTTTTATTTTGCTTATAACTTTACTGATTTTCCTTCTTTTATTTGTTCTTGATAGGTACCTCTATTTTATGACTAGGAAGAACCTGACGGGACCCCTGATTTACGACAGTGATATTGAAGGTACTGTTCACAGAAATCGTAGAGAAATAAGTCGCAACTTAAATTACATAGAAGAAGAGCAAGAAGTCGAAGCTAATACCACCGAAGAGATGGCTGAGAATAATCCGCCACCTCCAGAGATGGCCGAACATCATGCTCCTCGAACTTTGTATGATTATGCTAAACCTAATTTAACAGGAACTGAGTCAAGTATTGTTAGGCCTACTATTGCTGCAAATAATTTTGAACTGAAACCTAACACTATACAGATGATACAACAGTTTGTTCAGTTTGATGGTTTGGAAGATGAGAATCCTAACACACACTTAACGAATTTTCTAGAATTCTGTGATACCTTCAAAATAAATGGCATTTCTGATGATGCCATTCGTCTTCGGTTATTTCCCTTTTCTTTGAGGAATAAAGCCAAACAGTGGTTGCATTCTCTTCCACGAGGATCAATCACTACATGGGATCAAATGACCGAAAAATTTTTGTTAAAATATTTTCCGCCGGCCAAAACGGCTAAGTTGAGGAATGATATCTCTTCTTTTGTGCAGATGGATTTAGAGAAACTTTACTATGCATGGGAGAGATACAAAGATCTATTGAGAGGGTGCCCATACCATGGATTACTCTTGTGGCTACAGGTCCAAACTTTTTACAACGGTGTGAACCCTTCAACTAGACAATTGATTGATTCAGCAGTCGGCGGAACCTTGAATAACAAAACTCCTGAGGCAGCTTACGAATTCATTGAAGAGATGTCACTGAATAACTATCAGTGGCAAGTCACTAGGACAAAGCCAACAAAAGAAGCTAGTGTTTTCAAACTCGACGCAGTAACCATGCTATCAAATCAGGTAGAGATGTTAAATAAAAAGGTTGATGGTTTATGTGGTTCTTTGCAGGTACATCCAGTTATGTAGTGCGACACGAATAGAGGAGGGATAAACAACACAGACTATCCACCTTACAACCCGAGCGCTGAAAATGAGCAAGTTCACTATATGGGTAATAATTTCAAATCTCAAAATAACCATTATAGTAATTCTTATAATCCAGGTTGGAGGAACCACCCCAATTTTTCATGGGGTGGTCAAGGAAATCAGAGACAACAACCCCCTCCGAGCTTCCAACAACATCCCTACCCATAGGAAAAGAAGTCGAACCTTGAAGAGATGCTGACAAAATTCATAGCGGTGTCAGAAACACGTTTTCAAAACACCGAAACAACACTTAAAAATCAACAAGCATCGATTCAAGTATCGAGAACCAATTAGGGCAACTCGCTAAGCTGATCTCAGAACGACCACAAGGCAGCTTGCCAAGCAACACTGAGACTAACCCAAAGGAGCAACTTCAAGCCATAACCACTCACGATAGTGAAGGGTTAGATGAGCCCAAGGTAAGCCAAGAAAATATGGTAGAAGAAGGTAAGAACGAGGTAAGTCATGATAAGCCAGAATCAGTAATTAAAGTGTACCAACCTCGTATACCGTACCCCGATGCGATGAAGAAGGACAACACAGACAAACAATTCGATAAATTTCTTAAACTTTTAAAGAAATTACATATTAAATTACTGTTTCTTGAAGCTCTTTCACAGATGCCAGATTCAAGGAAATTTTTAAAAGATCTTTTAACAAACAAACGGAAGTTAGATGAAGAATCACATGTGGAGCTAAACGCAGTGTGCTCAGCAATGTTGCAAAACAAACTACCATGAAAATTAAAAGATCCAGGGAGTTTTACAATCCCATGCTTAATTGGTAGTTTATCTGTTGATAATGCTTTAGCTGATTTAGGGGCGAGCATCAATGTTATGCCTTATAAATTGTTTAAACAGCTAGTTCTAGGGAAACCCAAACAAACTAGGATGAGCATTCAATTAGTTGATAAAACTGTTAGAATTCCTAGGGGTATAATTGAAGATGTTCTTGTGAAAATTGATAAATTCGTATTCCTAGTAGACTTTGTTGTTTTAGACATGGAATAGGACAATAGTATTCCCTTAATTTTAGTAAGACCCTTTTTAGCAACTGCTAGGACTAAAATTGATGTCAGTGCAGGTGAACTCATACTTTGTGTAGGTAACGAATCAATCAGTCTCTAGGCTCTTGACTCGGCCAGGACATCGAGTAATCAAGGTGAGAAAATTAATTTTATTAATGACCACTCAGTTAAACCTTCTTTTCAGGAAGCACTACCAAACTACACAACTGAGCCAGACACTAGACTTCATACCAACAAGAAAATAACTTATGAGGAACGAAGGCTTCAGATCGATGAACTAGACGAGTGGAAGACACACTTCAAGGAGAAGTTAGGGATACACAAAGCAGAACCAACACCATTCCGTGGGACAGACGAATTTAAGATCGGAGATCAGGTATTGTTAGATAAAGCAGACCCTCGAATACCTCCTCTTGACCCTAATACAAACCAAGAAATCTCTTTTAGGGTACTCAAGGTTTTCCCATACGGAACAGTCGAGGTAAGTAATCCTACATTCGAAACTTTTAAAGTAAACGATACTCGACTTAAGCTTTACCATGATAGTAAAACTGATAGCATGAGAGAGGATGTTCAACTCTTCAAACCACCCTGATTATGCGAATGAGAGGAAAGTCTAGCTTAATACTTTAAACGAGCGCTTCTCGGGAGGCAACCCGAGTACTAACCCCATTAATTTTTATATTTTTTATTTCTTCTTCTAATTTTCCGTTTTAGCACCTAATTATAAACTACCCAAAGTGCAAATTTCCGCACCACGCGGCCTAGCACACGGCCGTGGCCATGGCCGTGTGGATACTACGGATGTACATACTAACATGGCAGAGATAGTACGACATAGGAGGAAAAATATCTTCAAGCCACGGACTCCAATCAAACACCACGGGCATGCGAGGCGGCCGTGGTCGACACTGTTTTACCAAACACGGGCGTGGCGACCTGCCCATGGGCGTGGGAGAAACGAACGAAGCATAACACGACCGTGCGATACAGCAGTGTGACTCGACACGCCCACGGTACACGTACGTGGGGATGTACCAGAATTGAGTTTTTCTATTTAAACCACTCCTCCCCCCTTCTTACCTACTCCCCACCCTTCTTCTTCATTTGCACCCCCTCTCCATTCTTCATTCTCAGTTTTCTTTGTTCTCATGACTCTAGCTCTAACAATATCCATGTCGAAGAAGCGGAAGGATCCTAGCACAGTCCCCCTTTGTGAGACCGATCTACATAAGTTCATGCCGGCCGCTTCATTTACTCGACAGGAAAAGGACCTTTGAGTCCATCTAACTTTTCTTTTTATTTTCCCTTCTCCTTTATTTTCCTTTTCTTTAGTTTTCTTTTACTTAGTTTAACCTATTTTCTTTCGTTTTCTTTAATTTAGGTTCTAAAGGCTGCTGGGGAATCACCACGACACCACAGCCTTAGAAATCACACCCACCTCGCGAACCATCCAACAATAAGGACTTTTCAGTCCATTCATCTTTTCTTTTAGTTTTATTTCAATTTTTACACTATTTCTTGTTATCTTTCTTGTATTTAAATATATATTTAGTATATTTTGAATTATTCTTATTATTTCCTGCCTAATTCTTCACGAGCTTCCCAATTTCTTCATCTAGCGCAGAGCTCGGTGGACTCCCAACTCAAGGAGACCATCCAAATTCAGGAAGTTTCACCTCTCCCTTTCTCTTAAATTTCATATATATCTTTGTACATTGAGGGCAATGTACATCTTAAGTGTGGGGGTGAATATTTATTTCGAGAAAGTGCCTAACTTTCTGCATTATTCTCAAATCCCTGAATTATGCCTCGAATTATACCTTGTTCTTAAGTAATTTTCCCATATTATGATTAGAACGAAACTTCTTTTGATTTATGATTTTTATTGATATGTTTTGGGTTAAGTCATTGATAATTGTGCGGTGATGATTTAAACTTTAGGAGACTAGAGAATCAAGCATGATGAGTCTATTTTCAAAAATTAAAATTTTGTTAGGATGTCTACCTAAATCTAATTATTACCTAGAAGTTTAAAATTTACAAGGTTGATATCAAAAACCCATAATTTGTGTGAGATTTTGAGCCTTTTAAGAGCATATATTTTTTTCGTGCTCACTTTTTGATTATGAGTGTGTCAACATTGAGCTGTTATTCTAGAACTTGCTTCGATCATACATGTCGAGACCACATTAATTGATTTGATATACTGAGATGATAAAGACACTTAGGATTTAACCCACTCACTCCACTAAAAGCCTACCCTCACAATTAACCCCTAGTGAACCCCTTTGATCTTAACAACCCTTTTTTTTTACTCACCCACTAATATCAACCTAAAATCCATTCTGTATTTGTTATCACCATTCCTTGAATCCCTTTTCGTCGAGATTTGATTTTGAACAGTTTCCTAGCTATGCTCTATATTTCAGTTGTTAAAATTCTTTCTTGTTATTGTATTGATTTGTTCCTAAAAAAAATTTGAAGTATATTTATTAGTTTTAATTAAGTGAGCTTACATGTTTAAATTTCACATCTTGAAGAAAAATCTCATATTATTAGCATTACAAGTTTTTAGTTGATGTAATTATTTAGGATTAGCTCTTTTTTCTAGTTAGGTAAATTGTCAATTCAATCTCGATTTTAACCTCCTAATTCAGCCTTTATCCACACCTTTAACCTAAGCCCCGTTATAACCCTTTTTAAAGACCTTTTGATTTGCGTATCATCTCATTTTATAGTGGTGGAGATTTGATGTTCAGGCAAGCCTATGGGATTAACTTTTCATGTTCGACTTTTGAGTGCTTAATTTTGAACCTTAAACACTTTGAGTGATTTGAGTAAATCTTTAGTGAGGATGTCAACTCTTGTCAATTCCGAATCAGAGGTAATTATTTAGGTAAAGGGAAACACCTGACGTTTTTAGGCTATAAATGTATGACTTTGATTGTTTGAATCTTTAGGACCCTTCTATTTAAATTATCAATGTATGAATTATCTTTGAATTATGATGAAACATTATTGATGAATATTATGAATCGAGGAAGTTCATTTTAATTGTGAGTTGAGAATTTTTGCTTGAGGACAAGCAAATGCTTAAGTGAGGGGGTATGTGATAAACCGTAATATGAACATATTTTAATCCCACATTTAGCATACTTTTGGATGGTTTATCCCTTGAATTGTGTAATTTGGTGCTCTTAATCCTTTGTTTTCATGTTTTATACTCAGAAGTGTAAGAGTATGCCCAAAGATCAATCATGAGATGGTTGTAATAACATACTTAATTTACCATGTTTATTAATATAAAGCGTTGTCATTATTATTTCAGTTTTTCTTTCTGTGTGTATAGATAAACTGTTTTATAATAATGTCCTGAGAATAATATGATTATTCTTAAAAGATCCTTAGTCGAGTATTATCGTTGACTAGGACAATAATAATGCATTAAGACTAACATGTAGTTGATTGATGATAAAGAGTTGTCATTGTTATGGAGTGTCAAAATCAATGCATGAATATGTGTGTTAGAGAACAACATATTGGATTGACCCGCTATGAGTATGTTTCTTGGATTATTATGTAATTGTCACAACATTACTCATAGTGATTAATATGTATATGATCCTCAGACTTGAGATCATTATTATCCCAACATCGTGAGTTGTATATTTTGATACAGTCAAACGTACACCGTAACAGGTTGTTCTATAAAGGCTGATGTTGGATATACCACAATCTATGTAGAGGGATATGGTTGATCAATAAAGGATAAGTCCCTCCTACATAATAGGAGTAATATCTTAGGCCACTTGATTGAGTGAGACTAGAAATGCATGGCCATGCTCAAATAAGTTGATATGAGATGTCATACTAATTTGTATATCATAGTCTACTCAAGATATCAAGAAACATGGGATGGATTATGCAAGTGTGACTATCCCATGACTTGTATCCGTTCCAGAGATAAAGGACTTAAGGATTAATGCATGAAAGGTTAATCACGAAAGGTTATGTCGAATCATGACTTCTTGTAACTTAGGTAGCAATGATGCATTGCTAGATGCCACTCATTGTCTGTGACAATAGAATCGTTCTAGTATTACTGCTAACGTTGCAAGAACCTACAGGGTCACACCCTATGGTTGAAATGAACGGAATAAAATATAGTTGGTATTGTGCTTGGTTGTCACATAAATTAAATTAATTAAAGAATTAATTTAATTGGGCAATCAAATATTGAACATATTATATGTACAAGGATGTTGTACACATAATGATAACATAATTTTATTAATATATAAATTTGATTCATATATAAATTTAAATAAATATAGTTTACCGGAATCCTTATTATAATTAATGTAATTATAATTTTCAGATATAATTAATGTAATTATAATTTTTGGTTAAAAACTTTATTGTATTTATTTAATCTTGTAATACATTCAAGAGATACCAATTATAAAAGGCCCAATTAAGAGGATACCTATTATAAAAGGCCCAATGAGAAAGGCACCCATTATAAAAGGTATTAAAAGGAGACAAAACCAAATATGAAAACCCTAAGTGATTGCTTGTTAGGTCTAGCAGCCGTCAAGCAAATAAGCCTCCAAAACATTTTTGGAGATTTCTTCCGTTCATAGTCAAACCGGGTGGATTACGTAGAGGCCAACATCGGAAAAGGTTGAGGCTTGATTCGACAGTAGATCAAAACTCTTGTTGCCAAGGCGTCGCTGTCTACTCAGATTGAAGTTTTGGTAATTTCGAAACCTTTATTTCACCCCGATTCGTTCCTCACACATGGATCCATGATTTGGATCGCCGGATCTAATTTTATTCTGCTGCGCCATGGGGTACCGGCGTTCCAACAGTGGTATCAGAGCTCACTTGTGTGATACGAACTCGGGTTTAAATACTTGGGTGATGGAATTGTATGAGATACATGTTTTGATCTTATTATATTTTCGATTGTTTAAATCGTTTAAGCATAATCTGATAATTGTTCCTTTCGGTAATTGATTAAATGTTAATCATGGTGTTGTGGCCTATTCGATTTTATGTTATTACTGTTAACTATTAACAAATCTGTAGCGGCGGTGGTATTTATAGTTTCCAGTAAGTGTTAACTGGCTAGTGGAACAAGGGTTGTTCCGATATGAAACCTCAAGGATTAAAATCCTAAAAACACGATTCTGTTGATAAAAATTTATCAAATCGTGAGGCTTCATTTGACTGGGGTATGCGATTCGCGCCGCGGGGGCTCCACGATTCGGCCCGCTTCCTCCGACATCCTCAGACCCCCGCAAAAAAAAAATTGTTAATAAAAGAAATTTATAAACTTGATGGGCCACAAAAGGTTGAAAGGATATTTTATAATTCACCTTAGCAAAAAAAAAAAGCATTGAATTATGTATGCTATTTTTGACATGCACGGTGTTTGAAATGCATAGTTATAGCCCAATGACCCATTCGATAAAAGGTTGTATTTTTTTTTTAAAATACGGCCTGCGTGTCGTGCCTTGCTACTATTCTCTTGTATTTCTCTTCTCATCTTATTCCCTCGTATGTAAAACGAGTTTCTGCATATTGTAATTTGCAAGAGTTGCTGTGGGCCAAACAAGAAGGAAGGTGGGACAATGATTGTGAATGATAGCTTGTGAAAGGGCTTACACCTTTAGGTTTCCTTTTGGTTTTCCCATTGGCTTGGGTTGAACCACTTTAGTTTATGGGCTATAACTATTGCATTTATTTATTGCTTTATTTATTCATGTATGAGATGCTATGGATGATAATAAACCTTGTTGATAATAAACCCTATTAATTGATGAGATCGATTAGAAGACTAAATGGGCTAAAGTAGACCATAATTGGTGAGATGCAACAACCTTAATAAAATCCCTCTATTAAAATATTAAGTCAACATGGCCTTCCAATTTTGCCCTCGTTAAGGCCTCGATCAATACTATGTAGGTTCTGCCAAAGCGAAGTACTAGTATTTATCTTGGTTAAACGCGAAGAATAAACAAGTGATATTCGCTGGTTAAAAATTGGTTAATGACTTAACTAGGTTACTCTAATAGGATTAGAAACCTAGAGGCAAGTAAATTGGATAAATCATAAGATGATTAGAACAAGAGTTGTTCACCAAATATTAGGAGTTACATATGATGTAATTAGCAAATGTTGCTTACCTAAATAACCATAATCTTAAGAGTAAAGCCAAAGCTGACTTAAGAGGTGGTGAAATATGGATCCTTAACCTACTAGAAATACTTTTGAGAAAGTTTTTCCGAAATTAATATACGAGGGTTATTAATTTTGAAATAAAATAGTGGGAATATCATTTAATAAAGTCTTTTTAATGATTGATATAAAATTGCTAAATTTACTCACATGCATATTTAATTGTTGTAGATATATTATGGCTGCAAACACTAGCACACTCTCATTGCGATCGGTCCTTGAGAAGGACAAATTGAATGGTTTGAATTTTCTTGATTGGTTCCATAACTTGAGGATTGTCCTTAAACAAGAACGGAAATTATATGTCATTGAACAACCACTTCCTAATGAACCACCCGCTAATGCCTCGAGGACTGATAGAGATGCTTACAAGAAGTATCTTGATGACATGATAGATGTTGGATGTCTTATGCTTGCCACTATGAATCCTGAACTTCAGAAGCAACATGAGGACATGGTTGCTTATGATATGATCGAGCACCTGAAAGAACTTTATCAGGGACAAGCACGGCAAGAGAGGTTTGATATCTCTAAGGCCTTATTCCAATGTAAGTTGGCTGAAGGAAGCCCAGTAGGACCTCATGTCCTTAAGATGATTGGCTATATTGAAAGCCTGTCTAAGCTTGGGTTTCCATTGAGCCAAGAGTTGGCCACTGGTGTTATTTTACAATCGTTGCCGGATAGCTACAGCCAGTTTGTCCTCAATTTCAATATGAATGAAATTGACAAGACTCTACCACAATTGCTCAGTATGTTACGAACTGCTGAAGGCAACTTGAAAAAGGTTGGACCCAAGCCCATACTGATGGTCCGTAATAACAAGGGCAAGGGAAAGGCCAAAGTTCAAACAAAGCCCAAGGGCAAAGGTAAGCCCAAATTTGGAAAAGGAAAGGCTGCACTGAAACCTAAAGGTGGGGTGTCTAAGGAAGGAAACTGTTTTCATTGTGGTGTGACTGGACATTGGAAACGGAACTGCCCTGCCTATCTTGAAGAAGTCAAGAAGGCTAAAGCAAGCGGAATGTCTGCTTCAGGTATTTATGTTATTGATATTAATTTATCAACTACTACTTCTTGGGTATTAGATACTGGTTGTGGTTCTCATATTTGTACTTCTGTACAGGGACTACAAAGGAGTAGGACTTTGGCTAGAGGAGATGTGGACCTACGAGTTGGAAATGGAGCAAAAGTTGCTGCATTAGCTGTGGGAACATATACTTTATCTTTGCCTAGTGGACTTGATTTATGTTTAGAGGATTGTTATTTTGTGCCCAGTTTGACTAAAAACATTATTTCAATTTCTTGTTTAGACAAAATTGGTTTTCAGATAATTATTAAGAATAATTTTTGTTCATTTTATCTCAATAATGTTTTCTATGGTTCGGCGCAATTGATTAATGGCCTCTATATTTTAGATCAAACGAATCCCATTTACAACATAAATACTAAAAGATCTAAAATAAATGACTCAAATCAAACTTATCTTTGGCATTGTCGTTTGGGCCACATAAGTGAGAAACGCATATCCAAACTCCATAGAGATGGTCTCTTGAATTCATTTGTTTTTGAACAATTTGAAGTATGTGAATCTTGCTTATTGGGAAAAATGACTAAATCTCCTTTTTCTGGAAAAGGTGAACGAGCTAGTGATTTATTGGGCCTAATACATTCTGATGTATGTGGACCAATAAATACACAGGCCAGAGGTGGATTTCACTACTTCATTACTTTCACTGATGATTTCAGTAGATATGGGTATGTTTATCTCATGCGCCATAAGTCTGAGTCCCTTGAAAAGTTCAAGGAATTTAAAAATGAAGTACAAAATCAACTAGGCAAAACTATCAAGTCACTTCGATCTGATCGAGGTGGAGAGTATTTGAGCCTAGAGTTTGATGATCTTTTGAAAGAATGTGGGATTGTCTCACAACTTACTCCTCCTGGGACTCCTCAATGGAATGGAGTATCTGAGAGAAGAAATCGAACTTTGTTAGACATGGTTCGATCCATGATGAGTCATGCTGATCTACCGACTTCCTTTTGGGGACATGCACTTGAGACTGCTGCCTTCACACTAAATCGTGTTCCATCTAAATCGGTTCAAAAGACGCCATATGAGATGTGGACTGGGAAACGTCCTAGTATGTCCTTTATGAAAATTTGGGGTTGTGAAGCTTATGTTAAACGTCAGACGTCTACTAAGCTTGAACCCAAATCTGAAAGGTGTATTTTTGTGGGGTATCCAAAAGAAACCAAAGGATATTATTTTTTTAATCCCACTGAGAACAAAATTTTTGTTGCTCGGACTGGTGTCTTCCTAGAGAAAGAATTTACTTCCAAAAAAAGGAAGTGGGAGAAAGATTGAACTTGAAGAAATTCAAGAATCACAAGATACCACTGAACCAGAGATTGAACAAAACCAAATTCCACAAGAAATTGAGGAACAAACAACTGCTATAGAAACACAACCACCGCGCAGATCTTTAAGAGAACGCCGTGCACCTGAGAGATATGGATTTCTCATTACAACGCATGGTGACATTCTTCTTATAGATCAAGATGAGCCTAGGACTTATCAAGAAGCGGTGACGAGCCCAGACTCTGAGAAATGGCTTGAGGCCATGAGATCTGAGATGGATTCCATGTATGAAAACCAAGTATGGACTTTGATTGACCCACCCGAAGGGGTTAAACCTATAGGGTGCAAATGGGTTTTCAAAAAGAAAATAGACATGGATGGTAATGTACAAACATACAAAGGGCGATTAGTCGCTAAAGGTTTTCCCCAAATTCATGGTGTTGACTATGATGAAACCTTTTCTCCTGTAGCTATGTTTAAATCCATCAGGATCTTGCTTGCCATAGCTGCATTTCATGATTATGAAATCTGGCAGATGGACGTCAAACAGCTTTCCTTAACGGGAAACTTGAAGAGGATGTGTATATGACACAACCTGAAGGTTTTGTAAATCCAAAGGATGCTAGAAAGATATGTAAGCTACAAAGATCCATTTATGGACTAAAGCAAGCTTCTCGAAGTTGGAATATTCATTTTAACGATGCAATCAAAGAGTTTGGTTTTATCAAAAATGAAGATGAACCATGTGTTTACAAGAAAGTTAGTGGGAGCACTATCACATTCTTGGTACTATATGTGGATGACATACTTATCATGGGAAATGACATACCTACCTTGCAGTCTATTAAGACTTGGTTAAGAAGTTGTTTTTCTATGAAGGACTTGGGCGAAGCCACTTATATCTTAGGAGTCAAGATCTATAGAGATAGATCAAGACGACTACTAGGTCTAAGCCAAAGTACATACATAGATAAAGTACTGAAAAGGTTCAGTATGGAAGAATCTAAAAGAGGATTCCTACCTATGAGACATGGTATTTCACTCTCGAAGGAAATGTGTCCTTCAACTCCACAAGAGAGAGAACGTATGAGTAAAATTCCATATGCTTCCGCTATTGGATCTATCATGTATGCTATGTTATGTACCCGTCCAGATGTCTCGTATGCCTTAAGTATGACGAGCAGGTATCAAGTAGATCCCGGTGAAGGTCACTGGACCACAGTCAAGAGTATCCTTAAGTACTTAAGAAGAACTAAGGATACGTTCCTATTATATGGAGGTGAGGAAGAGTTAAGTGTAAAAGGTTACACTGATGCCAGCTTCCAAACCGACAAGGATGATTCTCGATCGCAATCAGGTTTTGTGTTTTGCCTTAATGGTGGTGCTGTGAGCTGGAAGAGTTCAAAGCAAAATACAGTAGCCGATTCTACAACAGAGGCCGAGTATATTGCAGCCAGTGAGGCAGCAAAAGAATCAGTTTGGATCAAGAAGTTCATTATTGGACTAGGGGTTGTGCCTAGCATATCAGATGCTATAGAACTCCGATGTGATAACAATGGAGCTATTGCACAAGCTAAAGAACCCAGATCTCACCAGCGATCCATACATATACTTAGACGCTACCATCTTATTCGAGAGATTATCGATCGAGGGGATGTAGAGATATGCAGAGTACCTTCAGATGATAACATCGCTGATCCCCTGACCAAGCCTCTGACACAGCAAAAGCATGATCGTCACACTAAGTCACTTGGTATTAGATATATGAGTGATTGGTCTTAGTGCTAGTGGGAGATTGTAAGAGTATGCCCAAAGATCAATCATGAGATGGTTGTAATAACATACTTAATTTACCATGTTTATTAATATAAAGCGTTGTCATTATTATTTCAGTTTTTCTTTCTGTGTGTATAGATAAACTGTTTTATAATAATGTCCTGAGAATAATATGATTATTCTTAAAAGATCCTTAGTCGAGTATTATTGTTGACTAGGACAATAATAATGCATTAAGACTAACATGTAGTTGATTGATGATAAAGAGTTGTCATTGATATGGAGTGTCAAAATCAATGCATGAATATGTGTGTTAGAGAACAACATATTGCATTGACCCGCTATGAGTATGTTTCTTGGATTATTATGTAATTGTCACAACATTACTCATAGTGATTAATATGTATATGATCCTCAGACTTGAGATCATTATTATCCCAACATCGTGAGTTGTATATTTTGATACAGTCAAGCGTACACCGTAACAGGTTGTTCTATAAAGGCTGATGTTGGATATACCACAATCTATGTAGAGGGATATGGTTGATCAATAAAGGATAAGTCCCTCCTACATAATAGGAGTAATATCTTAGGCCACTTGATTGAGTGAGACTAGAAATGCATGGCCATGCTCAAATAAGTTGATATGAGATGTCATACTAATTTGTATATCATAGTCTACTCAAGATATCAAGAAACATGGGATGGATTATGCAAGTGTGACTATCCCATGACTTGTATCCGTTCCAGAGATAAAGGACTTAAGGATTAATGCATGAAAGGTTAATCACGAAAGGTTATGTCGGATCATGACTTCTTGTAACTTAGGTAGCAATGATGCATTGCTAGATGCCACTCATTGTCTGTGACAATAGAATCGTTCTAGTATTACTGCTAACGTTGCAAGAACCTACAGGGTCACACCCTATGGTTGAAATGAACGGAATAAAATATAGTTGGTATTGTGCTTGGTTGTCACATAAATTAAATTAATTAAAGAATTAATTTAATTGGGCAATCAAATATTGAACATATTATATGTACAAGGATGTTGTACACATAATGATAACATAATTTTATTAATATATGAATTTGATTCATATATAAATTTAAATAAATATAGTTTATCAGAATCCTTATTATAATTAATGTAATTATAATTTTCGGTTAAAAACTTTATTGTTTTATTTAATCTTGTAATACATTCAAGAGATACCAATTATAAAAGGCCCAATTAAGAGGATACCTATTATAAAGGCCCAATGAGAAAGGCACCCATTATAAAATGTATTAAAAGGAGACAAAACCAAATATGAAAACCCTAAGTGATTGCTTGTTAGGTCTAGCAGCCGTCAAGCAAATAAGCCTCCAAAATAGTTTTGGAGATTTCTTCCGTTCATAGTCAAACCGGGTGGATTACGTAGAGGCCAACATCGGAAAAGGTTGAGGCTTGATTCGACAGTAGATCAAAACTCTTGTTGCCAAGGCGTCGCTGTCTACTCAGATTGAAGTTTTGGTAATTTCGAAACCTTTATTTCACCCCGATTCGTTCCTCACACATGGATCCATGATTTGGATCGCCGGATCTAATTTTATTCTGCTGCGCCATGGGGTACCGGCGTTCCAACAAGAAGATCACCGAAGGATGAAAAGAACGAGAAACGGGCCCAAAACGGAGTAAATGGGCCATATCACGAAATTGACACGGCCTGGGCCCAAGACCACACGGCTGTGCCTCATTAACAAACCCGAACACGGCCTGGCCACGATTCACATGGGCGTGTGCCATGGGCGTGTTCCTGTCGTGACAAAGAAGAGTTTCATTCAAATTAGGGTACTTAGAGGCAAAGAAAGCCATTCCAAAAGCCTATATAAACACCCTAGAGGCCAACCTTCAGGGGGCGTCCAGCTAGGCTAAGGAGCCAAGCCAGAGAGGCCAGAATTGTGGGATTCACTCGAAGAAAGCCAGTTGATTCATCTCAAGAAGCCGGAGTTATACTCAAGAGGGAGGATCTCTCCTTCAATTCGTTCAGGGGGTTTTAGGGTTTTCTTATGTTTTGTTTTATCTTTTCTTTTAAGATGTATTCTTGTATCGTTATGAACTAAACCCTCAGATACCTGAGGGGGATAAAACCTAAGATGAATCTTGTTATCGTTTGCTGAACTATATGATAAATACTTGATTTGTTCTTAACTATGTGTCCTTAATTCTTTTTTTAGTATTTTTGGGATATTGATTCAAGTATTGATGTGCTTAGGCGGTGGAGTAAAAGTCCCTGCCTAAGAGTAGATCTAGCATAGTTAAGCGGTGTAACATCCTTAAATAGGGGCTCGTATGTTTGAATTATTTGCATGCGAATGGCTTGATTGTGATGTTAATTAAGGTGTCTTAGGGTCTGGGTATGAGCCAAGGGTAGGCCCGAGCTATAGGAAAATTTTATTTTTGAGCAATGGATAAGGGGAGTTGTAGTGAATCTAGGTGAGCATTTTCGGCTAGGCCTCCCTTAGTGCACCTTGTTGAAGCAAAAGCCGAAACCTCTTAAGCATCTGCCGTCTTCCCCTCTGAAGCATCAAGCCGAATTTTCATTAAACCATATGAGTCTCTCTCGTTCTCTTCTCTTTAACATTCAAACCTGACTGGTCTTGAACCTTTCTACTCTTCCATCTTGATTTGGCCGAAACTCCCTTGACCTTCTTTCTCCAAATTAAACCCGAATTCTCTCTATTTCTTTCTCTTCTCTTCCTCACCTTTGTTTCAAACCAAATCAACACTCTACTCTTTTGGTTGATTGCTTTACTTCTTCCAAACCTTCTCTTGTGCCGAAAGTTCATAATCCTTCTTGGCTATTTGTTAAAGCCGAATCACCTCTCATATCTTGGGGTTGCGCAATTGTTATTCTCCTTTGGACCTACAGCCGAACCTTCATTTTAGGTGAGTTTCGATTCTTTCTCTTCTTTTTCCCCTTCTACTTCTTTGGTTATAAAGCTGAATCTGTCTTCTATCAGTACACTATCTCTTTTTGTCGTTTCTTAAGGGAAGTGGAAGCCGGGATTTGATAGCTAGATGGTTGGTGATCTAGTCGACTACCCTTAGTCCTATAATTATTCTTCGGGTTTTGTAACAGTGGTTCGTGGTCATCTACTCTCTACCAATTGATTGCGTTAAGGACTGTGGTAAGGATACATTTCAAATCAACCCTTCTCTTATTTATTTAAAAAAGCCGAAGGCTACTCGTTATGATGACTAAGTGTTTAGCCAATTGTAGGGGGAGATTGTCATCACGTGTTTTGGAATTTGCTTAAAGATTGAAAGGTGTCAAGGTAAGATTGGTGGTCTTGTGCGATAACTCTTCGGGATTTCTTGGATAAGCCGAATGGCTATTTGCTAATGGTTTGTATTGGCCGAATATAGGAAAGGTTTATCTTGTGCGTTAGATCTTGATCTACGGGGTTAGTCTCGTTAGTAACCAGGTGTGTATCTCTTACACACTTCATAACTGATGTATAATATGTTAATAACTTAAACAATGTTAAAAGCCGGAAACTGTATGGATTTCGATATGTTACCCTTATGGGTATGAGCAGGGACTCCGGGTAAGTCCGTTTAGATGAGATACTGATACTTAATTTCTGATGAAATTGTATATGTTATGTTTTGATATGCGTTAAATGATTAAGCATGTTGACATGGTATGTATATGCATGTGTATTATTGTGGGTCTTATGAGAGGAGGGGGAAGATATGATATCAGTGACTTTGGGTCACCAGTGGTTTGGCACCACCAGTGGTTTGGTACCACATTTGATATTCGTGACTTTGGGTCACCAGTGGTTTGGCACCACATTGGATTTAGCGACTTGTCCCAGTGGCTTAGAACCACAGTGGGTTGGCCCCACATTTTATAAAAAGGGATTGTCGCCAGTGATTTGGTATCACAAAGTGGGTTGGCCTCACATATGGATTATTCGTGACTTTGGGTCACCAGTGGTTTGGTACCACATTTATACTTTGATATCAGTGACTTTGGGCCACCAATGATTTGGCACCACCAGTGGTTTGGTACCACACGGGGTAGAAAAAGGAGCTGTGGATGGCTAGGTTTGGGTTGCATGATATATTTGCTTGATTATGAATTGTGTAAGAGTGTTGCTATAATCGGGAGGGGGATTATGCACTGAGTCTTGGTGACTCACCTCTTCCCTTATCTTTTTTCAGGTGACTCGTAGATCGCGGATCAGGAGCCGGGTGGGCTCGAGATGGCCATGCGAAATTGCTTTTGGTTTTACATTGACTTACCGATTTGGGTACTTGTTTTATTTTGGTTTTATTTGGGTTTGTAATAAGGCCACTTATTTTATATTTTCGGGATTATTTTATCTGCTTAAAGTTTTATCAAATAATGCTTAAGTAAACTGCTTGACCTATTTTAATAATTTGAAAATCAATGTTTTCTAATTTAAACAACTCAACGAGTTTTCCAAACCTTACCATCGGGTAAAAACAAGTAAAGTGTTAATACTAGTTGGGCAAAAGCAAATGGTTTATAAAATAGATAAGGACACAATGTTTTCTCAAGAGTTTTTTCCTTCACTCAAAGATTTTCAAGTATCCAATCCGTTTGCAAAAGCATTTTCGAATTTACAACTTGTTTAGTTCAAAGACTTTTATCTCGTGACTCGTCGGATTCGGTCGTAGTGTATTGACCGGGTTTGGGGTGTTACAAGCGGAGTTGCTCGCGCGCCTAGAAATAGGGTGACGAAAATCTTCCGGATTAGGGTCAAACCTAATACGGGAGTCCATAGATCGAGTTAATGCAATTCTAGGGGTTTTAATTAGAAAGAAATTTCAATTAATCAACCTAGGATTAGATGTTAGTAGCCTCGAAAGAGGTATTAATATAAATTAGGGAATCCTACGGATCAAGTCAAGTGAATAAATCGTCTGGTTCAGAGTTAGATAACAAGTGAAGTCTAGGTGGATTCTTCCTCGGGTATTGTCTTAATCAATTGGTTTTTCCCAAAGTTATTTTCCCCAATTCCTTCTCTTTGTCTTTGCATCTTTAGCTTAGTTGTTAGTTAATTTTAGATTAGATAACAATTCACTTAATTCTTAGGCTAAATAATAAAAAGAAAGTCAGTATTAGTACTTTTGGTTCCTTTGGGTTCAACAATCCGATCTTGCCACAGCTATACTACTGTTCGATAGGTGCACTTGCCTCAAATCATTGTCATAGTTAGTTCTAGGCTCGATCATTCTTTATATAAATTTTTAAGACTCTGATAGACACAATCATCAAACTTCAAGGTAATACCTCAATTTAGGGAAACAACCTAAAAATTTTAATTCTAAAAATAGACTTCTCATTCTTGATTCTCTAATATCATAAAGTTTAAACAATCAATGCACAATTACCTATGAATTTAATCTAAAACACATCAATGATAATCACAAATCAATAAGAATTCATTCAAATAGTAATATGAGAAAGATTACTTAATTACAAGACAAAATTCAGGGTTTTTCTAATGATTATATAAATAACCTCCCCACACTTAAGATGGACATTATCCTCAATGGACAAAAATAGATAATAACAATATAATCAGAAACTCATAAGCGAGGGAGAGAACTGAAACTGCCCTGAATTTTGGATGAAATCCCCAGAATAATGAAGAGCGAAATTGTAGATAAAACTAAATGAAGTGCAGGATTCTGAGCAATTATTAAGAAAATAAACACAACTGTGGAAGAAGATTAAAGGATTACTCGATTAGGAAGAACCATAAAAAAATAGAGTTAAAAATATAAAAGACAAGTCTTGAAATGATGATAAGAAACATAAAAGTGAATAAACTAAAAATAAAAATAAAAATAAAAATAAAAGAGATGGACTCAAAGGTCCTCATCATCAGACGCGTCGTGAGTCGTCGGCACTGAAGATGAAATATGGAGATGGTGGCAAATATGCTGCAATGTAGCCTCAAGCCTGTCGAACTGCTGAAAGCACTGCAACTCGAAGTGAGTGAGACGCTCGGATATGTCTGTCACAGTAGCAACAGAAGGAGGAGGTTGGTGACTCATAGGTGGAGGATGAGGTTGGTCCTCGTGAGTGGGAGGAACATCATCATTGATGTCCTCGGGTTCATCCTGAGCATCAGAATGAGACAATCGGTACTGAGGAGGATCCACTCCATGATGTCGCTCTATCATTCTCATGTGGATCATGGTTGAGAGGCCTTGCAGGGATATCTTGTAACACCCCAAACCCGGCCCATACGTTTCGACCAGATCTGGTATGCTACGGGTTGTACATTGAAAACTTTCGCTTTGTTGGTTTCGAAAAACGTAGGTTAATTAGACAATATTTGAATAAATAAGTGACATTTGTAAATAAAACCTTGTATTATTATTATTTTGAGTAAATAAACCTTTGGAAAAATTTAATAAGTTGTAAATATTAAAAACTACTTAGGTGAATGTAAACTATGGGGCCTTATTACATAAATACTCCAAAATTGAAAACTTAAAGAAAAGCCGAAATAATCTATAAAGATAAAAACTTGATGGCCCCTTGAGTCCGCCTCGGCTCCCATGTCCACGATCTACTGCTCATCTGAAAGAGTAGAAAAAAATAATAGGGTGAGTCACCAAGACTCAGTTTGCAAATCCCGAAAACACAAAAAAAAGCTTGGGCCCACAAACACATTATGGGCCTTAGACCATACACAATGGCAACAATCATAATTACATGATAAATAATAAATGATGAATGGCCCAACCCAAACCTAGAAATCCATCCTTTACACACTAACCCGTACCAACCATCACACCTTGGGGATTTCTACAATCAACCCGCCAACCGCTACACACCATATCGACAGCTGTGCTGCCTGTCTTAAAGACCGATCACTGTGTGACCTATGTGGCAAAGCCACCGATCGCCATGCGACCTTAATAATACATCGTAGCATTTCAAAAACTGAGCTGCCTGTCATAAAGACCGATCACTATGTGACTTATGTGGCAAAGCCACCAATCGCTATGCGACCTTCTTCCCCTTCATCATATCCATCCCATCCCATGCATACATACATGCAAAATCAAGCAATGTATTACCTAAGAGATTTTAGTTTATTGCATACATCGATACACATAGAGAAGTTTCTATGATTACGTACCTGGCATCCCTTGCCTACCCTTTTTGGGTAATCCGACTGTCTATACAGCCTTTTTCCGGCTTTTAGCCCATAACATATATTTAGTTCAGATTACTATTCAGCCTTTTTCCGGCTTTTAGCCCATAACATACATAATACAGTTTAATTAGTGTGTTAGAGATCTACACACCTGATTACCGTTAGAATGAGACCCTCTAAGTCGACGCTATCCGTAGCCAACACCACCGCTATCTGCCTAAGGTGTTGTTCAGAAGCCGGTCCACAACCCGGTGGCCAATCTCGAATCGCTGACACCGCACGTTTCTTAAACTTAGGGATTGAGTTTACCGGCCCAATCCTCTCCTTTGCCTGATCCATATTAGATTCCATCAAAAGTCCTTGTCAGAACTACTATAATGAAATAGGGTTGTTAAGCCATAACCTATGGTTAAGATTACAGGTATGATAGCGAATCTAACAGAAATCTAAAGAATTCCCTTACCTTGAAATCTCGAAAAGAGAGATATGAGGTTTAGAGACTAGCGGTTCCGACTTTTACATCTAAGCGATCTACTTCAATTCCCGAATGTCGCCCAACAAGAAAATACATAGAACCATTAAACCATTAGCTTTTCGGCTTTGTCTTCCAAAACTCGAAAGAGAAAAAGAATAGATCAGAAGAAATCGGCACCTACCTTTACAGAGAATTCGGCAACTCCTAGAAGATTTCAGCTTTTGAGAAGATCAAAAAGAAAAGATGATCTCAAGAGATCTATAAAGTTTCGGCTTTTGAGAAGATCAAAAAGAAAAGTTGATCTCAAGAGATCTATGAAGTTTCAGCTTTTGAGAAGATCAAAAAGAAAAGTTGATCTCAAGAGATCTATGAAGTTTCGGCTTTTGAAGGGAAAGATGTTGAGAAGAATTGGGTGGTTTCGGCTTTGTAGAAGAAAACAGAAAAAAGAATAATAGACTTTCGACTTTTGTATAGAAGTGAAGATGAGAGAATAGGCTTAGGGATTTCGGCTTTTATAGAGAATGGGAGAATAGAGAAACCCTAATGTCGAAATTGAAGAAGAGAGTGGGAGAATAAAACCCTAATGCCAATTTTAATTAAAATAGTTGGGCTTTATGCAACTTGGATTTGGGCCTCCTCAGTTGACGCCACTTCCCTGCTCTTTAAGTGGCTCCACTTTGCCACTGGGCCACAAGCCCATTTGTATCGTAAACTATGTACAACTAATTTTTAAATCTATATCCAAATTCTAAAGTCCATTTAAAAAGAAAACCAAAATTTCCTTAAAGCCAAAGTTTGATCCCGGGACTTCATAAAAACCCTCTAACATTCCAAAATCACTTATCCAATAGGTCCAACTTGCACTAAAGCTGATCTCTTGTTCTCCAAAAATTTTAAACGCTACTACGCTCAGGGCCCATTGGGTTCAATCCTACTAGGCCCAAATTCAGGATGTTACACATCTGGCTGACTAATGTGAGTGACGAGGATTGTGCCGGTTTTTCTAAAAGGCCGAAGTGTCAAGCGATACGAGTCACATAATGACCTAAGCAGATAGGGCCCTTCCTGTAGCGTTCCGTCTGATGGCGAAAGGCAATGGCAATGAAGTATGCCAAGTAAAATACATGCCTTTGCGCCATGCTCCATAAGAAATAAACGTCATGGGTATTAATGACGTCGGTGCTCTCTCGCCGACCTGTCAAGTTGTGAGCTAATAGTGCGTGAAGGTATCGTAGAGCCGAAGAGAGATACGTCGCCCTCGAGCGGCTTGAATCATAGGGGCACGTACTTGCTAGAAGAGTCGACCTACAGGAGAAAGGTGGGTAATGAATGTGGCGGTGGAGGTGAGGGAAGTTTTCAGCACCCATGAACTCCTCCGTATAAATCCCCAAGGCAACTCTGAACTCTGGGACACTCAGCTAGCGCACTAAGCCGCCAAGTTGGAATGTAACGGTACCTGGCTCATCATGCGTCGACATGACTGACTGTAGCTGGAACATCAAGCAAAGTTCCAAAGTGAGCTCCATATATGTGGGCTTGACGATATTAAAGAAACGGTCCCATGGAGCTGTAGTCAGAAGGGTTCGAACAAGGTTAGCAAGGAGGACCTGCTCCAAGGCGGCCCAATCTATGCATCGGCCCACGGCGAGTGGTCGTGCGCAAAGAAGCTAAAAGAAATCATCCTAGGGTCTCACTTTGAATCATAAATAAGGATGGCAATCCTCGATGAATGTGCTCGAAGAGGTCACGCCAGGACCCTTCCGCTTTTTCAAAGCGGGGACGACGACCTTGTATTTGTCGCGTGTGTTCGTCATATTAAATCTTCAAGAAAGCGAGCACAAAATTCAATTTGATGAATCAAAATAATTGGCATGCGAATGAGAAATAAACATCCAAATTCAGCTCAATCAAATAGACAAAATAAATTATCCATATATAAATGTTCAATAGAAAACTAAATAAATGATCAATATATAAAAATGAATAGGCAAGTAGAATATGAAGAAAATCAACAAGACAATGACCATAAAGCAAAATAAATGCAAAATACTACCGATGTCTTCAACTATGTAGCAAAACTAGCAAGAAATAAAAAAGGAAAATTCATGATAGGCTTAAAATGAACACTAGTAGCCAAGAATAACAGTAATAATGAATCTAAAAAAATAACCCATAATAGAAATAGAAGTAAGAAGCAGAAATATACAAGTAAAGAAATAAACCTATTACTAAAAGAAATAATAAATATTGACTAAAAATTGGAATAATAATGTATGAATTTAAAACATTTAATTAGAGCCAGAAAAGAATAACACATAATAAAACTAATAATAGACAATAATAAAGTAATAATTTAATTCATAATAATAATAGAAGATAAATAAATAAAATAAAATAACAGAAGGGTAAAAGGGGAATTAGGGTAACCAATCGTGAAGGAGACAGTGGCAGGAGGAGCGACAGTGCTGGGGAGTGACGAGGGGGTGGTGTGGACGATGGTGATAAAGGAGGTGGGTGAGGGTGTTTTGGTTGGCCGGTGCGGAGAGTTGTTCGAAAATAAGGAAAAGAGAAGAGAGGGAGAAGGTGGTCGGACGACGGTGATAAAGGAGGTGGGTAAGGGGGTTTTGGTCGGCCGGCGCGGGGGTTGTGTCAAAGGGGGAAAAGAAAAAGGAAAGGAAAAGAGAAAAGAAGGGAAAGAAAGGAGAGGGGAAGGGGGGTTGGTGTACACGCGCAAGGGAGAAGGGGAGGAGTGGGCCGATGATTTGGGAGAGGGAAAGAAGGTAAGGGCGACGTGGTGGAGTCGGTGGCTGGTGGTGGTGAGCTGCGGTGACTAGGGTTTTAGAGCTTTGGGGAAGAAGACAAAAAATGAAAGGTAAAAGAGAAAAAAGGGTTTGGGGTTAAAAAGAAAGACACGGGCCTGTTTAGCCCGTGTTTGACAATTGATCGTTGAAATCAGAGCTTTAAAATTTATAAAAGAATGATCGAACCTAGAGACTAACTCTGACAATGATTAAAGGCAAGTGTACGTATCGAACAGCAGTATAGCTTAGGCAAGACCGGATTATCGAACCCAAAGGAACTAAAAGTATTAATACTAACTTTTTTTTAATTATTTAGCCTTAAGAACAGAGTGAAGTTGCTTTTAGACTAAATTGTCGAAGACTAAGCTAAGGACACAAAGACGAAAAGAACGATTTGGAAAATAACTTGAAGAAAAACTCAATTGATCACGACGATACCCTTAGGAAGAATCCACCTAGACTTCACTTGTTATTTAACCCTAAACCATATTATTTCTTTACTTAGCTTGATCCGTAGGACTCCCTAACCTATATTAAACCCTCTCTCGAGGCGAATAATGTCTAACCCTAGGTTAATTAGTGGAACTCTCGTTCGCTTATAATAACCCCCTAGAATAGCAGTAAATCGATCAATGGACTCCCATATTAGGTTTCACCCTAATCCGGCAAAATCTCGTAACCCTATCTCTATGCATTCGATCAACTCCGCTTAATTATGTTAGATCTTCTCTTAAGCAGGGTCTATTCCTCCTCCACCTAAGCACATCAGATTTGGATTAAGCAACATAATTAAGAACAAACTAAGTATTTATCATATAATTCAGAAATCACATAACAAGATTCATCTAGGTTTCATCCCCTTCAGGTATCTGAGGGGTTTAGTTCATAATGAATAAAAAGAACATCTCAAGAGAAAAGATAAAACAAAACATAAGAAAATCCTAAAACCCCTGAAGGAATTGAAGGAGAATTCTGCCGTCTTGAGTATAACTCCGACTTCTTGGTGTTTATATAGACTTTGTGATACCTTACTTGGCCCCTAAGTATCCTAATTTAAGTAGAATTCTTAAGTATCCCAAATGAAATTGCTCTTTCCAGCGACAGGGACACGGCCATGGCACACGCCCATGTGGATTGTGGCCGGGCCGTGCTCGGACTTTTAATGAGGCACGGCCGTGTTAGCTTTGGGCCAGGCCGTGTCGATTTCTCTCTTGGCCCAATTTGGTCCATTTTAAGCTCGTTTCTCGTTCTTTTCATCCTTGGGTGCTTTCCTGAGTATAAAACATAAAAAGAAAGGACTAAGAGCACCTTTTTATATGAATCAAAGCTTAAATCATCCAAAAGCATACTAAATGTGGGATTAAAATATGTTACTTTTACGGTTTATCAAATACCCCCACACTTAAGCTTTTGCTTGTCCTCAAGCAAAATTCTCAATTCATAATTAAAACGAACTTCCTCGATTCATAGTATTCATCAATAATGTTTCATCATAATTGAAAGATAATTCATACATGGATAACTCAACTCAAGGAGTCCTAAAGATTCAAACAATCAAAGTCATACATTTGTAGCACAAAAAAGTAGGTGTCTCCCATTATCTAAATAATTACCTTTAATTCAAGATCGACAAGGATTGACATCCTGACTAAAGATTCACTCAAATCACTCGAGGTGTTTAAGGTTCAAAATTAAGCTCTCAAAAGTCGAACATGAAAAGTTAATCCCATAGGCTTGCATGAAAATCAAATTTCCACCACTAAAATATGATATGATAAACAGATCAAAAGGTCTTTGTTAGGGTTGTAACGGGGCTAGGGTTAAGGTGTGGATAAAGGCTGAAATTAGAAGGTTAGAATCGAGATTGAATTGACAAGTACCTACCTAAGAATACTGAAATAATATTTACATCAACTGATAATAATCCTAACAATACGAGATTTTCTTTCTTTCTTTCTTTTCTTTTTTTAAAGAACAAACTAAGTAATACTGAATGAATTCAGCTCATAGCATAATATAATTAGGTAACTAATCAAATCATATCTCGATTAAAGGGTAGTCAAAAGAAAGGGTGATAACAAATACAAAGGGGTTTTTGGGTTATTAATAAGTGAGTCAATAAAAAGGGTTGTTAGGATCAACGGGGTTTACTAGGGGTTAATTATGAAGGTAGGCTTTTAGAGGAGTAAGTGGGTTAAAACCTAGGTGCCTTTATCATCTCGATATATCAAATCATAGGTGTGGTCTCAACAAGTATAATCAATGCAAGTTCTAGAATAACAAATCAATGTTGACACACTCATAGTCAATAAAGTGAGCAAGAAAAAATGTATGCTCTATAAGGCTCAAGATCTCACAAAAATTATGGGTTTTTGATGTCAACCTTGTAAATTTCACACTTCAAGGTAACATTTAGATTCAGGTAAACAACCTAAAAGGGAGAATGAGGTTTAAATATAGATGTAGCCCGTGTTTTGGGATTTTGAATTTTGGGCGCGTTCAGGGTGTTCGGGCACGGCCGTGGGTATAGTGGCACGCCCGTGTCTTTCTTCACACGATCATTTAATACAGGCGTGCTCCTCCCGTGTTCGATAAGCCAGAATGTTGGCACGGTTGAAAGGCACGGCCGTGTTTAGCCCGTGCTTAACAAGTCAGTAACCTCGCCCGGGCGTCGGCACGGGCGTGGACTATTATCGCCACCCGTGTTGGGAAAAGAAATTTTTCTATGTCGTGCACGGCTACTAGCACGCCCATGGTTCATCCCCTATCTTTCACACGGCCACGAGCACGCCCGTGTGTAGGGCCGTGTGGCCTAGAAATCCACTCTTTTGTTAGTTTATGGTTAGGTGCTAAAAAGAAAAAGAAAAGAAAAAAAGAAAAAATAAAAATAAAAATAAAAAATGTAAAAATGGGGTTAGTGCTCGGGTTGCCTCCCGAGAAGCACTCATTTATAGTCTTAAGCTAGACTTTACCTCTCATTCGTATGGTCATGGTGGTTTGAGGAGGTGAAAATCCTTTCTCATGCGATCACTTCGGTTATGGATATATAGTTTAAGTCGAGTAATATTTATTTAAAAAGTGTTGAATATAGGATTGCTTACCTCGATTGTGCCGTATAGGAAGACATTAAGTACCTCAAAAGTGATTTCTTCATTTGTCTTGAGGTCTGAATTGGTGATTCGAGGGTCTTCCTTATTCAATAATACTTGATCTCCTACTTTGAAGTGATTCGTTGTTCCTATCAGCTCGTCTAGAGGCTCCTTTGAGTTCACTTCGTGTGGTTCCAGTTCTTCTTTAAGTTTTGTTTTTCACTCTTCTAATTTGTCGACCCTAAGGCTTCATTCCTCATACGATTCTTCTTTGTTGGCACGAGGTCTAAGATCTAGCTCAGCTAGGTGATTTCGTGATGCTTCCGGTAAAGAAGGTTGAACCAAATGATTATCAATAGAATTAATGTTCATACCTTTATTACTCGATGTCCTAGCTGAGTCAAGAGCTTGAAGAGTGATTGTTTCGTCGTCTACACGAAGTGTGAGTTCACCGAATTCTTCCTCTGTGTGGTCTTTCTTTATTGGATCGGGATATGGCACACGAGGTTGGTACTCTGTAATTGCTGGTTTTGGTATATCATGACACACCTCAACTTTACCTTCACTTACCACAGGTTCTCCCCTTGGGTTTGGTTCGTCTAGCCCTTCACTATCGTAAATGGCTTGATTTTTATCGTAAATGGCTTGATTTTTCTCTCTCGGGTTAGTTTCAGTATTGCTTGGCAAGCTTCCTTGTGGTAGTTCTGATATTAGCTTTGCGAGTTGTTCGACTGCATTAGTGACTTCCTTGACTGACTTAGTAAGTTCCCCGACTCGGTTCTCGTTGCTTTTGAATGTTTTCTCAGACTCTTGGAAGCGGTTTTCTGTGGCTGCCACAAGTTTTGTTAGCATCTCCTTAAGGTGCGACTCCTCTTCCTGTTGGTAAGGTGGTTGTTGAAAGTTTGGAGGAAGTTCCGGTTTTTGGTTATTTTGATCATCCCACGAGAAATTGGGATGGTACCTCCAACCTGCATTATAAATGTTACCATAAAAATTATTTTGAAGTCTAAGATAGTTACCCATATAGTGGAATTGTTCGTTCTCCATGCCATATCCGTAGGGTGGGTACTCAGGATTCGCCACGAGTCCACTTGGTTCGTATTGCATAACTAGATGTACTGGGTCGAGGTTGTAGATATCGGCTGCTTTTGTTGGCTCTGTCCTCATGAATTGCCATTGATAACTATTTAATGCCATCTCTAAAATTATCTGCCAAAAAATAAAAAAATTTAGCAAAAAAATGAAAAATAAAAAATAATAATAAAAATAAATTGCAACAATAATAATAATAATGGCTAAAGTAATAAAAATTAAGCGTTCTTGATCGTTGAAATCAGAGCTTTAAAATTTATAAAAGAATGATCGAACCTGGAGACTAACTCTGACAACGATTAAAGGCAAGTGTACCTATCGAACAGTAGTATAGCTTAGGCAAGACCGGATTATCGAACCCAAAGGAACTAAAAGTATTAATACTAACTTTCTTTTTATTATTTAGCCTTAAGAACGGAGTGAAGTTGCTTTTAGACTAAATTGTCGAAGACTAAGCTAAGGACACAAAGATGAAAAGAACGATTTGGAAAATAACTTGAAGAAAAACTCAATTGATCATGACGATACCCCTAGGAAGAATCCACCTAGACTTCACTTGTTATTTAACCCTAAACCATATGATTTCTTTACTTAGCTTGATCCGTAGGACTCCCTAACCTATATTAAACCCTCTCTCGAGGCGAATAACGTCTAACCCTAGGTTAATTAGTGGGACTCTCGTTCGCTTATAATAACCCCCTAGAATAGCAGTAAATCGATCAATGGACTCCCATATTAGGTTTCACCCTAATCCGGCAAAATCTCGTAACCCTATCTCTAGGCGTTCGATCAACTCCGCTTAATTATGTTAGATCTTCTCTTAAGCAGGGTCTATTCCTCCTCCACCTAAGCACATCAGATTTGGATTAAGCAACATAATTAAGAACAAACTAAGTATTTATCATATAATTCAGAAATCACATAACAAGATTCATCTAGGTTTCATCCCCTTCAGGTATCTGAGGGGTTTAGTTCATAATGAATAAAAAGAACATCTCAAGAGAAAAGATAAAACAAAACATAAAAAAATCCTAAAACCCCCTGAAGGAATTGAAGGAGAATTCTGCCGTCTTGAGTATAACTCCGGCTTCTTGGGATGGATCAACTGGCTATCCTTGTGTTATTTCCTAACTCTGACCTTCTCGGCTTGGCTCCTTGGCCTAGCTTTTGATGCCTTCAGCTTTTGCTGAACTCTCCTTTCAAGTTGCCCCCTAAGGTGTTTATATAGACTTTGTGATGCCTTACTTGGCCCCTAAGTATCCTAATTTAAATAGAATTCTTAATAGGGTGTTTGAAAAGGCTTTGGAATGTGTTTCTTTGCCTCCAAGTATCCTTTCTCGAATGAAATTGCTCTGTCCAGTGACAGGGACACGGCCATGGCACACACCTGTGTGGATCGTGGCCAGGCCGTGCTCAGACTTTTAATGAGGCACGGCCGTGTTAGCTTTGGGCCAATCCGTGTCGATTTCTCTCTTGGCCCAATTTGGTCTGTTTTAAGCCCGTTTCTCGCTCTTTTCATCCTTGGGTGCTTTCCTGAGTATAAAACATGAAAAGAAAGGATTAAGAGCACCTTTTTATATGTATCAAGGCTTAAATCATCCAAAAGCATACTAAATGTGGGATTAAAATATGTTACTTTTACGGTTTATCAAATACCCCCGCACTTAAGCTTTTGCTTGTCCTCAAGCAAAATTCTCAATTCATAATTAAAACGGACTTCCTCGATTCATAGTATTCATCAATAATGTTTAATCATAATTGAAAGGTAATTCATACATGGATAACTCAACTCAAAGAGTCCTAAAGATTCAAACAATCAAAGTCATACATTTTTAGCACAAAAAAGTAGGTGTCTCCCCTTATCTAAATAATTACCTTTAATTCAAGATCGACAAGGATTGACATCCTGACTAAAGATTCGCTCAAATCACTCGAGGTGTTTAAGGTTCAAAATTAAGCTCTCAAAAGTCGAACATGAAAAGTTAATCCCATAGGCTTGCATGAAAATCAAATCTCCACCGCTAAAATATGATATGATAAACAGATCAAAAGGTCTTTGTTAGGGTTGTAACAGGGCTAGGGTTAAGGTGTGGATAAAGGCTGAAATTAGAAGGTTAGAATCGAGATTGAATTGACAAGTACCTACCTAAGAATACTGAAATAATATTTACGTCAACTGATAATAATCCTAACAATACGAGCTTTTCTTTCTTTCTTTCTTTCTTTTCTTTTTTTTAAGAACAAACTAAGTAATACTGAATGGGTTCAGCTCATAGCATAATATAATTCGGTAACTAATCAAATCATATTTTGATTAAAGGGTAGTCAAAAGAAAGGGTGATAACAAATACAAAGGGGTTTTTGGGTTATTAATAAGTGAGTCAATAAAAAGGGTTGTTAGGATCAACGGGGTTCACTAGGGGTTAATTATGAAGGTAGGCTTTTAGTGGAGTAAGTGGGTTAAAACCTAGGTGCCTTTATCATCTTGGTATATCAAATCATAGGTGTGGTCTCGACAAGTATAATCAATGCAAATTCTAGAATAACAAATCAATGTTGACACACTCATAGTCAATAAAGTGAGCAAGAAAAAATGTATGCTCTATAAGGCTGAAGATCTCACAAAAATTATGGGTTTTTGATGTCAACCTTGTAAATTTCAAACTTGAAGATAACATTTAGATTCAGGTAGACAACCTAAAAATTTTAGATTTCTGAAAAATAGACTTATCATGCTTGATTCTCTAGTATCCTTCAAATTTAATCATCAATGCACAATTATCAATGACTTAATCCAAAACATATCAATAAAAATCATAAATTGGGGAAATTTCATTCTAATCATAGTATGAGAAACTTTACTTTTAAACAAGGCATAATTCAGGGATTTTCAAATAATACTGTAGTTAACCCCCCCACACTTAAGTTGTACATTACCCTCAATGTACAAAGATAGATAATATCAAATAATCATAAAATCATAAGATGCGGAGAGAAGTGAAACTTCCTGAATTTTGGATGAAGTTAATGAAAAGAAATCGGATAGGATTGGAGGTGAACGTGGGGAAGCGTCTCGAACCGTTTGAAATTGAATCCTCGAAGCAGCCGGTCTGATTTTATTGTATCCTAAGCTAAGTCTAAATATTATAAAGAATAAGAAGAAGAAAATAAAATAAAGTAAAAAAAATAATGAAATGAAAATAAAATAAAAATAAAAATAAAAATAAATAATGGAAAATGAAAGACACTCTCATATAGCCTCAGACACTCTCGTGTGTCATATGGTTGTGTGCAATGTCCTTCGCTTCTCCCTTGCCCGTGTGACCTGTCACATGCCCGTGTACGTTAAAAGTTTAAACCCAGTTTTCACACGGCCTCAGACTCGCCAGTGTGTCCAGGCCGTGTGGTTCATACGACCGTATCGCACGGCCATGTGCAATCACCTTCGCTTCTCCCACGCCCGTGCGACCTCCCACACGCTCGTGTGACTGTACGCACGGTCGTATGCCTTGCCCATGTAACTCTCTGACTTGTTTGAAAATTGAAAATTTAAGCTCCAGTTTTCACACGACCTAAGACGCGCCCGTGTGTCCAACACGGTCGAATGGCACGGCTGTGGGTATTAATCATAGGTCGGGTCTCTATCATTTTTGGGAAAAATTTAAGTCCTGTTTGCGCACGACGAAGGACACGCCCATGTGTCCAGGCTGTGTGGGTCACTGTTGATTTTCTTAAAGTTTTAAAACTAAGTCATGAGAGTTTACATGGCCGAAGACACACCTGGATGGCTAGACCGTAGGGTCTACACGGCCAGGGACATGTCCGTGTGTCCAGGCCTTTTGAGTTAAAAAACTTGCATTTTAAACTCGAAGAATAGATAAAAATAAACTAATTAGTAGTGTTAGTGCTCGGGTTGCCTCCCGAGAAGCGCTTGTTTAAAGTCTTAAGCTAGACTTACCTTGTGTTCATTACTTATGAAGGTTTTCGGAGCTGAAGCTCCTCTCTATTATCTCTAAAATCCTCACCATTATAAATTTTAAGTTGTAACACCCCAAACTCAGCCCAGAAGTTAGGCCCAAATCTGGCGTGCCACATTGAAGTGTTTTATGAAAACCATGTTTTCATTGAAAACCCTCCTTAATACTTAAAAACTAAAGTTTGTGTTCGTTCAATTTCAAAACGTGGTTTATTGAAAGTTAATCACTTTTAAAAACGTTATTAACTTCGTTAAAAATCTCTTTTATTTACGGAAGCTAATTTAAGGTAAAGAAGTCTAAAATGTATGTTTTTTAAAACACAGTAATTGGGTTGAAATCTACGTCTAACAGATATAAAACGTAACAAAATCCCAAATTCAGAATTAAATCCAGAGAGGCCTTATTACAGAAATTAAAACCCAAAACAGAATTTCAAACATATATAAAGTCCAAAGCATAACAGCCGCAGTCGTGTAGTCACCTCCGAGTCCCTCGCAGCACCGATCCTCTTAACGCTGGGGATTACCTGCACAATTAAAAATAGGGTGAGTTTACAAAAACTCAGTGAGTAATCCCCTTACTAGAGTAACAGTCAATATACAGAAGCAAAAACCGAAACAGTCTGGGCCAAAGCCCTTTAGCAGTAACAGTACAGTCTAGTTCAGAGCATACGTGGGCCAAAACCCACTACAATATCATTTGGGTCACATTCCATAACAGAATTTGTAACGCCCCGAATTTGGGCCTAGTAGTATTGGGCCTATTAGGCCTTGGGCATGGGAGCGTTTAAAATTTTTGAGAATAAGAGAACGGCACTAACCAAGTTGTAACGCCCTAAAATCCCGAAACTTTAAAATTTTTGTGCACTGAGGGTGGTATGTATAAGTAGCACTTAGAATATTATTTTTAAGGTATTATCGAGATTATTTGAAGTCTTAGAGATAGGGAATACCATAGGGAAAAAAATATTTTTCTTGCTGTAGTGGACCCTAATCTCAGGCATTAGGCCTCTTAAGCAGATTAAGGGAAAATAGGACACAAATGGGCTTGTGGTCCAGTGGCAAGTGGCGTCACTTGGGGAGCTATAAGTTGGCGTGATGGTCACTTGAGGAGGTCCAAGGTTCGAGCATTAGGAGTGGTATTTTTGGAGTGTTTTATTTTGCATAGGTGGATGGCCAGAGTTGTGTTGAATATGAACTCTTGCGTGGGAGTGTTTGAGTGGTAGGGGAATCGATAATGGAGGAAAAATCGGATAAGGCTAAGGTGTTATCAGGAGAAAAGTTAGGAGATGAGGAGATGGAGGAATTGGTGCCGAATGGGACTGTGGGTGATTGTCGAAATCAGAGCTTTAAAATTTATAATGAGAATGATCGAACTTGGAAACTAACTCTGACAATGATTTTAAGGCAAGCGCGCCTATCGAACAGTAGTATAGCTTAGGCAAGACCAGAATATCGAATCCCAAAGGAACCAAAAGTACTAATACTAACTCTCTTTCTATTATTTAGCCTAAGAATTAAGTGAATGTTTATCTAATCTATATTTAACTATCAACTAAACTAAAGACACAAAGACAAAAAGAATGAATTAGGGAAAAATAACTTGGAAGAAAAACCAATTGATTAAGATGATACCCTCAGGAAGAATCCACCTAGACTTCACTTGTTATCTAACACTGAACCAGACGATGTATTGATTTGACTTGATCCGTAAGATTCCTTAAGTTATATTAAACCCTCTCTCGAAGCGAATAACATTTAACCCTAGGTTGATTAATTGAAATCTCTTTCTAATTAAAACCCCTAGAATCGCATTAACTCGATCTATGGACTCCCATATTAGGTTTCACCCTAATTCGGAAAAATCTCGTCACCCTATCTCTAGGCTTGGGATCAACTCCGCTTAATTATGCTAGATCTACTCTTAAGCAGGGACTTTTGCTCCTCCACCTAAGCACATCATACTTGAATTAATATCAGGGAAATATCAACACAAGAATTAAGCACACATAATTAAGAACAACTCAAATATTTATCATATAGTTCAGAAAACAATAACAAAATCCGTCTTAGGTTTCATCCCCTTCAGGTATCTGAAGGGTTTAGTTCATATCAAATAAAGAAAACATCTCAGAAGAAAAGATAAAACAAAACATAAGAAATCCCTAAAACTCCCTGAAGGAATTGAAGGAGAGATCCGCCGTCTTGAGTAGAATTCCGCTTCTTGAGATGGATCAACTGGCTATCTTTCGAGTGATTCTCCACAAATCTGGTCTTTCTGGCTCGGCTCCTTGGCCTAGCTAACCACCCTCTTTTTAGGTAACACTTAGGGGGTTTATATAGGCCTTTGAAATATGTTTCTTCGCCCTAAAGTATCCAAATCCAAATAAAATTGCTCTTTGCCACGCAGGGACACGGCCATGTCACACGCCCGTGTGACGAGTGGTCAGGCCGTGTTTGGACTTTTTTAATGAGGCACGGCCGTTTAAGTCGAGATTAGGCCGTGTTCTAGTAGATTGGCATGGCATGGCCGTGTGAGCTTAAGTCCAGGCCGTGTCGATTTCCTCTTTGGCCCAATTTGGTCCGTTTTAGGCCCGTTTCTTGTTCTTTTCATCCTCGAGTGCTTTCCTGGGTATAAAACATGAAAACAAAGGTTTAAGAGCACCTTTTTACATAAATCGAGGCTTAATAAAAGCATACTAAATGTGGGCTTAATATATGTTACTTTTACGGTTTATTAGTGGGAAAAGGAGTATTCGGCTGGTGGCTATAAAAGGAGGGGGCCCAATGCTTTGAAAGGTTCTTTGAGCTTTCATTAGTTCCTTAATCGGTTTCCCGTAGCCAAATTCTCCCAATTGCCGAAATCTCCTATAGTCGAATTCTTTTTGCCAAATTCTCTCATAGCCAAACTCTTCTATCACCGAATTACCACCATCTTTTTCCTTGCTGAAAGTCCTATTTGTGCCAAACCCTTGTTGTTTTCCCCCATCACAGATCGATTATCATCTACTATTAGTCAAGGTTGAAAGTCGGATCTAGTTAATAGCTATCTAGGCCGCAGGATTGAAAGGGGATTTGGTAATAACCCGATTAACCATTTTTTGTACGTTTTGTTAAAAGCTGAAAGGCTATCTAACTGTCCTGTCGTTAACTCTGTGATAACAAGGATAAGGTTCAAAGATCGCAAGCGTGGTAGGATCGTTAGCAAGGGTAAGTGTACTCAACTCGATTGTGGTTTAAGTGAATGGCCGAATGTGTGGGGTGACTTGTGTGGATTATGAGTCACTCGGATTTTGATGGTGTATGTGTGAGTGCAGATCTAGGGGATACTCCTGATTAGTAGCTAAGAAAGGGCTATTAGAACCCGGTGGCACACGGTAAGGTTACGATAAGGCTTCAGCTTTTGGTAAATGTTTTGATTTAGTGATTGATTGAAGGTTGGTTGGTTGTAGGTTTGAGGCTAAGGATAGTATAGCACGTCGCAATAACCAGTGTGTACAAACACTACACACACACGATATCGGCAATGCCGGAAAGTCGAAAGTGGCTAAATGGGCCCGGTGGGCCCTGAGGCTAAGTTTGATGAAATTGTTTGGTTTTGTTATACGAATGGAGTTAATCATGCATGTTACATGATCTGGAATTGTTTTGGAAATATATGGATGAGATTTGGGCCTAATGGTCCGTAAGGATGTGATTTGGGCTTGATGGGCTTTATGGGGATGTAGACAAGTATGCTAGGGTTTAATGGGCTTTAGGCCTAGTTCTAAACAACTCTTAAACCGCATAAGACTTAATCTAATAATTAAACATATCCGTGGACAAGTCACTGGGTCAGAGTGTGGCAACGGACATATGCATGTCTAGGATTGGATCTAGGGAGAGCTTGGTACTTAAGTGGTCCTAGTGGCCCACCTCCTATTCTCTGGAATCCTACTTGGTGCATAGTGTCTGTTCACTTTAGCTGCAAGGACTTGTTAATGAGCCAAAGTTCATAATTAAAACCCGAGAGGGACCAAATACCCCTGATTTGAAAATTACCAAAATATCCTTAGATTTGTAAAATTACTAAAATACCCCTGATTTGGAAATTACCAAAAGATCCTTAGATTTGTAAAATTGCTAAAATACCCCTGATTTGTAAATTACCAAAATATCCTTAGATTTGTAAAATTATTAAAATACCCTTGATTTGTAAAATTACCAGAATACCCTAGATTTGCGAAATTACCAAAATATCCCTGAGTTACAAAATTTCCAAAGTATCCTTGTTTTGCAAAATTACCTAAATACCCTGGTAGAGTAGATTTACGGAAATACCCTTGGATAGTGAAATGTCTAAAATACCCCTAAGTGCCGAATGTGTGGAAATATGTATGTTGCATTCATGGAATATATGTTGCACTTGCGTGGGTTTTAATGATACGGAGGAAGATTTGAGGATCGCATAGTCACTTGATGACCGTGGATCCACCGGTGGCTTTAAGCCCGTTATAGCAGCTTTGCTGCAACGTTTGAGTAGTGCCGCTACTAGTGCTACCTTTGGTGTGTAGGGATGGGTGGGTTGATATTTATATCCCACAGCTGTGTAGGGTTGGAAGGGAAATGGTGTGCAGGGTTGGATTTGGGATGGGTGCATTGCATTCATGTGACACTGATGTGATATGAGGTCGTTGTGGGCTAAGGCCCAAGGCCACCGTTTTTGATAGCGCTTAGGCCCAATATGATAATTGTATGTTGATTTGATTACCAAGGGTCATACACACTGAGTTTTGAAACTCACCCCTTTTTATTAAATGTTTCAGGTGAACCTCAGTAAACGGTTCGACGTGGGAAAGGACTCGGAGATGGCCACACTACAAGATGTTTAGAAGTTTTATTTAATTGTTTCAAAAGACATGGTTTTAATTGTTTTATTTTCATTGGATGTAATAAGGTCTTGTACTCCGTTTTGATTTTGGATTTTGAGTTTTGTTGTTTCCACTGTTTTCTTAATTTATTAAACCTGGGTAATTTCTTATGTTTAAACATGGTTTTCGGAATACTCAAAATAATTAAATGGGCTTTTATCATTACTTAACAGGACTCATAGATTTTGGGCGTTTGGGTCTTAAATTTTAATTTAGCAAAATTGTTTTGAATTATGCCTTTGATGTGACATTCCCAGATTCAGGCCTAACTTCTAGGCCGGGTCTGGGGATGTTATAGAATCAATTGGGCTAGCCCAAACCAATATAGAACAAGTGGCCCTAAGACCAGTACAATGACAAATCTCATAAACAGATATGCAATAGTATGAGGATGCATCCCATGCGATTTGAACTCAAGATCCCCTTGCCACCATAATGATGCCACTACCACTGGATCACCAACCCTTCTTGTGTCATGATTTCCCCAACAATATTCTTAAAGCCTACTTACTTACATCCAGGGTTTGATTCACCTAAAACCAAAATTTTTCTAAAGCCCAGATTTGAACCCAGGACTTCTCCAACTCCTCTCAGGACCCTTAACCACTTGAGCATACATTTAATTATGTCACCTCTTGCACAGAAAATACTCATGTGCCGACTTCCAAACGCTCCCCAAGCCCAAGGCCCATTTCTTCTAGGCCCAAAATTCAGGGCGTTACATAAGTCGTTGATCGTTTACCTTGAATGTGCCATAAGTCGGGTGAGTTACCTCTATTGTGCTGTAGGGAAAGATGGTTTGGATTACGAATGGACCTGACCATCTTGATTTCGGCTTTCCAAGAAACAATTTGAGCTTTGAATTGTATAGCAATACAAGATCTCTGACTGCAAATTGCTTAGGTTGCTTCAAACGAGCATCATGGCGTCGCTTTGTCGCTTCTTTGTATAATCATGAGTTCTCATAAGCATTTTCTTGCCACTCATCTAGCTCGTTCAACTGCATCAATCTTTTCTCACCTGGAAGTTTAGGATCATCGTTTAGGAATTTTATAGCCCAAAATGCTTTGTGCTCCAATTCAAATGGTAAATGACAGCTTTTCCCATAAACAAGTTTGTATGGAGATGTTCCTATGGGAGTTTTAAAAGAGGTTCTATAGGCCCATAAATCATCGTCTATTTTTATTGCCCAATCTTTCCTATTTGATTATACGGTTTTCTTTAGGATACGCTTAAGCTCTCGGTTTGCCACTTCAACTTATCCACTAATTTGAGGGTGATATGGGGTAGATTTTCTGTGGTACACTCCATATTTTTTAGGACTTTATCAAATTGAGCATTACAAAAATGAGTACCCCTATCACTAACAATCGTTCTAGGTGTTCCGAATCGAGAGAAGAGCTTCTTAACAAATCTCACTACCACTCTAGCACCATTAGTAGGTAAAGCTTGAGCTTCCACCCATTTTGACATATAATCAACCGCTACTAAGATGTATTTATTCCCAATGAGCTAGGGAATGGACCCATAAAATCAATACCCCAAACATCAAATATTTCACATGATAGCTGGTCATTGTTTTATGCAATGTCAAAGTCTTAAAATTTATATAAAGAATGATCAAACCTGGAAACTAACTATGACAACGATTTGAGGCAAGCGCACCTATCAAACAGTAGTATAGTTAAGGCAAGACCGGAATGTCGAACTCAAAGGAACCAAAAGTACTAATACTAACTCTCTCTTTATTACTTAGCCTATGAATTAAAGTGATTTTTATTTAATCTAAAATTAACTAACTACTAAACTAAAAAATCTAAAAAGAAGAATGAAATTGGAGAATAACTTTTAGGAAAAACCAATTGATTAAGACGACACCCAAGGAAGAATCCACCTAGACTTCACTTGTTATCTAACTCTGAACCAGACGATTTATTCATTTGATTTGATCCGTAAGATTCCCAAAGTTATATTAATCCCTCTCTCGAGGCGACTAACCTCTAACCCTAGGTTGATTAATTGAAATCTCTTTCTAATTAAAACCCCTAGAATTGCATTAACTCGATCTATGGACTCCCATATTAGGTTTCACTCTAATCCGGCAAAATCTCGTCACCCTATCTTTAGGCGTGCGATCAACTCTGCTTAATTATGCTAGATCTACTATTAGGCAGGGACTTTTGCTCCTCCACCTAAGCAAATCATACTTGAATTAATATCCCAGAAATATCAATACAAGAATTAAGAACACATAATTAAGAACAAGTTAAATATTTATCATATAGTTCAGCAAACGATAACAAGATTCATCTTAGGTTTCATCTCCCTCAGGTATCTGAGGGTTTAGTTCATAACAATAAAAGAAAACATCTCAGAAGAACAGATAAAACAAAACATAAGAAATCCCTAAAACCCCCTGAAGGAATTGAAGGCGAGATCCTCCGTCTTGAGTAGAATTCCGGCTTCTTAAGATGGATCAACTGGCTATCTTCGAGTAAATCTCCACAATTCTTCCTTATTTGGCCTAGCTAGACGCCCCCTGACTAAAGCCCTGGGTTCCAGCTTCTGCCGAACTTCTCTTTAAGTTGCCCCCTTGGGTGTTTATATAGACTTTGAGATGCCTTACTTGGCCCCTAAGTATCCTAATTCAAGTAGAATTCCTACTAGGGTGTTTGAATAGGCTTTGGAATGTGTTTTTTTGCCTCTAAGTATCCTATTCCAAGTAAAACTCCTCTTGGTCGCGGCAGGGACACGCCCATGGCACATGCCCGTGTAAATCATGGCCAGGCCATGTTCGAGACTGTTGAGTGAGGCACGCCCATGGCACATGCCCGTGTAAATCATGGCCAGGCCGTGTGGATTTCGTGATATGGCCCATTTACTCCGTTTTGGGCCCGTTTTCCGTTCTTTTCATCATTTGGTGCTCTTCTGAGTATAAAACATGAAAACAAAGGATTAAGAGCACCAAATTACATAATTCAAGGCTTAAATCATCCAAAAGCATGCTAAATGTGGGCTTAAAATATGTTACTTTTACGGTTTATCAATAGCATATATGTTTGAGGCATTTCATCGTGTTTAGAGATATTACCTGTTCTCTGGCATCTATCACAAGAAGTAACATACCTATTAGCGTCCTTGAATAGTGTGGGCCAATAAAAACCTGATTCGAGCATTTTATGTGCTATCCTAGTCCCACTGTAATGTCCTCATGTTGGTCCTAAATGGCAATCTTCTAGGATTTTGCTTGCCTCTAACTCTGTAACACATCTTCTAATTACTTGATCTACACATATACCTATTTTTCACATCGGCAAAGAATCGCTTCTTTTGATGATATGTCAACCCTTTTGGTAGGATGTTAGCAGCTAAGTAATTTGTAATATCTGCAAACCAATACCTCAGAGTCAGATATAGCCAAGAGTTGTTCCTCAAGAAATGAGTCATTTATCTCACTCTCATCGAACTCTTTGAGATGTGGATTCTCAAGCCTAGAAAGGTGGTCTGCCGTAAGATTTTCTGCCCCTTTCTTATCCTGAATTTCCAAATCAAATTCTTGCAAAAGTAGAATCCATCTTATGAGTCGAGGTTTTGCATCAGACTTAGTTAGGAGATAACGAAGAGCTGAATGGTCAGTGTAAATGACAACTTTAGATAATATCAGATATTATCTAAATTTATCAAATGCAAAAACCACAGTTAGCAATTCTTTTTCCGTGGTAGTGTAGTTTTCTTGTGCGGCCGTCAATGTCTTGCTAGCATAATAAATCGGTTAAAAAGGCTTGTCTCTTCGCTGTCCAAGAACTGCACTTACTGCAAAATCACTCGCATCACACATTTATTCAAAGGGCAAATTCCAATCAGGTGCAATTATAATTGGAGCATTAATTAATTTTTCTTTGAGTGTATTAAATGCTTCTAAACATTCCTGATCAAAATTGAAAGGCACGTCTTTTTCTAGTAGTTTTGTTAAAGGCTTGGCTATTTTAGAAAAATATTTAATAAATCTTTTGTAAAACCCAGCATGTCCTAAAAAGCTTATAATAGCCTTAACTGAACTAGGAGAAGGTAATTTTTCTATGGTCTCAATTTTTGCTTTATCAACATCAATCCCTTTACTAGAAATTTTGTGACCTAACACAATCCCTTCTCGAACCATTAAATGACACTTTTCCCAATTAAGCACAAGGTTCGTCTCTTCACATCTCATTAGAAATTGTTTTAAATTTTTAAGGCAAAGGTGGAAATAATTACCAAATATCGAGAAGTCATCCATAAATACCTCCATAATGTCTTCCACAAGTTCATCAAAGATGGATAACATGCAGCGCTGAAAAGTAGCAGGGGCAGTACATAATCCAAAAGGCATTCTACGATAAGTGAGCGTACCATATGGACATGTAAATGTTGTCTTCTCTTGATCCTCAGGAGCTATCGAAATTTGGAAGTAGCCAGAGAGTCTGCCTAGGAAGCAATAATACATATGCCCAGATAATCTTTCCAACATTTGATTAATGAATGGTAAGGGAAAGTGACCTTTTCTCGTGGCATCGTTCAACTTCCTATAGTCAATACAAACCCTCGACCCTGTGACTATTCTTGTTGGGATTAATTCATTCTTCTCATTGGCTACAACAGTTATGCCTCCCTTCTTTGGAACAACCTGTATAGGGCTCACCCAAGTATTGTCAGAAATAGGATAAATAACTCCAGCATCTAGAAGTTTAATTACCTCAACTTTAACAACTTCTTTCATGTTGGGATTTACTCATCTTTGAGCTTGCACACACGGTTTATAGTCATCTTCCATTAAAATTTTGTGGGTGCAGAACGAAGGTCTGATCCCTTTAATGTTAGAAATCTTCCAAGCTATGGCTCTTTTATGCTCCCATAGTACTTGTAGTAACTCATCTTTCTCATTGGGTTGCAAGTCTGAAGCAATAATTACTGGTAGTGTAGAATTATCTCCGAGGAACGCATACTCTAAGTGATTTGGTAATTGCTTCAATTCCAATTTGGGAGGTTCCTCAATAGAGGGTTTTTGTTTTAGTTCGTCATTCATTTCAATGCCCTCATACTTCTTTTGTCTTGGGAAAGACTCGTTAGAGTTTAACTCAATTTTTATCTCCCCTATCTCAGTGGTATCGTCATCTGCCTTCTCTCCTTGGATAAGACATAGTTCCAATGTGTCTTTATGAATGATTTCCTGAAAAGAATCTTGAATAGAATGATCAATATAGTCAATAAAGTAACAGGAATCATCTTGTTCTCTAGAGTATCGCATAGCATCATAAATCTTAAAAATAATTTCTTCGTCACCTACCCTTAGCACAAGTTTACCATCACCTACATCAATGACAGCCCTAGCAGTGGCTAAAAATAGGCAAGTTATAATTAAAGGTACCTCAACATCCTCATCCATGTCAAGCACAACAAAATCAACAGGGAATATGAATTTATCTACTTTTACCAAAACATCTTCAATAATTCCCTTAAGATATTTAACAGACCTATCAGCTAATTGGATACTCATCCTAGTGGGTTTTGGTTCCCCAAGACCAAGCTGCTTGAACATTTTGTAAGGCATCAAATTAATGCTGACACCTAAATCTGCTAATGCTTTCTCAATAGTTAAACCATCGATTAAACAGGGAATAGTAAAACTTCCTGGATCTTTCAATTTGGTTGGTAGTTTATTTTGAAAAATAGCTGAACATTCCTCGTTGAGTTCCACGGTTGATAGCTCTTCAAAGTTCCTTTTATTTTTTAAAAGCTCTTTTAAAAATTTTGCATATGTAGGCATCTATGAAATAGCTTCAACAAAAGGTAAGTTAATATGCAATTGTTTAAAAAGTTCAAGAAATTTACCAAATTGTGCATCCATGCGGTCTTTCTTCAACTTTGATGGATATGGGATCGGTGGTTTATATTCTTTAAGCACTGGTGTTACACTCTCGTCGGAGTTTACTTCCTCACCCTTCGCCTTATCAGCTTCCTGTGGCATCTTCTTTTCAGCTTCAACCAACACCTTCCCATTCCTTAGTGTAACTACCTTCACATGCTCTTTTGGGTTAGGTTCGATGTTACTAGGTAGACTACCTTGTTGCCTTTCGAAAACTAATTTAGCCAGCAGTCCAATTTAATTTTCAAGCCCTTGAATCCATGCTTGCTAATTTTTCAATGCTGTCTCGGTATTTTGAAAATGAGACACCAGAATAAATTTTGCTAGCATATCTTCAAGATTAGACTTCTTCTTTTGTTGGTAGGGTGGTTGGAAACCTAGAGGGGTTGTGGTCTTTGATTCCCTTGACCACCCCATGAAAAATTTGGGTGGTTCCTCCATCCTGCATTATATGTGTTACTATAAGGATTATTTGGAGGTTTAGAATTATTACCCATATAATTCAATTGCTCATTCTTCATGCTAGGACTGTAGGGTAGATATTCTGAGGTATTCATCCCTCCTCCATTTGTGTTGCATTGCATCATCGAAGGTACCTGCGTAGAAACACATAAACCATCAATATTTTTATTTAAGAGCTCTACCTGGTTTGATAGCATGGTGACCGCGTCGAGGTTGAAACACCAGCGGCTTTTTTCCACTTTGTCTCATGACTTGCCACTGATAATTATTCAGTGACATCTCCTCTATAAACTCATAAGCCGCTTCAGGTGTTTTGTTATTCAGAGTCCCACCGGCGGCTGCATCAATCAGTTGCCTAGTTGAGGGGTTCAAACCATTGTAAAAAGCTTGAACTTGTAACCATAGAGGTAACCCATGGTGGGGGCACCTTCTTAATAAGTCCTTATGTAACACCCCTAACCCGTATCCGTTGCCGGACTTGGGTTACGAGATATTACCGACCAAAACACATCTCATAACAGTCACAATTCTCATGTTTTAAAACTCCACCATTCAATCATATAAAAATACTTCTCATATAACATTCGCATAATCAAAGTATCAGATGGCTTATTACTTTACAAATTATATGCACATACATTAAAACATGCAAACATATATTAATACATTTCATATAATTAATATGAAACAATATTTATATATTTTATCTGTCAAATATCAACATACCATTTCTTAACTCAGCACATGCACATTTCAAAAACTATATGAACCATATTATACAACTTAAATACTTCCCACATATGCGGCATTGATATTAATCAATATGAGCAAACATGATTAGGTCATTAATTTAGGTTAAAACATCCACACGGTAAAAGTTATACATTTACATATATTACACATAAACAATTATCATTTAAGATTAAACATACCTCTTTCCTTGTCATAAGACCATTCGCATATGACTATATTAATTTAAAATATTTTGAGCACAAATCACAATTAAAAGTACACTCAATTCACATACCAACTTACCATACTTAAATTAAAAACACATAACCAAACACCAACCAAACTTTAACTATTAATTCACATTCATTTGACTGTTATACCAACCACCATTTTCAGTCCTAATAGATAGGTTCATAATATACCTAGTTTACTAACATATTTCTTATACATACACAGCATACAAGACATATACACTTATTCCTATATAATACACATAAATTGATTTTAAGACTAAACCAAATATACATCTTTTCTTATTACATATTTTATGCATTTATGACCATATCCATTTGAGTCATTTTCGAACATTCATATTAATCCATTCCTTCCTAATTCGCACGCTATGATCATGTCTATACATTATTTTCATAACCTCAATTAATTTATACCTAAAACCGCATATAAATACCAACTATTTACGCATGTTATATACACATACTTACCACCACCACCGAACCTCAATATCTATCCCATAAGAGAACATATCATAAGCACATATATATTTTCATATATTAAGTATAACCGAATATACTCATACATTGAACAACCTACTAATTATCTCACAAATAACCGAATCAATACATGAACATATAATATAAACATTACTTTATCAATTTATATGTCACTTGTCATAATTCATCAAGCATTAATCTACCTTATAATCTAAGTCAAAAACATAAATCATTAATCACATATATGAATACAAATCACATTGTATAATAAAAAATACCATTCATGCATGTCATATAGCATATTTATCAAATTGAGCTTAAACCATGATCAGACATAATTGAACTCAAGCATAAAAATCAAGCCATTTTTGCATGGCTTTATATATATACACCTTCAAACTCAAACACATTAAGACTAGCCTATATATATATACACTTCCAAAATCAACCAAAACAAAGGCTAGCCTATACATGCCATAGATTCAAAGTTCAACTTATAAAGTACCGAAAAGAAAAATGATCGATAGTGTGACGGATTTCTTTGAAGATCCCCGAGCTTGTAAATAGCTTCCAAAATCTATATAACAATGAACAAACACACACAGCAAGCATTGAATAGCTTAGTAAGTCATAAGCAAGTAATTCATTTAATATTCATGAACATTTAAAATCAACTAGGCGAATCAAACAAACCTTAATCAAATTTACATTTATCATGCTTACATATTCATATACCAATACATAAACATTAACATTATAGCATCACTTGGCTGAATATAAGCATTCACACATACATATAAGTCACTTTATATCATGCTTAATTTATATTATCATTTCAAATACTAAGCTTACCTTATTTTCATTAACATTAAACTTAGCACGTACCTGAACCTTTTATCTCGATTTCCCATTCAATCACAACTCGTTGATGCCTATTGAACCATTTGAAATTAAAAAGGATACTTAGATGGTCAAAAAGCTTGTACAATGCCAATGTCCCAGACGTGGTCTTACATGTAATCACACATCGATGCCACTGTCCCAGACAGGGTCTTACACGAAATCACAAGTCGATGCCAATGTCCCAGACGTGGTCTTACACGAAATCACATATAAAAAATCCTATGTCATGACATATGTATCCTAACTATTCCTAAGGTTTGTACGGGGCTTTCGGACGTCGTAACTCGATCGATTCAGACTTGTAAATACTTCTCCCATACTTATACAAATTCGGCTTGAACATATATATATACAAATAATAATTCAATTCGGCACAAATAAATTATATACAATCAAATTTAACGACATTTATTTACTTATGAACTTACCTCGGACGGAGATGAACGAACCGAGACGACTATTCGACAACTTTAGATTTCCCCCGATCCAATTCTGATTTCCTCTTTTCTTGATCTAAATTAATACAAATTTAACTTGTTTATTCATAATTTCATTTAAATTCATCCAAAAACACATAAATGGGCAAATTGCACTTTTGCCCCTAACATTTCACATTTTTCACAAATTAGTCCCTATTTCACAAAATACTAAATATTCAAAATTTAACTACACTATAGCTTGGTCGGATGTTCACTAAGCTCATATAAGTCTACACATTTCATTTATTTCACATTTTAGTCCCTCAATTTATTATTTCCACAATTTAGCCCAAATTACTCAAATTCATAAAAAATTCAAATACAAAACATATTAATCTAACAACATATATTTATTTTCTATCATCAAACATAGGATTCATCAAGCTTTCAACAATGACAAAACACAAAATCATCATCAAATTCAGAAATTGAGACATGGGCTTGATAGATTACAAAGCAACGATCTCATAAACGTAAAAATTATTAAAAACCGAGCAAAACACATACCCAAATTAAGCTCCCAAAGGTGCCAAATGTTTAAAGCTTCCAAAGATTTATTTTTTTTCTTAGATTCGGCCAAGAAAGATGAACACATGCATGGCCATTTATTTTTGTTTTATTTAATACATATTAATATTCATTTTACAATTTTAACCTTAATGATTTAATTAGAAAACTATTTAATGGTTGTCTATTTTTGTCCATGCATAATTCTAATGATTAAATTACAACATAAGGACTCCATAATATAAAAGCCATAGGAAATAGATACCTTTACGTATAGCATGCTAATTTTGCATTTTACGCGATTAAGTCCTTTTAATTAAATCGAGCACACAAGCGATAAAATTTTCACACGAAACTTTCACACACATAAATTAACATGCTGTAGACACCACAAATAATATTAAAATATTTTTCTAACTCGAATTTGTGGTCTCGAAACCACTATTCTGATTAGGGTCTAAACCGAATTGTTACACCTTATACCTCTCCCATGCATGATATAGAGTCTCTAAATCCATTTGCACGAAGGAAGAGATATCATTCCTCAGCTTGGTTGTCTTAGCCGGTGGAAAATACTTTAACAAGAACTTTTCGGTCATTTGCCTCATGTAGTGATAGATCCTCACGGTAGGGAGTTTAACCACTATTTAGCCTTGTTCCTCAATGAGAAAGGAAAAAACCGAAGGCGAATGGCATCGTCAGAAACACCATTAATTTTAAAAGTGTCACAGAATTCCAAGAAATTAGCCAAATGAGTATTTGGGTCTTCGTCCTGCAAACCATCAAACTGAACAAACTGTTAAATCATTTGAATAGTGTTAGGTTTCAGTTCAAAATTTTTTGCAGCAATAGCAAGTATAACAATACTCGATTCAGCCTCAGTTAAATTGGGCTTGGCATAAACGTAAATAGTACGAGGAGCATGATTCTGATTTACAGGATTCTGATTTACAGGATTCGCGGCAATCACAGGAGGTAGCGGATTATTCTGATTTTCAGCCATCTCCTCGGTAAGATTGGTATCGTCCTCTTGCTCTTCCTCTGTATACTGAAGACTTCGCCTTATTTCTCTACGATTTCTGTGAGCTGTGCTTTCAATTTCGCTATCAAATAATAGAGGTCCTGTCGGGTTTCTTCTAGTCATAAACTAAAGATACCTGCTAGAAGTAAATAAAAGAAAAGTTAGTAAAATAAAATAAAATAAAATAAAATGTAATAAAAAAATGGCTAAAGTAATAAAAATTAAGTGTTCCTAATATTTTAGTCCCCGGCAACGGTGCCAAAAACTTGATGACATCACGAACTAACTAAAATACGACAAAGGCAAGTGCACCTATCGAATGGTAGTATAGCTATGGTGAGTCGGGAATATTGTATCCACGAGGACTAAAAGTACTAGTAGTTACTATCTTTTTATTATATAGCCTTTAATTAAATGGATTATTTTTAATCTAAAACTAAACTAATTAACTGTGAACGAGACAGAGAGTGAAGAAAGTAATCGAATAAACCAATGACAAAGACAATACCCAAGGAAGAATCCACCTAGACTTCACTTATTATTATGACTCTGAATTAAACGATTTATTCACTTGTCTTGATCAGTAGAAATCCCTAATTTATGTTAATATCTCTTTCGAGACTAAGAACAACTGACTCTAGGTTGATTGATTGAAATCTCTTTCTAATTAAAACCCCTATTATCGCATTAACTCGATCTATAGATTCCCTTATTAGATTTGACTCTAACCCGGCAGATTTATGTCGTCCTATTTCTAGGATTGCAATCAACTCCGCCCAATTATGCTAGATCTACTCTTAAGCAGGGACTTTTGCTCCACTAATTAAGCACGTCAAACTTGAATTAACATCTTCAAAATATTAAAGCAAGAATTAAGAACACATAATCAATAACAAGAACAAGTATTTATCATGTAATTCAGAAAATTAAATAATAAGATCCATCATAGGTTTCATCTTCCTTAGGTATTTAGGGAGTTTAGTTCATACTCATAGAGGAAAACATCTGAAAATAAGAATAACAACAAGACATAAAAAAACCCAATAAAACTTCGAAGGAAATTCGATTAGAGATCTTCAATCTTGGAGTGGATCTGCTTCTGAGATGATTCCAACGGCGTTTTTCAAGTAATTTCTGCGTTCTCCTCTGTTTCCTCCCCTTAGGTCTTCTTCTAATGTTTTTTTATATACTTTAGAATGCTCAAAATATCTAAAAATTGGTTTTTTTTGTGTGAAAATGAAACAGGGTTCGACAGGGACATGGGCGTGTGATCAACCCGTGTAAGAATGCCCAGGCCGTGTGCAATACAGACATGGTTCCATATCGACACGGAAAGGCACACGGGCATGTGACCAGCCCGTGTGTCTCCCACGGGAGTATGAGAAGCCCGTGTTAAGGTGCCCAGTCCGTGTGCAGTACTGAAGTCACCTCTTTTTGCTCGGTTTTGGCTCATTTTTCACTCCTTTCGCTCCCCTATGCTCACCTAAGTATAGAAACATGAATTTAAAGGATTAGGAGCATCAAATTCACTAAATTATATAATAAATCATCAAAAAACATGCTAAGCATGGGATTAAAATGTGTTACTTTTATGGTTTATCATATTTCAAATTGAGTCATCTCTAATTTTTGCATATTTCCAGTAAGTTTGTTGTTGATTGTGCATGAACTTGCACATATCCATCAAAACTGAAAACTCTGATTTCCTTGAAGTACTTGCAGAAGTCGGCATGGGAGTTGTATATTCAGGTTCAACACTTAGCTTAACTGGCTATTCTTCTGGCTCAACCCTTGGTTCAGGAATGTTCGGTTCCTTATTAGATTCTTCCTCTTCAGTGTTTGTAACTAAATTAGCTTCAGTTTCAGTTCCATCTGTTGACTCATCAATATCTGGCTCAGTTGGCTCTTCTTGCTCGCCTTGATTCAGCTCATGCACCCTCTCTACTAATCTTTCAAGATCATAATTTGTAATGCACCCTTGAACATATCGCCCCTTCAAATTTGCTTGCGTTTTAACACGAGCCTTTAAGCAAAGTGAAGTGATTAATGATGAGAAATAAGCACTTCCTGCCTTCTTTTTAGCACAATTGTGAATCTCCTTGAGGATAATTTTCCCAACATTAATGGACTTTTCTGTCAAAATTGCATATAACAAAAGCATTCGTTCCATCGAGATGGTGGAACTATGTGAGATAGGTATAAAACTATAGCGAACGAAATAAAACCATACTTTTGCTACTGGTTTTAAGTATTATTTTCAAAAAGAATTACTCCCATACTTTCTTATAATCCATTGGGATCCCGGATTTGACACAACATCAAGCACTTGTTGAAGAAAATCCTAATTGATATTGTTCATCATAGGGTAGTACTCATCTTCTTCAATATCGGGTAAATTAAACAAATCATTGATGGACTTAGAAGTAAGAGGTACCTTTTTCTTTCGAACGATAACTTGAGTAGCATCTTGCGTAGTCAAACTAGCATAGAATTCTCGAACTAGTTCATCATCGAGAAGTGAACGAGCATCACAAAATTGTTCCCACTTGAGAGCATTGATTTTCTTTCTAATCGGTATAGGAATAACTATCAAATCATTATTCTTCAAGTCAAAACCTTTTTCCAGCATCATAAGTTGATGCTTGAAGATTGAATCAAATCTCTCTTTCACTTCTTCATCGATCAAAATCAAGTTTTCAAGAGTAATCTTTGAAGATCTGGTTCTTTTACGAGACATGGTATCTTTTCCTAAAAATTCAGCAAAGTTTCTACACAAGAGAGAAAAGAGACATCGGCAAAGTGGGTAAAACTTGCTACAGTAAAAATCTTGCGACGGCAAGGACGGTGCGGCGACGACAACAACGTACTACAACAACGGATATGCTTCAGCAATCTCTTTGCGACGGTAATAGGGAATTTTGGCAGAAATGGAAGAGAACTAGGGTTTCTTTCGGGATTTGAGGTTGACGGCACAAAAGGAAGATTTAGGGATTTTTAGGGTGTAAGCAACTTGCTTTGAGGGATATGAAAATTAGTATTAGGGCAACATGCAGCCAAAATTTAGCTACATTAGGGTTACTTGGGTGGCAAGCAATGGGTGTGATGGCAAGGCATGGATTTTTCCCTCCTTTTTGCTATCTTGGGCCTCAAACTCAGACTGTATCTTACTAAATAAATTGATTAGTTCTTGGGAAAAATTTGACCCCCTTTATTAACATAAAAATTTAAAATTTAAATAGAACAAATGAAACTTAAAAATTTTAAATCTTAGTTAGAAAATTTCTTCTTAACAAATTACATTAAATTAATTCACAGGAAAGGTTGGAGGGGTCACAACAGTCCCACTTAAGTTCCAATCTCCTCAGACAGAATTAATTAAATGTAATAAGTTAAGAAAATAAGTTCTAATTATTTATTTATTTATGTTAAACCATAATATATACATATTTTAATCCCACATTTAGCATACTTTTCGATGATTTATCCCCCGAATTATGGAATTTGGTATTCCTAATCCTTTAATTTCATGTTTTATACTTAGGAGAGCACTGGAGGATGAAAAGAACAAGAAAAGGGCCAAAAATAGAGAAAATGGGCCAAAGTATGAAATCAACACGACCTGGGCCCAAGGCACACGGCTTTGCCTCTTTAGCAGACCCGAACACGGCCTGGCCTCGATTCACACGGGCGTGTCCCTGTCGTGACCTGTTTTAATTTCACTCAGAATAGGATACTTAGGGGCAAAGAAAGACATTTCGAAAGCCTATATAAACACCCTAAGTATGACCTAAACGGGGGCGGTTCAGGTAGGCAAAGGAGCCAAGCCAGAGAGGCCAGAATTGTGAGATTTACTCGAAGAAAGCCAGTTGATTCATTTCAAGAAGCTGAAGTTATACTCAAGATGAAAGATCTTCCCTTCAAATTCCGTTAGGGGGTTTTAGGGATTTTCTTATGTTTTGTTTTATATTTACTTTTGAGATGTATTCTTTTATCTTTATGAACTAAACCCTTCAAATACCTGAGGGGGATGAAACCTAAGACGGATCTTGTTATTGCTTTCTGAACTATATGATAAATACTTGATTTGTTCTTAATTATGTGTTCTTAATTTTTGTTTTGATATTTCAGGATATTGATTCAAATATTGATGTGCTTAGGCAGTGGAGCAAAAGTCCCTGTTTAAGAGTAGATCTAGCATAGTTAAGCGGAGTTGATCGCAACCCTAGAAATAGGATGACAAAAATCTGTTGGATTAGGTTCAAACCTAATATAGGAGTCCATAGATCGAGTTAATGCAATTCTAGGGGTTTTAATTAGAAAGAGATTTCAATTAATCAACCTAGGGTTAGACGTTAGTAGCCTCGAAAGAGGTATTAATATAAATTAGGGAATCCTACGGATCAAGTCAAGTGAATAAATCGTCTGGTTCAGAGTTAGATAACAAGTGAAGTCTAGGTGGATTCTTCCTCGGGTATTGTCTTAATCAATCGGTTTTTCCCACAAGTATTTTTCCCAATTCATTCTCTTTGTCTTAGCATCTTTAACTTAGTAGTTTGTTAATTCTAGATTAAACAACAATTCACTTTTATTTTAGGCTAGATAATAAAAAGAAAGTTAGTATTAGTACTTTTGGTTCCTTTGGGTTCGACATTCCAGTCTTGCCACTAAATTATACTACGGTTCGATAGGTGCGCTTGCCTCAATCGTTGTCACAGTTAATTTCTAGGCTCGGTCATTCATATTTTAAATTTTAAGACTTTGACAAATGATCAAGTTTTTGGCGCCGTTGCCGGGGAACTGAAATATTAAGAACGCTCAATATTTATTACTTTAGCCATATTTTATTTTTGCAATTAAATTTTATTTTTACTTTTCTAAATTTTTCTTTTCTTCTGGCAGGTATTCTAGTTTATGACTAGAAGAAACCCGTCAGGACCTCTACTCTACGATAGTGAAATTGAAAGCCCAGTTCGCAGAAATCGCAGAGAAATAAGGCGAAGCTTAATCTACATAGAAGAAGAGCAAGAAGCCGAAATAAATACTACAGAAGAAAAGGCTGAAAATAATCCGCAACCTCCAGAGATGGCCGAACATCATGCTCCTCGAACTATGTATGATTATGCTAAACCTAGTTTAATAGGAATTGAGTCAAGTATTGTTAGGCCTACTATTGCTGCAAATAATTTTGAACTGAAACCTAACACAATTCAAATGATACAGCAATTTGTTCAGTTTGATGGTTTGTAGGATGAAGATCCAAATAATCACTTGGCGAATTTCCTAGAATGTTGCAATACTTTCAAAATAAATGGCGTTTCTAATGATGCCATCCGTCTTCGGTTATTTCCCTGTTCTTTGAGGAATAAAGCTAAACAGTGGTTGAATTCTCTTCCACGAGGATCAATCACTACATGGGAACAAATGACCAAAAAATTTTTCTTAAAATATTTTCCACCGGCTAAAACGGCCAAGTTGAGGAATGATATCTCTTCTTTTGTGCAGATGGATTTAGAAAAACTCTACGGTGCATAGGAGAGATACAAAGATCTATTGAGAAGGTGCCCACACTATGGATTACCCTTGTGGCTACAAGTCCAAACCTTTTACAACGGTGTGAACCCCTCAACCAGAAAATTAATTGATTTAGCCGCCAGCGGAACTTTAAATAACAAAACACCCGAGGCTGCCTATGAATTCATTGAAGAGATGTCACTGAATAACTATCAGTGGCAAGTCACGAGGACAAGGCCAACAAAAGCCGTCAGTGTTTTCAAGCTCGACGTAGTAACCATACTATCAAATCAGGTAGAAATGTTAAATAAAAAGATTGATGGTTTATGTGGTTCTTCGCATGTACATCCAGTTATGCAGTGCGAGATGAATGGAGGAGGGATGAGCAATACAGAATATCCACCCTACAACCCGAGCGCTGAAAACGAGCAATGTCACTATATGGGTAATAATTTTAAACCTCAAAATAACCCTTATAGTAATACTTATAATCCAGGTTGGAGGAACCACCCCAATTTTTCATGGGGTGGTCAAGGAAATCAGAGACAACAAGCCCCTCCAAACTTCCAACAACAGCCCTACCCACAGGAAAAGAAGCCAAACTTGGAGGATATGCTAGCAAAATTCATTTCAACGTCAGAAATTCATTTTCACAATACTGAAACGACATTGAATAATCAGCAAACATTAATTCAAGAGCTTAAAAGTCAACTTGGACAGCTGACCAAGTTAGTCTCCGAAAGGCAACCAGGAAGTTCACCTAATAATACCGAACCGAAACCACAAGAGTAAGTAAAGACAGTAACATTAGGAGTGGGAAGGAATTGGTTGAAGCGAAAAAGAAGACCACAAGAAACTAATAAGGAGAAAAGTGAGGAAATCGAGAATGTAACACCGGTACATGAAGAAATTAAGCCACTGATCCCATATCCGGCAAAGTTGAAGAAAGATCGCTTAGACGCACAATACGGTAAATTTCTTGAACTTTTTAAACAGTTACATATTAACTTACCTTTTGTTGAAGCTATTTCGTAGATGCCGACGTACGCAAAATTCCTAAAAGAGCTTCTAACAAATAAAAGGAAGTTTGAAGAGATATCAACAGTGGAACTTAATGAAGAATGTTCAGCAATCCTCCAAAATAAACTACCAACCAAATTGAAAGATCCAGGAAGTTTCACTATTCCCTGTTTAATTGGTAGTTTAAACATTGAGAAAGCACTAGCTGATCTAGGCGCCAGTATTAATTTAATGCCTTATAAAATGTTTAAGCAACTTGGTCTTGGGGAACCAAAACCCACTAGGATGAGTATTCAGTTAGCTGACAGATCTATTAAATATCCTAGGGGAGTTATCGAAGATATTCTGGTAAAAGTTGATAAATTTATATTCTCTGTTGATTTTGTTGTGCTTGACATGGATGAGGACGTTGAGGTACCTTTAATTTTGGGCGCCCCTTTTTAGCTACTGTTAGGGCTGTTATTGATGTAGGTAATGGTAAACTTGAGCTAAGGGTAGGCGACAAGGAAATTATTTTTCAAATTTACGATGCTATGCGATACTCTAAAGAACAAGATGATTCCTGTTATTTTATTGATGCCATTGATCATTTTATTCAAGATTCTTTGCAGGAAATCATACATGACGACACGATGGAACTGTATCTTACCCAAGGTGAGGGGGTAGATGATGATAACGACGAGTTGAATTCTAATACATATTCCTCTAGACAAAAGAAAGAAGAGAGCATTGAAATAAACGACGAACTAAAACAAAAACCCTCTATTGATGAGCCACCAAAATTAGAATTAAAACAGTTGCCAAATCACTTAGAATATGCATTCCTCGGGGATAATTCTACACTACCAGTAGTCATCTCTTCAGAACTGGAACCCGAAGAGAGAGACGAGTTGCTACAGGTACTAAGGGAACATAAAAGAGCCATAGCTTGGAAAATTTCTGACATCAAAGGAATAAGCCCATCGTTTTGCACCCACAAAATTTTAATGGAAGATGAGTTTAAACCATGCGTGCAACCTCAAAGACGATTAAATCCCAACGTGAAAGAAGTTGTTAAAGTTGGGGTAATTAAACTTCTAGATGCTTGAATAATTTATCCTATTTCTAACAATACTTGGGTAAGTCCTATGCGGGTCGTTCCAAAGAAAGGAGGCATTACTGTTGTAGCCAACGAAAAGAATGAATTGATTCCTACAAGAACAGTCACAGGTTGGAGAGTCTGTATTGAATATAGAAAGTTTAACGACGCCACCAGAAAAGATTATTTCCTTTTGCCCTTTATTGATCAGATGTTAGAAAGATTATCTGGGCGTATGTACTACTGCTTCCTGGACGGACTCTCTAGCTACTTTCAAATCGCAATAGCCCCTGAGGATCAAGAAAAGACAACATTTACATGTCCATTCAGTATGTTTGCTTATCGTAGAATGCCTTTTGGATTATGTAATGCTCCTGCTACTTTTCAGCGATGCATGCTGGCCATCTTTGATGAACTTGTGGAAGACATTATGGAGGTATTCATGGATGATTTTTTGGTATTTGGTAATTCTTTCCATCTTTGCCTTAAAAATCTAAAACAAGTTCTAATGAGATGTGAGGAAACGAACCTTGTTTTAAATTAGGAAAAGTGTCACTTTATGGTTCGAGAGGGGATTGTGTTAGGACATAAAATTTCTAGTAAAGGGATTGAGGTTGATAAAGCAAAGGTTGAAACCATAGAAAGATTACCTCCTCCTAGTTCAGTTAAGGCTATTCGAAGCTTTTTAGGACATGCTGGATTTTATCGAAGATTTATTAAGTATTTTTCTAAAATAGCTAAGCCTTTAACAAAACTACTATAAAAGGATGTTCCTTTCAATTTTGATCAGGAATGTTTAGATGCATTTAACACCCTCAAAAATAAATTAATAAATCCCCCAATTATAATTGCACCTGATTGGAACTTACCCTTTGAACTAATGTGTGATGCGAGTGATTTTGCAGTAGGTACAGTTTTGGGACAGCGGAGAGACAAGCATTTTCAGCCAATTTATTAAGCTAGCAAAACATTGACGGCCGCACAAGAAAACTACACCACCACAGAAAAAGAATTGCTAGCTGTGGTTTTTACATTTGACAAATTTAGACAGTATTTGACATTATCTAAAGTTGTCGTTTACACTGACCATTCAGCTCTTCGTTATCTTTTAACTAAATCCGATGCAAAACCTCGACTCATAAGATGGATTTTACTCTTACAGGAATTTGATTTAGAAATTCAGGATAAGAAAGGAGCTAAAAATCTTGCAGCAGATCATCTTTCTAGGCTTGAAAATCCACATATCGAAGAACTAGATGAAAGTGAGATAAACGACTCGTTTCCTGAAGAACAACTATTCACTATATCTAACTCCGAGGTACCCTGGTTCGCAGACATTGCAAATTACTTAGCTGTTAACATCCTACCAAAAAGGTTAACACATCATCAAAAGAAGCAATTCTTTACTGATGCGGAAAACTATTTTTGGGAGGATCCTTTTCTTTTCCATATATGTGCAGATCAAGTAATTTGGAGATGTGTTACAAAAGCAAAAGCAAGCAAAATCTTAGAACATTACCATTCAGGACCTTCAGGAAGACATTACAGCGGGATCAGGACAGCACACAAAATGCTCGAATCAGGTTTTTATTGGCTTACCTTGTTCAAAGACGCTAACAGGTATGTTGCTTCATGTGATAGATGTCAGAGAATAGGTAATATCTCTAAATACGATGAAATGCCTCAAACGTACATGCTATCATGCGAAATTTTTGATGTATGGGGTATTGATTTTATGGGCCCATTCCCTAGTTCATTTGGGAATAAATACATTTTAGTAGCAGTGCACTATATGTCAAAATGGGTGGAAGCTCAAGCTTTACCTACTAATGATGCCAGAATGGTAGTAAGATTTCTTAAGAAACTCTTCTCTCGATTTGGAACACCCAGAGCAATTATTAGTGATAGGGGAACTCATTTTTGTAATACTCAATTTGACAAGGTTTTAAAGAAATATGGAGTACACCACAGAACAGCTACCCCTTATCACCCTCAAACCAGTGGACAAGTAAAAGTAGCAAATCGAGAGCTCAAGCGTATTCTAGAGAAAACAGTTGAATCAAACAGGAAAGATTAGGCATTAAAAGTAGACGATGCTTTATGGGCCTATAGAACAGCGTTTAAAACTCCCATAGGAACATCCCCATACAGACTTGTCTACGAAAAAAGTTGTCACCTACCATTTGAATTAGAACATAAAGCTTTTTGGGCTATAAAATTTTTGAATTATGATCCTAAACTTGAAGGTGAAAAAAGAATGATGCAGTTGAACGAGCTAGATGAGTGGCGAGCTAATGCCTACGAAAACTCACGTTTATACAAGGAAGCAACAAGACAATACCATGATGCTCGTTTAAAGCAACCAAAGTAATTCAAAGTAGGAGATCTAGTTCTATTATACAATTCAAGGCTCAAATTGTTCCCTGGAAACCTGAAATCAAGATGGTCAGGTCCTTTCGTAATCAAAACTATCTTTCCCTATGGTATAGTCGAGGTAACTTATCCGAATTATGGCACATTCAAGGTAAACAGGCAACGATTGAAAATTTATAATGGAGAGGATTTTAGGGATGTGAGTGAGGAGCTTCAGCTCCGTGAACCTTCATTTAGAAACGAAAACAGGGAAAGTCTAGCTTAAGACTTTAAACGAGCGCTTCTCGGGAGGCAACCCGAGGACTAACCTCATTTACATTCATATTTTATAATCAAGAACTAACTATTCATAAGCGCAGGATTTCTTTCCCACACGGCCTAGAACATAGGCGTGTCCGTGGCCGTGTGGATGCCATGTGAGGTGATAAACCGTAATATAAATATATTTTGATCCCACATTTAGCATACTTTTGGATGATTTAAGCCTTGAATTGTGGAATTTGGTGCTCTTAATCCTTTAATTTCATGTTTTATACTTAGGAAAGCACCGGAGGATGAAAAGAACAAGAAACGGGCCTAAAACGGAGTAAATGGGCCAAATTACGAAATCGACACGGCCTGGGCCCAAGACCACACGGCTGTGCCTCCTTAACAGACCCGAACACAGCCTGACCACGATTCACACGGGCGTGTGCCATGGGCGTGTCCTTGACGTGACCTGTTTGAATTTCACTTGGATTAGGGTACTTAGAGGCAAAGCAAGCCATTCCAAAAGCCTATATAAACACCCTAAAGGCCAAAATTCAAGGTGCGTCCAGTTAGGTTGAAGAGCCAAGCCAGAGAGGCCAAAATTGTGCAATTTACTCGAAGAAAGCCAGTTGATTCATTTCAAGAAGCTGAAGTTATACTCAAGACAGAGGATCTTCTCTTCAATTCCTTCAGGGGGTTTTAGGGTTTTTCTTATGTTTTGTTTTATATTTTCTTCTGAGATGTATTCTTTTATTATGAACTAAACCCTTAAATACCTGAGGAGGATGAAACCTAAAATGGATCTTGTTATCGTTTTCTGAACTATATGATAAATACTTGATTTGTTCTTAATTATGTGTTCTTAATTCTTGCTTTGATATTTCAGGATATTGATTCAAGTATTGATGTTCTTAGGTAGTGGAGCAAAAGTCCCTGTTTAATAGTAGATCTAGCATAATTAAGCAGAGTTGATCGCAACCCTAGAAATAGGATGACAAAAATCTACCAGATTAGGGTCAAACCTAATATGGGAGTCCATAGATCGAGTTAATGCAATTCTAGGGGTTTTAATTAGAAAGAGATTTCAATTAATCAACCTAGGGTTAGACGTTAGTAGCCTCGAAAGAGGTATTAATATAAATTAGGGAATCCTACAGATCAAGTCAAGTGAATAAATCGTCTAGTTCAGAGTTAGATAACAAGTGAAGTCTAGGTGGATTCTTCCCCGGGTATTGTCTTAATCAATTGGTGTAACAGTCTGAATTTGACCCTAATCAAAACAGTGGTTTCAGGACCATGAGTCCGAGTCTGAAAAATATTTAAATATTATTTTCTGTGTTTATTATATGTGAATTAAAGTGTGTGAAAGTTTCGTAGAGAAATTTGACTATTTGCATGCTTAATTAAATAAAAAGGGCTTAATCGCGTAAATTATAAACTTGATAGTTTAAAGTGTAAGGACTAAGTTAAGGTTGTTTTTTCTAATTGGGAGCATTTAAAATGCAAATTACCCAATTTAAAGGGTAGTGGACGGCAATGACTAATGTATACCATTATATTATATGTTTATTTCTTTTAGTAAATAGTTAAAGTTACATTTTATTTATTTTATAAGTTAAGTTTATATTATAATAAAAAGAAACATAAAAGTGGTCTCATTTCTCATTGTTCTTGCCAAAAAACACAAAAAGAAAATAAAAGAAAAAGAATCTAGGTATTCGGCATTCATCAAGCTAAATTAAGGTAAATTTTGATTTCGATTTTCGATAATTTCTACGTTTTTGTAATCGTTGCTTCGAATACTTCAAGACCCATGCTTGAATTTTTGATTTTGATGAATATTTTGAAATGTGCCATTGATGAGTTCATGAGTTTTATGATGATAGTTGATGAATTATGAAAGACATATGTTAGATTAATATGTTTTGTATTGAGATTTTTGGTGAATTTGAGTAATTAGGACTAAATTGAGAAAATAAATTTTTGAGGGGTTAAAATGCAAAATAAATGAAATGTAAGGACTCATATGTTCATGGGGAAGATTCGGCCTAGATATATTATTGTGAAATTTTGCTTAATTTGTGTTTTGTGCAAATAGGACCAAATTGTAAAAGTGTGAAATATTAGGGGCAAAATGGTAATTTGCCCATTTAGGTGTTTTTGGATTAAATTGAAATGAAATGTACTTGAATGAGCTTATTTTGAATTTGCTTAGATCGAGGATAAAGAAAAACGGACTTGGATCGAGGAAAAGCGAAAGTTAACGAATAGCTGGTCTTCGTCGTCCGTCGATAGTCGAGGTAAGTTTTTAAGCAAGTTAATACCGTAAATATTGTTCGTAAACTAGTTTACAAGCTGAATTTTGAATTATTTGATTTAAATGTTGATAAAGCCGAATGTGACATGTTAATTCAGCAATGAAAGGTAGTTAAATCGATTTGAATTCATTATGTGAAAGTGACATGAATTATGTAATGTATATGTGATTTTGGTAATATGTAATGTGTACGAGATGGTTGAATAATATCAATTCGAGCTTTGAGCCTAGCAGGCCTTGTGCCGGTGAATTATATCAGGCTTATTGCCTAGTAGGCTAAATGCCGGTGTTTAAATTTCAGACTCGGGTCTAGCAGGCCTAGTGCCGGTATGTGATTCAGGCTGACGCCTAGCAGGTTTTATACTGGTGATTTACAATTCTGAGTTAGACTACGAAATGATTAAGTCATGGAGCAAATCGAGTAAGCCTAAGTTTATGCAAATGAATTTTGTTAATTCGATCGTAAGGTATGTATTTTCATATTTTTATGTTATATGTGCAGTCATTGGGCAAATAAAACGATGAAATAAATATGTTGTACATTAGGTTGATGGAATATATGTATATGTGTGTTATCGAACATGTGGAATTGAATTTAGATACTTTCGATTATAGTGGCTTATTTTATATGTACAGGGAAAATGCTATTTGGTTATATATAAATATATATGTAACTTTTATGTGATGTGTATTTGAAGAGTTCTACTTTTAAGTAGATGGTGATAATAATTTTGCTATATTGGGATATTGATATTCGGTATGATAGTATATAAATGTCTTATTATTTTATAAATGTTAAGAATTTGTTCAGTTTAACTTGTTTTTAAATAATTAGCCGAATTGTTGAAATTGCTTAAGACTTACTAAGCTAAATTAGCTTACTCTGTGTGTGTTGGTTGCTTTGTTTTATAGATTTTGATCAAGCTACGAGTTCAAGGGATCGTCAACGAAGTCATCCACATTATCAGCCTATTTTGGTAGTTTTGAGTTTAGATTTCGAATTAAAGGCATGTATAGGCTAGACTATGTAATAAGATATGAACTTTGTTTTTGTATATATATATATATATATATATATGAAAAGCCATGCGAATATGGCTTATCTCCTTTTTGGTATAGTCTTGTTTTGTGGTTTATGGCATTTTGGACTAAGATAATGATGTTGTGATAATGTATATTTGGTTTGAATATATGTTCATGTCATGTATGATGTTTCATAGTTCACGTGTGCAGCTGTTTGGTGTATATATATATATATATATATTGCCATAGGGATTCGATGTTAATGGTAAATAATGAAGTTATGCATGGACATATTTGTGCAAGGGATAATTTCGAAAATGGTATGTGTTAAATAGGTAATTGTAAATATTACATTTATAAGGAATGCCTTGAAATTTGTTTGATTCGAGTAAGTAAGAAAGCATGGTTGGTAATTTGGTTGATGCACATGTCTATTATGTCATGTATTTGTTATTTAGTAAATAGCTCATTTGAGAAGTATATCTCATAGTATATTATCGGAGATGGATGTGCTTATGACTTGATTTTGATGGGTGAGATAATTGTGGAATGTGGTTGCTTGTGTTTGGTTGATAGTTAATTATGTTACGTGGTCATGAACATTAGAAGTAGAATTAGAAAGTTTGGTATATGCGTATTGGAAGTTGATCAGAGTCATGCATTGGTAAATATTTTATTAATAGAGTACATATTTTGAAATGCAAACAACTTGTAATAATGTTAAATACCTAGTTAGGTATATTCGGCCATGTTATGATTTTATAGGTTGGAATGATAATTAGACTCTGTTGAACATGATTTATAAAGTGTATGATCATTATTTAAATTGAGATGAATCACGAATTATGGAAGATATTTATTTGATTTTGTTACTCGATTTTGTGTTCTCGAATATGTACGGATCTATACCTTGTTTGGATGTTTTAGTACTTGGTATGACTAATGGTTAAATTTGAAAATATAAGGTTAAAGCATAAATATTTATATACATGAAAACTTAGTTTTGATAGTCAATATCTTGTATAGATTTGTTAAATAAGGATGTGAGCATATTTGGTCATTGGAGAATGGGTGACTAAATGCTTAGTAATAAGGTTATTTGGTATAAAATATTTCTTTATAGTTGTGGCTAAATGAAATATGATATGTATATTAAGGTTTGGTATGCTATGAAAGTATAATATCCTTATCGTATTCGATCATGTTCAATGAGCTGTGAATAGTTGATATAACTTGTACTATGCATGATAATACCTTATAACCCTAATCCGGCGACGGATATGGGTTAGGGGTGTTACAATTGGTTTTTCCCACAAGTATTTCCCCAATTCATTCTTTTTGTCTTAGCATCTTAAGCTTAATAGTTAGTTAATCTTAGATTAATTAATAATTCCCTTAATTTTTAGGCTAAATAATAAAAAGAAAGTTAGTATTAGTACTTTTGGTTCCTTTGGGTTCGACAATCCGGTCTTGCCACTAAACTATACTACTGTTCGATAGGTGCGCTTGCCTCAATCGTTGTCATAGCTAGTTTTTAGGCTCGATCATTCTTTTTATAAATTTTTAAGACTCTGACACACAACCAAGTTTTTGGCGCCGTTGCCGGGGAACTAAAATATTAAGAACGCTCAAATTTTATTACTTTAGCCATTTTTATTTTTGTAAATTATTTTTATTTTTATTTTTATTTTGCTTTCAACCTTACTAATTTTCCTCCTTTTATTTGTTCCTAGCAGGTACCTCTAGTTTATGACTAGAAGGAACCCGACAGGACCCCTAATTTACGACAGTGATATTGAAGGTACTGTTCGCAGAAATCGTAGAGAAATAAGGCGAAGCTTAAACTACATAGAAGAAGAGCAAGAAGTCGACACCAATACCACCGAAGAGATGGCTGAGAATAATCCGCTACCTCCAGAGGTGGCCGAAAATCATACTCCTCGAACTATGTATGATTATGCTAAACCTAATTTAACAGGAACTGAGTCAAGTATTGTTAGACCTGCTATTGCTGCAAATAATTTTGAACTGAAACCTAATACAATTCAGATGATACAACAATTTGTTCAATTTGACGGTTTGCAGGATGAAGATCCAAACAATCACTTGGCAAATTTCCTAGAATTTTGCGATACTTTCAAAATAAATGGTGTTTCTGATGATGCCATTTGTCTTCGATTGTTTCCCTTTTCTTTGAGGAATAAAGCCAAGCAGTGGTTGAATTCTCTTCCACGAGGATCAATCATTACATAGGAACAAATGACTGAAAATTTTTTATTAAAATATTTTCCGCCGGCTAAAACGACCAAGTTAAGGAATGATATCTCTTCTTTTGTGCAGATGGATTTAGAAACATTTTACGATGCATGGGAGAGATACAAAGATCTATTGAGAAGGTGTCCACACCATGGATTACCCTTGTGGCTACAGGTCCAAACTTTTTACAACGGTGTGAACCCTTCAACTAGGCAATTGATTGATTCAAATGCCGGCGGAACATTGAACAACAAAACACCTGAGGCTGCCTACGAGTTCATTGAAGATGTCACTGAATAACTATCAGTGGCAAGTCACAATGACCAAGCCAACAAAAGCAACCAGTGTTTTCAACCTCGACGCAGTAACCATGCTATCAAACCAGGTAGAACTGATAAATAAAAAGATTGATGGCGTATGTGATTCTTTGTAGGTACATCCAGTCATGCAGTACGATACGAATAGAGGAGGGATGAACAACACAGACTATCCACCTTACAACCCGAGCGCTGAGAACGAGCAAGTTCACTATATGGGTAACAATTTTAAATATCAAAATAACCCTTATAGTAACACTTATAATCCAGGTTGGAGGAACCACCCCAATTTTTCATGGAGTGGTCAAGGAAATCAGAAACAACAACCCCCTCCAAACTTCCAACAACAGCACTACCCACAGGAGAAGAAGCTGAACCTTAAGGAGATGCTGACAAAATTCATAGCGGTGTCAGAAACACGTTTGCAAAACACCGAAACAACACTTAAAAATCAACAAGCATCGATTCAAGGGATCGAGAACCAATTAGGGCAACTCGCTAAGCTGATCTCTGAACGACCACAAGGCAGCTTGCCAAGCAACACTAAATGTAACGACCCAAAATCTGTGGGCACCGGAAAAGTATGTTATCGGGCTTCCGTCTTAGTAAATCGAGTTACTAAATAATTATTAGGAGTAATTATGAGTCTAATAGTGTGTTTAATTAGATTTTTATTTAGTGAATTTAGCTTAATTTAAAGTAATTAGGAAAAAGGATCAAATTGAATAAAGAGTGAAAGATTAATTATAGATTAAAAGAAAGTAAAAAGGGCTAAAATGGCAATCAAGCCATTTAGCATAAGTTTAGGCGGCAAATGAAATAAAAATCTAAGATTTTTACTTAGATTTTAAATTATAAAATATATATTTAGTAATAAATTAAAATAAACTAATTTAAAATAATTATATTAATTGATATTATAATAAATAAACTAAATAAATGACAAATGTATTGTAAAGGTTAAAGATAAGTGTAATTGTAATAATTATATAGGTACACTTGTAATAAAAATAAGCATTTCTTAAATAATAAGTAATATATTATTTATAATATATTACTATTATTATTAGTTAAAATAAAAGAAATAAAGTGAAGTTAGTAAAATAAAAGAAACAAAAGAAGAACAGAAAAGAACAGAGAAGTATTTCAAAACAAACAGGAAAGAAAGAAGAAAAAGAAGGAAAAAGGAAAAACTAAAGATTCAAGGTTTAAAGCTTTAAAAGGTAAGTCAATCAAGTCCTATTCTCTTAATTTTGATGCTTTAGAAGCTTTAAAGCAAGATTTTGATGAAAATAAGTTGATATTTTGAGAGTTTATAGGTTTTTAAATATATTTGATGTTGAAGAAAAAGATGAATTAGATATTAAATTGAATGAAATTTAAGTTAGAATTAGTAAAAGGATTAAATTGTAAAGTAAGCTATAAGTTTTGTATTATAGGGATTAATTTGGAAGAAATTATAAATTAGGGTTTTATTATGAATATTAGATAGTCAAGTTGAATAGAGAAGGTATTTAAGTAGAAACAAAGCATGAATTAAGTTAATAAAATAAGTAAACTTAATTAGGATTTAATTGCAAAATAAGCTATAAGAAAATAGTTTTGGGACAGCAGTAGAAATGTAACTTTGAAAAATCACAAAAAATGGTATAAATGGAAGTCGAAATTGAATGAGATATAAAATTAAAGCTTATTGAGTCTATTTTCATATGAAAGAAACATAGAAAGCAAATAAATTCTGTATTTTGAGATATTTAGATTTTTGTGAGACTGGTTCAGAGTAATTTCGAGATCCCCTATTCTGACTTGCAAAAATCATTAAAACTTGTAACAAAATAATTGTGGAACATAATTTATATGGTTAGATTCCTTAATGAGTCTGTTTTTATAATAAACAAGCTAGAACATCATTTGAATTATGTAAAAAAAGATAATTAAATTTTATCAAAGAGTGGTCAGAACTATCAGACAACAGAATAGTGGTGATTTTAAAGAATAAAATGTACTTATTGGCTAAATAAAAAATTCTGAAAATTTTATGGAAAGAAGATATGTGAATCTAGTTTCATAGAAAATTTACATATCTTAATTTGGAATTTTTTAACTTAAGATATAGATAATTTAGTGACAATGACTCAGGTAGACAACCTAGAAAGAACTTATAAGTAAATAATAGAATTGTGTATAAAGAATGTGGAATGAAGAGGAAGAGTAGGAATTGAATAAAATTCAATTATTTATTGTAATTTAATGTTGCAATTAATAATGTAAATTATTATTATTTTCATAGCTAAAAAGGAACTCGAGGCATCAACCCACAAAGGAAAGGAGAAGGTTACCGAGGAATAATCAAGCAAATTCGGGTTTGTATTACTATAATTGAAATTATTTATTTATTCATTAAATGTTAAATTAATTTATGTATATGGTAAGTAAATTAAAAGGTAAGTGTTTTTGTTGAATTGAATGGAAATTGAGTTGAATGATGAATATGTATTGAAATTGACTTGTTTATTGATTAGAAAGTAGAAAATGTATTAAATTGAATTGTGATTAAATTGAAGGGTGTGTTTTGAATTGAAATGATATTGAATTGAGACATGATTTGAATACCCTATGTAACACCCGGATTTAGGGGCTATGCATGTTGGGTATAATTCAGGTTCTAGTAGGTCTTGGGTGTGCTTAGATGTGTTTTAGAGGCCTGGAGAATGCTCGGAGTAAAAAGGGAGACTGTGAGAAAATTTGGATTTTTAAGTGTTAAAAGGGGAGCCTGGCTATGGGGGACTTAAGAAAATTATTTGGGGGAAATGGGCACAAGAAATAGCTTGGCATAGTGGCAAGGGAGGCGCCACTAAGAGCTTGGAAAAGTGACGCCTCAGGTACAAGGGAAGGGGCCAGTGTTCGAGCTGCGAAGGCAGCACTTTGGCCTTTATTTTTGGCGTCAGAGAGGTAAGAAGCTGGGTGGCTTTTGGATGCTTAAAAGATGGAGAAGACTTGGTCTTTGTTTTAAATTTCGGCTAGGAAGAGGTTTGACTCATTCAAACCTTTTTGAATGAGTGTTAGGGAGGAAAAAGGGGAGAGAAATATGGGATTTGGAGGGGAAGTAAGTAGTGGCCGGTTTTGGGAGTGTATAGAGGGCATTTTCGGTTTTATGCTTGGGGGTAGGTGTTGGCCGAATCCTATAAATAGGGAGGGCACCCCTTTTGAAACGTTTTTCCTCTACTTATTGCTTTTGCCGAAAGTTCCTTCTCTCATTCCCCTTTGTGCCGAATTTTTGTTAGTTTATTTTCTTTTATTGTTGCCGAATTTGTAAGCTCTTCTTGTTTCCAAATTGTTGCTTAGGCCGAAACCCTTAACCCCTTTTTTCACTTAGCCTAAGCCGAATACCCATAGCCTCTCTTCCTTTTCTCTTCTTTATGCTTTAGCCGAATCTCTCCTTATCCATTGCCGAACCCTACTTCCTTGGTGGTGGCCGATTCTCATGAGAGCAAAGGGTAGTGGTTAGCAAGGTAAGGGTGTGTTAGTTGTTTCTTGCGCTATAGTTTCTTGACTTGGCCGAATGGCCCTAAGGGTTTCTTGTTTTGTGCTAAGGCCGATTGTAGGGGGAGAAGAGCCTATCGCGGGAAATCTTTCGAGTGTCGGTTAGTCAGCATTAAGGTAGCGTTTGGGAGTGGACTGTTGTGCCATTAAGGTGCGTAATCATCGCACTATTTCTTCGGTATTATGCTTGCTAACGTTTATGCATGAGTAAGTTTGTGATATTGAAGTCTATGATGTATATATATATATAAATATATGATGATGTATGCTCCTATTATATGATGATTTGATAAAATGCGGTATCACATATGCATGGGATTCGGGTTGGTCGAGGAAGGAAGTGTACACAAGGTGTACGTGGTCTAATGATAGCTTCGGCTACATTAGCGCTTGGGGATTTGCTGTGTGCTACCTCAAGGGAGGTGTTGGCTCGGTGCCCATCTCGGCGGTTGATTGCTATGTGCATCACCGTAGACAGATTACGATATGGGATCACTTGGGTTGATCGGTGGCTCAGCCACGGCCTTGAGCAGCGAGCTTGCCAAGGTAAGATGTTATGGATCACAATGTGATCGGTGGATTAGCCACGGCCTTGGGCAGGGAGTCTGCCGAGGTAGGTGTTTGGATGGATTTTAGGGTTGGGCTGAGATGCATTCTTGCATGTTTGGTTTCGACGGCTGTGTGGGTATGGGCCAAGCCATACCGATGGAAATATGTGATATGATTATGCACTGAGTCAGTGGACTCACTCTATTTTTTCCTAACCATTTCAGGTGACTCATGAATTGGACCGGGTTCGGAGAGGACACAAGGTGGCCCATGCAGAAAGAGATTATTTTAATTATTTTAAGGAATTTTTAATATTTAGCATTTTGTTATAATATTGGGTTGTAATAATGAGCCTTACTTTTCTTTTATTATTTTTGGTGGTATTTTAATTATGGTTGGACAAAAATTTAATTACTTTGGAAAGATGATTTTGTTCAAGCAACCGATTTGTTCAAATTATATAAGGATAATTAAGATTTAAATTCGGACATTTTATAAAGTAAAGTTTCACTTACAATTTCTAATAGACATGATTTTTCAAAAGACGACAAATTTTAATGTTCTACTTTAGGTCAAAAATATTTTTCGCTGTTTTCCGCAGTGACATAACCAGATCCGGTCAAGACTCGTGGGCCGGGTTTGGGGATGTTACAGTTTGGTATCAGAGCCCGGTTCAAAACTCGGCTTTGAGGGTTTTGGGCCCGAAATAGTTTTCAAAATGGGTTTTTGGAATGTGGGCTTTTATAAAAAGGTTTTCAGGTTATTCTGGCATGGCACCTGTGTCTCCGGCCCGAGTCCGCCAGGTAAGTACTTCGGACTTTTGAAGTGTTTTGTTTATGTGTATTATTATGGGTTTATTTGGGCTCGTAGATTAGTTTTTAGGGCTATTGGACCCTAGGATTAGTCTACTCAAACACATGCATAAGACTTAAAGCTCTTAAACAAACCTGTGAAGTAAGTCGCCGAGTTAAGGTGTGGCAACCTGGGTGCGCATGTCTAGGATTGGATCCGGAAGAGCTAGGTATTTAAGCAGTCCTCGTGACTCACCTCCTCTTCGCAGGAATCCTACCTGGTGCGTAGCTACGGTTCACCTTAACCAAGAGGACTTGTTCATAGGCTAAACCGATTATTAAAACCCGAAAGGGAATTAGCCTTGCTGTTTTCTAAAATTCCCTGTTTTAAAATTTTTCAAATTTTCCCTCTGGTTTGTGAAACCTTAAATCTGATTTTGAAGGACGTTTTTCTTTCGATTTACAAAATTACCAAAATGCCCTTAGTGGCAAAATTACCAAAACGCCCCTGTATTGCAAAATTACGGTACTACCCTCAAATTTTGATAAAATGCTCTTTACTTTGCAAAATACTAAAATCCGAGTTTTCAAAATATTAGGATACTCAGATTTTTGGGAAATTTACGAAAATACCCCTGGTTGACAAAATTACCGAAATGCCCTTGGTTTCTAAATTCTCAGATTTCTCTCGACTTTTACTGAAATAATCCTATTTTATCAAATGTCAGAAAATTCTATTTTTGTGAAATATTGTGATATTCCGATTTGGAGAATTTACAAAAAAATGCCGTGACTTTCAAAATTACTGAAATAACCCTGACCTCTGAAAATTTTGCAACACATCCGATTTGAAACAAAATTTTTCAAGATAACCCCTGTGACTTTGTAAATTTTGAGATATCTTTAAGTTAGAAAACTATTTTCAAAATTGACCCTGAGTTATTACCGAAATACCCCTCTCTAGGAAAAATGACGAAATTATCCCTGGGTAGGAAGGAAACTTGATTGCTCGAAAGAACTACTCTCGGAAACTTTATTGCATAAAATTGCTCGTGGATAAACAGTGAAACAAGAATTTCTAATCCATAAAACTTTCTAAACAGACTAAATCGAGGCGCTAGATATGAGTTCTAGGGGGCGTGGTCGCAATACTCGTGGACGTGGTAGAGGCAGGATGTCAGTATCGGAACCGGTTGGGTCACGCCATGGGTCAGAAAGCGATGCTCCGCCACCAGCTGTTGAGGTTGAACAGCAGGATCAGACTGGAGGAGACGACGCAGTGTCACAAGCTGTGCTGCGAATGCTCGAACGAGTGGCAGGAGCCAATATGGGCAATAGGAATCGGAAGTCAGTGCCCGAAAGGCTTAGGGCGAATGGAGCCGAGGTTTTCAGAGGAGTATCTGGGGTAGCTCCGAACGTGGCAGAATACTGGCTTGAGGCTGTTGAAAGGATTATGGACGACTTAGACTTGACTGCTGAGGAGAAGCTTAAGGGAGTTGTTTCATTGTTACGGG